>JAUYWG010000066.1:6219309-6231182 GCA_034779775.1 Enteromius afrohamiltoni | reverse complement strand
AATTAATTGTATCATTTCTCTTTTGACAAAAAGTGAAAATGGGTCCCACAGACCCGAACACCATACAAGGGTTAAAAACTGAGCGTAATTTTGCTGTTCACTGTTCACACTTGCTCTTTGTACTGTCGTCCTTCATTCGTCTTAAGCCTCGACAATATTCAGTTTTAACAACCTTATTGCCCGAGCTTCTCAATAACAACACTGCATACACGGCGACTCACTCATACGCCGTTTTTTTCTGCTGTGTTTTTGACGCACACGAAAAGCAGATCGCTCGCCAAAATAAAAGACTCACAAAAATAATCTTTTAAAAATAATATACCCTTTACATATAGCTTACTGCAGTGCAAGTTGCGATTCAGCTGCTTCTGCTCTGCATATGCGCTGCTTACTGCTGTGTGTGAAACTGGCGTAAAGGTAAAATATTGTTCTCATTGCAAAGACAAGTATTATGGTATGTTTCAGCTTGATTTAAGCCACCTTTATTTGGCTGTATTAATAAACAGACATATTATGAAAATTATGTACCCTATATGTGTCCTGTTATTTATCTTTTGTTACGCATTTCAGAAAAAAAATGGTTAGGGTTCAGGTGTAGTTGCAAATAGTGATAAATCATGATTAATCCACTGAAAATTCTTATTAATTTGATTAAAAATTTTAATCATTTGACAGCCCTAATATATATATATATATATATATATATAAATTATTTATTTATTTTAATCTGCATATATCTTATTTTATATGCTAATTTTATATGCATATTGTCACTTATATACTACCATGTAAAAGTTAGTCACATTTTTGTAAATTGAATGCATTATATTGTTAAAAATGTTTCCAAAACAATATTAATCAGCACAACTGTGTCAGTTCATTTGCAAAAACAACCACGGTTTGAGCCATTTTCAAAAAATCATGTTTTTTTCAGTAATCAGACTGCAGTTGTGTTATTTTGATTAGGTAAATAATAACAGCAAAAACAAACAAACAAACACTAATAAACATAATAAAACACACACACACAATAAAAACATGATAACATAATAATTATATTTTTTACAGGTTATATTTTACCACACATAATTCTAACTCCAGCATCGAGAAATGCAATTTAATAGCGGTTCTTTTTTCTTTCTCTTCTACACCTTCTACACCAGCTCCGCCAAAGCAGAGGGGAGATGTTACACATGATCTCCTCTTTTCCTTTGCTTCACTGCTCTTGGTGCTCTTCCTGTCTCTGTTTTCCCACCCTGGTCTCATTAAATTGCTACATCTGCCATAAATGCCTTAGAACGAGTCGTGAAAATGTAATAAACTGGAGGTGCTTCAGTGTGATGCTATTTCATTATATTACACCCAAATCAAACGAGTTGTTTTGCACAGTGCACTCCGTGTGTGCTTTATTGAATAAAACCCTCCATAAAATGAAATCCAGGGTTTTGTTACATCTCTGTTGTAGGTATTGTTTGTTTAAATCTGTCTTCGTATCTCAGGTGATTCATCGGTGCGCTGCGAGCAGCTGGATATGCTCCTGGAGTGGGGAGCAGAGTTCAAAAGGGCCACCTCGGTCCCCACGGATGAGGAGAAGGTTCTGGAAGATCAGGTGGCCTTCGATGTTATCCTTGGAGACCTCAACTTTGACAACTGCTCCTCAGGTACCAGCATTTTCTCCATACACATGCCTGGGAATTTTGTAAAATTCATTATAGCTTTAGCTACTAAAATAAGTATATGTAAAAGCTGGGTTTAATGCATTTTAGAATGCAAATATTTAAAAATATCTTGGGAAATTGCAGCACAATCAATATTAGAAAAGACACTAATGTGTTAAAAAAATATATATGTACACACATCATTATTGTTTTTTTAATTGTTATTATTGTGATTATGACACAATATTTCTATTGCATTTATTAAAATATATTAAATATAAGATATAATATAAATTATATATATATATATATATATATATATAATATATATGTGTGTGTGTGTATTTTCTTTTCCTTTCCTATTTTAAAATAATATATTGACAAAAGATTTATTAATAGTAATAATCGTAATAACACTACTGTAACACTTTATGTTTCTTGTTTGCCATCTGTCACTGTTTAGTTTTGGTTTCGTTTTCTCTCTTCCTGTGTCCTATGTTCCTGTTCGTGTTTAGTTAATTAGTTACCCGTTCCAGCTGTGTTCCTCACCTGTCCTAAGTTCTCGCTAATGTGATCATGTTTAAAAGCCCGTTCAGTTTGTCTTGTCTTTTGTCGGATTATTAACGTTGTTTTGAGCGTTGTTTGTGTTGCCTCCCTGTATTCTATGATCTATTTTGATTAAAACTGCATCAAAAATAACCTGTCCTGTCGTATTCTGCCTTCGCCTGCCTGATTCAACATGAGACCTTGACAACTACTGTATAAAAAATATGATCATTATTGTATTACAATTGTTCTTATTGTAAATATTATACTATAATATTTCTGTTGTATTTATAAAATTATTTGTAATACAAAAATTATCAAGTGTAAAAATAGACGTGGCAAGTTATTATTATTATTATTATTAATCAGTAATTTCTATATTGAATATTTTAAGTATATAAGTATTTTATTATACTTTTATGACATTACATTTTATACAGTATTTTATTTACTATATTCGTAAAATGTGGAGAAATGTAGCAGACAAATCGTTTATTGTTTATTACTATTACTATTATTATTATTACAATAAGGAATTCTCAATTTAAATAGTTTTTTTCATTTTAATATTACTAATAAAAATAACATTAATTAATATTAATATCACAATTTCTTTTTTAATGTATTTACATTTACAAGCCAGAACTATGCATTTTACAACAACAACAATAAAAATATTACTACTAATAATAATCCAATTGTTGTGTATGACCAGAAGGAGGCAATATAGCCCTTTCTGAAAGACTTTCTCTTTCTCACACAGAGGATAAGCTGGAACAGCAGCATGCTGTCTTTACTCATTATAAAGACCCCTGTCGTCTCGGTCCTGGAGAAGACAAACCGTGGGCTTTGGGTGAGTTCAGTAAAGAACTTTTACAGGCAGTGCCATGACAGCTTGGGTGTTGTGGCTTACAGTAGTGGATAGAGATCTACTTGTGGTTCACCAATGTGGGTTTTTCAAGAACTGATGCAAATGGTAATATCTAGAAAGTAGAGTGCTGAAATAAGAGATATGCAAATATTTACATATTTAATATATAACATACATACATAAATGTGCATGGCATATCAACATCAAGATTTTAATGTAAGTTTATATATTAATACAATTATATAGTACTGTATATATGTTGTAAAATACTTTCATTATTTCATATTTTTATTAAATATTTAATAAGATTTCATTATGCTCTTTTTGAACAATTTACAGACACAAACAAACAAAAAATCTCTTAAAACATGGTAACAGGCTTTTTTCTGAAGTGTCTTGATTTGTGTGAGATTTTAAAGTTGCAGAGCTAAATTAGATGTCACACGGCTGTGCTCTCCATGGCCACACACAGATGGTGCACTAGATGAGCTGGCAGGAGACCATGGGAGAGAAGTTCTTGCCCAGCCTCACTTCTGAAATAGATCTAACGGAGTGCAGGACTTTATTAACGCTTCTGATTTTAGTGGCCACCATTGGTGGGCGTGTTCCACTTCTCTTTTATAGCACACCCTGTTTCTTCTCTCCTCTGAGGTTCAAGGTCTGGTGAGGGTATGAAGATTGACACTCTGAATAGATGGAAAGACTAGAATGTTTTTACTAACCTCTAGAACAGTTTTTTTGTTTAAATAATACGTGTGTGTGTATACTGTGCATGTTTATGATGTATATACACACACACATAATGTATATACTGGAAATATTTCCATGTGTATATATTTATTCAATTTACATTTTACATTCCAATTTTAAATGTATACATTTAACAAATTTGTCTTTAATATATGAGTATATATATATATATATATATATATATATAAGTGTGTGTGTGTGTGTGTGTGTGTCCTATTGTGTGAAAAAAAAACCTCTAACATTGAAGATAAACCTCTCTCATTCTGTTCGTAACTCTATGAATCAAGATACATTTTTCTTGTATTATTTGTATGTTAAGCTTTTATTTTTATGCAATTAATCACGATTAATGGTTTGATATAACCAAATTATAAAATTTTGTGATTTTGTAATAAATTATAAGCCTTTCTCATTTGAGGAGGGTTCATGAGTCTGGTACCCCATGGTTCATTTTCAAAACATTTAAAGAGGTTTTTAGAAGCCCAGTGAAATCCTTCAATAAAGAACAGTAGTCCTTAATGGAAAGTACTGGTACTATTAGTCTGACGTGAAAAGATTAGGTGCAGATGGCACATTAGATACATGTGTAAATCAGAAGCACAATCATGACTCATGTAGATCTCCCTTGAGCTTATTTTAACATTGATGGTTCTCTCAGCGGTCCCAGTGGGTTTTGTCCCTTTAGTTGCTCTCTAGAGACCTTGATTGCATAGAGATGTCAAATATCTGCTGCTTGAATGATTTAAGGGCTTTAAAGTGACCGTACTCTCAGGGTATGAATATATGTTAAAAATTCCAGTTTATATAAAATTTTTGTGCATGAAAGTTTTTACGTATCTTATGTACCTTCACCACAGATTCAGAGAAATGTCCACTGAATGGCGCTAAAACACAGGTTCAATATGTAAACCCTGGCACGTTTATTACATTGATATAGGTATTTATTCAGAATTCAACTTTCCATGTACTGTTGCGAAAAGCTCATGCTCTATCATGTTAGACATTTCCCTTTCACCAAATCCAAGCCTAAACCTACCCGACAGTGTTAACAAATGCAAAACTGATAAAAAGGCATTTGTTGATGCAACCGTGTCATTTTAACTTACTTTTACACAGATTTAAACTGTTTTTTCAAACCATAACTACACAGGATTCAAACCAGAGCTCCTCGCCTCTCAAGTATATCTCTGAGCTACCGAGCAAACCTAACCTATGAAAACCCATAGATATGAAGCTGGATATGTGTGATGCTAACATTCAGTAGTTCAGCAGTTAAAAAAAACCCCAGCATATTAATAGCATTTTGAAGTCTTAACATGGTGTTCTTCAAGCAACTGTACGAAAATTATGCTTTATTATTTGTGTGAAAGTAATGAAAGGTGTGTTAGTTGTACTGCCTCATTTCTTTTAGAAACTGCAATAATATGTACTTACTGGTACGTATTTTCGTGTCATTTATGCCATGAGACCAGGTAGTAAACTTCATGTGTGTGTTTGCATGCATGTTCATATTACACAGGTACACTGCTGGACACGAGTGGTCTTTATGATGAGGAAGTGAGCTCACCAGAGAGCCTACAAAAGTAAGTTGAGCACAAATGCAAAAAATATGTATAGGTTAGGAATAGGTGAAAGAAAATATTGCATTTCTCTGATAGGGTTATGGAGAATGAAGAGGGGAGAAAAGAGTATTTGGTGTTCCCCGCTAGCAAGAACCATTGTCCAAGCCAGAAGGGGCGCAAAATCCCCCTGAAAGGCAATGGCAGGAGAATCGATTACATCCTTTATAAAGAGGAAGGCCTGCAGCAAGACTGGAAAGTGGTGAGTTCTGATTAATAAACCTACTTCCCTTTTCGAGAACATAATGCAAATAATGACTGAACACTAACTGTGATTAAAATTCAGACTGAATGCAGGAACAAGGGACTGTACACGGAAGGTCAATAAACAAATGAGCTCATGTTCAGTAGCATGTCCATGCCTGTTTTTGGAATAAAATACGATCCTACTGCTTGTGCTGTATCTGTAGTATAAAGTATACATCCTTTGCAACAGAACATACTGCCCTGGGTATCCTATCCCATAATGCAGTGCAGGTTTGTTTGGTTTTTCAGTGCTAGTGTGACAAAAAATGTTAAATAACAGCCATTATCTCTTATTATTTGATAGGACACCCAAGAGTTCTGATATATATATATATATTTTTTTTTTTTTTTTTTACAAATTTGTTTGTTTATCACACTGGAAATGCAAAGTAAAGTTGAGTGCTTTGATTGAAGAGAAACATTATTTCACACAGTATGCAATGCACATCTTAGCGAACATACTTTCATATGCTGAGATACCATATTGCCTATTTGCTCAGTATATGCACTAAATATTGAAGAAACAGTGTAGTTTCAGTAAAAGAGTAACCTACTATGCTTCCTTAACTCTTTGGTGCCATCCCACGGATGCACCAAATAGCAAGCAACCGTTGCAATAGCATCCAAAAGGTTTAATAGCATCTGACACGTTTTAATTCACATACTCACATAGGTAGACATTTCTGTATAATATATATTTTGCTGTTATCTTCAGTTATTAAAAACTTGATCTATCACCCATTTAAGGATATAGAGGAGTTCAGCTTCATCACTCAACTCGCTGGATTGACTGACCACCTCTCAGTGGCTGCAAGATTGGTTGTGTCAACTGGAGAAGAGGAGACTTAGGACCCGGCCATAATTCAAAAAAATCAATGCCACGGAGAGAGAGGAGAGAGGCAAAGAGAGAGCGTGAGAAGTGAGCGAAAGGAAAAACAGCAGGAGGAGGCATTCGTCAGGCTTCCTGACAGATGAGGGCAAGGTGATTGAGAGGGTTGGTAAGTCATAAAAAACGATGGATGACATAGATGGAAAACACAGACATGAGAGGGGGGTGAAGGAAAGGAGAAAACCACAGATCAGCTCATAGCAGTTTGAAGGTGTGTGATTTTGTGGACTTTGGTTCTCCATCCACCCCTGAACTCTGCGAGTTTCCATCTGAACTGAGGAACAAAATTAAAGATTTACTCACCTTTGCACTTCTGAAGCTTCTCTGGGGCCCTTAAAGGGGCGGAGGCCATTTTCTGGTGCCATGACCCGTGTATTCGAATGAAGGCTGTTGCATGGAAGAATGCGTACATTGACAGTTCCAGTCGTCCTGTCACACAATATGGACAAGGACGTGTACGTCTGTTTGTTTAAAGTTAGTCCACCGCAAGATCTATCCCTCAGCGTTCTTCAAAAGACCTCAGCAAGTGTCTTTCTTTTCTAACGTCTTTCTAAGGTTTCTATGGCCTCGCGCCATCTTTTTAGGGAGTTTATATACTGATATACAATACTGATCAAGGTTGCATTGTATGGCCTCATGTAACACTAAGTTAAACAATTGAGAACATGTTTTGTTGACCGCTGGGATACAGTGATATAGTCCTGAACTATGGGAAAACTGAGCAACTGGTGTGGATTTAACCTCAAACTGTTGGTAAATGCATGTTTCTCAGTGCACTGCCATGTTTGTCATGGCCTGCATGTTTGATGTGAACCCTGAGACGCAATTAACACAGGCTATTTTTCCACACACAAGCCCCCTCCCCTAACACTTTTCCTTCTTGCAGTATTGCTGTGGCTCCATCGCAGGAGAATGATGTCATAAAAGGCATCAAAGTGTTCACTGTTTACATATTTGAGCCAAGATTGTCGTCCCCTGCAAATGTTTACACACTTATCAGGCAACGGTACCCCAAGAACTACCCCAGGTAGACCCACCGAAGCTCGCTCTTCATGTGTTAACACAATTGCTTTTATACTCTCTAAAATTCTCTTGTTATAAGTTGTTATTATTGCTATTATTGTTATTATTATCATTATTCTTATGATTACTATGGTTCGTAGATTTGACATTATGTGCTTTTTACAAATGACTACGTTCCCCATGATGCATTTATATGCTTTTTGCTGTGTTAGAGGTTTACAGCAATGTAGTGTAGAGCTCCACCCTGTTTTGACTGACAGATTAATTGGCCAATCAGTATGCCGAAGCTTTCGAAACTATCAGATATCAAATGCTGTGTTCCATTCAGTTCTGAATGTGCAAGGGAACGCAACTGAACCGCCCAAACCAAAAAAACATTCGGCTGTGTTAAGACTTATACACATTCATTGTAGATGTGGAAATACATACTAAAATATAACCCAATCTAATGAATGTGCACAATTTTCTGTTTCTATTTGGTGTAATATTTATATACAGAAATACGCTTTGGCATGCATATGATATGCAACTGGCAGGTTTACGAGTGTGGGGTAGGTGCTCATTATATGCATGTCAACAAAGTGCGTATCATATACATGCAAAAGCTGTGTATTTTATGCATGTCAAACACATTTTCTTGAAAGCGGGCTCTAAAAGAATAACAGAAAGTGTTTCTTCCTCATTGGGTTAAAAGGTTATGAGCATTGAGAGGCTACGTCTACACTAATCCGGATAAATTGGAAAACGGCTGAATTGACTGAAAACGCTTACGTTCCTGTATTGCACATGCTTGAAACGTATGATGATTCGATCTGCGTCATTTCCATCTGCCGTTTATTTACATACATTACGTCTTCTTTGAAGAAAAGCTATCTGGAGCATGTACAAACTGATATTAATCTTTAATAGGGCTGTCAAAATTGAGAGCAAACAAAAAACAACTGTACGATGCCGTCCACCATCAGTTGAATTGGTCGCATGATTGCATCATATGACTAAAATGCGTCATCGTTTTCGAAAGCCTCCGTTTTCACAGTCCACACTGCAGTCTCAGTGTGGACGGAAGGCCAAAACGGACAGAAAAAGATGCGTTTTCAAACGAAGTGTGGACATGGCCAGAGTAACTCTTAAAGGGACAGTTCACCCTAAAATGAAAATTTGGTCTTTACATACAGTACTCACTCTTGTGTCACAAATCTTTTTTCATCTTTGAAACACAAATTAAGATGAAATTCAAAAGCTTTCTGACCCTGCAACTGACACGTTAAAGACCCAGAAAGGTGGTAAAGACATTAAAATAATACATGTGATATCTGTGTTTTAACCATAATTTTATGAGGCTACAAGGATTCCATCAGAGAGGATGACTTATAATGTCTGAGGGTTATAAATGATAGAATGATTTACATTTTTTGGAGTTAACTATCCCTTTAAGAATAGGTTCTTTTAATTTAATCAACAACTTGCGTTAGAGTCCATCATTTTTTTCAGTCAAAAACTGGTTCAGCTTATTGCAACTAACACTGAGTTGTTTATGACACTATGTTTATGAATAAAAGATGTTATCACATTTTATATATATATATATATATATATATATTATTGCCCAAAATATTATTCATTCTACCAATTATTGAAAAAAAGGTATGGTTTGAAGCCAGTGATTAAAAACAACCCACATCAAACTTTGGATGGAGCGCAGCATTGATCTAGTCCCATTCATTTTAAACTTGCTATCGTTCTTCAATCAGGTCAGTGTGCCATATTAATGAACCCTATACAGAACCACCAATACTAATGCTTATAAGGGAGCATGGGAATGATTCAAATTATCTCATGGTAACCTGTGTTTATTTAATTTGTAGTTAAACTCTTCCTATCGTATCTAAACTGACGTCATTTTTCAAGGTTGCTGTCAAAGGGTCAGACAGGGAGAGCTGTAATAGAGATGCATGCAGTGAAATAATGAAGCTTCACAATTTCTCACTCTCATCGCTGTCCATTAAAGATCTTACTGTTCTTTATATATTGTTTTTGAGACTATGTACTTTTTGTTGTTGTTTCTGTTTTTTTTTCTTATTTTAAATTTCGAGGAATGCAGCTTGCTGGGAGCTTTCAGCTGGTCATGCTCTCAAGGGGAAAATGGAAAAGCTTTCTCGGTGTCAGCTATTTATAAATGCATTTTGTTTCTGCTTTTTATTAAAAAATCCCTCTTTGATTCAAAGTGTGTGCGTTTTGATTATTCGTTAAAAGTGGGTTCAGAGTTTTGTTTCACATTTCTTCCAGTGGAATTATCATATATAAATACTTATGAATGTGTTTCTTTGATAAATACTGTAGAAAGTTTAAATTATTTATTTGAAACAGATTTTTTTTGTAATATAAATGTCTTTACTGCCATTATGGATCAATTTAATGCATTCTTGCTGAATAAAAATATTACTTTCTTTTTAAATGTGTTATTTATTTATTTACTTATTTGTTTTTCAATAAGCATTTTTTATATTTTCTTATTTTTGTTTATAGTTTATAATTCACCTTTATAGGTTTCTGTGGGGTGAGCAATAAATGTTAAAATTATTTAAATTATTATATTAACACAATCTTTATTTAAATATGAAAAAAGTTAATTAAAATAATAAATACATTTCTTTGCATACATTTTTTAAATAGATCCTGCACAGTTGTGTACTGTCCAAAACTTTCATTGTACTCATTTTGTATATCTGAAAAAACTCCAGAGGAAGCAAATTACAAGGTAGAATCAATGTAATTTGTAACAAATTCTTAAAACATACAGTAGAAACAAGACCCATTTTTAGAATTCACACATTTGGATTCAAGTATATAAATACATTTACAATTATACATTTACCTCACCCTCAACCACCACAACCCGGGGCAATTATTTTCTTCTTAAAAAAACAACAACCCTACAAAGTCCTCTAAAATGCATTTTAAATAGTCATATTCATTATGTTCAGTCATTTTATGCTGCATTCAGCAAAGGTTTTTATAATTTAAACACACAGCAGCAGAATATATGGCTTGTTGGACTTTGGCAAAAGTGTTTGCCTCCTCAATTAGAGCAAGAACTATTATTATGAATGATGTCATTTGTCCCGACCTGAACTGTTGATCGAAAGAAGATGTGATACTAGCTGCGACATTTATTTTCTTACAGTCTCCAGTGGTTTTAAAAGTGTCTAATATAACCATTTTCAGGCTTTTCTATTAATCAGGCCTGCTAAATGTAGCTGTGTTCATGCCATGTCATTAAAATACAAGGTTTAATTAACAGGTTGGTCGGCATAACTTGTATTTGCATATATCTGATTTTATAAATGTGCACTCACATTTGCCGTCATTCGTGGATGTCCACTGGTTTCAATGCACTGCACTCTTCGTGTAATGTATACAAAAAAAGCACACACTGTATAGTCCGATACAACTCTTAACTTGATTCTTAAAAAAACACGCCACTTTTTTTTTTGAAAATGTGCTCATTTTATAACTCCCATAAAGTTAAACTGTTGGGGTCCTAGGGTCTGGTAGTAGAACTTTTTGCTGTAGCTTTGCAAAGATCATTGAAACTGATTAGACCGTTAGCATAACGTTAAAAAATGACCAAAGAGTTTTGGTATTTTTCCTATTTAAAACTTGACTCTTAGTTACATTGTGTACCAAGACCGACAGAAAATAGCTGTGATTTTCTAGGCTGGTACAACTATACACCAGCCTTGAAGTTTGAAGTAGGAAATGACTGTTTCTAAAACATTCAGTACTAAAGTGCTGGCCTTGTGCGCGACAGGAACATGAGGTTTCACTTCAGTCAAACTTAACACTAACACTAAGAAGCAGCTTGGAATAAGTGACATCTTAAAAAAAACATTCCACCTCGAGCAAGTAAGGCTACAAATATAGCCCATTTGTCCAACGCTGAGGCATTTTCTCTTTCCGTGATTTTCTCTTTCACGGTTTGGCGTGTTTTCCTGTTTGGCTGTTGTAATACTTTCCAAATACAAATTGTTCAGGAAATTAAAACTAATATTCATGTTGGTCTTTGTCTGCAAAACAAATGAATCTGAAATCAGCCATAAACTAACAATAGCTGCTCAGTAGATAGAAAATGACTATGAGTAAGGCCTGTGATAATCTGAATTTAATATCTTCTTACGTTACCACATGTGAAGCTGTCACCAGTCGCGCCTCTGTGGCGCTCTCTGGTTCACTGCAGCGGGAACCTTCACCAGAGTATTGATGTTTCCCTC
>JAUYWG010000066.1:6156803-6180416 GCA_034779775.1 Enteromius afrohamiltoni | reverse complement strand
ATATATATATATATATATATACTTTTTTTTTTTTTTTTTTTTTTTTTAATTAAATTGTTTTTAAGTTTGTTTTTTTTGCAGCATTTCTCCAGTCCTCAGTGTCACATGATCTTTCAGAAATCAATATGCTTATTTGCAGCTGAACAAAAATTGTAGCATATTTATACACAGAATAGTGCCACTGATCTTAACAGTGGCAAATCTAGTAAATATCAATATCTGTCTATTAGGTTTTTCTTTTTTGTTTTTTTTTTTGTATCTACCTAAAACTGTCTACAGCTATGTACAGTGGCCTTTTAACGGACAGAACTGAAAACTGTCGTCTTGTTCTCTTGTCACTCACCCTGACAGACACCACAGGGCTTTGGCTGTGGACTCCATTTTTCCCTCCAAAATTTCAGGGAGGAAAAAATCTGTTTCCTGTCTTTTCTGTCTCTCTCTCTCTCTCAGTCTCTCTTGTGTTTTTTTTCCACACACATTTCCTTTCTTGAGCTTTCTCTCTCAAACCAGCTGGCAAAATGTTTCTTCAGGGAGAAAGCGTTGGAAAATGTCAAGAGTTTTAGAGGTTCGTTTTTCAAATTGAGTTATCTGAGGTCCAAGAACAGGCCACAAAGAGATTCACGAAGTGAAATGAAACCTCGAAGTTTGCAGTCTTGTTAAAATATGGTTTAGTGTGTTTTATTAGCTGTTATTTAATCTGTGTGGTAGAATTCACACCTGTACAAGCAATGAATAGAAAAAAATCTTAAAATTTCATGCATGTTTTTGTTAATTGGCTGTTTGCATTCCTTCACAGTAACAACTCCAACAGCTGTGTTTGGATAAGCCCTGAGATGTTTTAGGTGATGATTTTTCTAATCGGTAGCTGAAGTCTTCAGACCTGACATGTTGTTGAATTCCAAGTCATTCAGAGATATTTGCAACAACACAACAGCAATTTGTCTGGTGTGGTTGCGCTAAAGCTACTGCTAAGAGCCACCACTTTTCTCATACTTTAGCGTAGTTTGGGTCCGTTTAAAAGATCCCTGCCTGAAACACAGGCACACACACAGGAAGATTTTAATCCCTGGATTATAGAGCCAAAGCTTCCCCTCTCTGGCCTGCCAACAGGTCATCTAACAACCCGGTCATAGAGCTAAGCCTGTCAGACTGTCTTAGCCCACACATGCTAATGTATCCGCCAGCGCACAAACAAACACTGGCATACCTCTGGGTTTTCAAATAAACACTATTTTAAAGTTTTGAAAGCTTTTAAAGTTGAAAAGGGAAATATTTTAAGTTTGTGTCTTTTGTGCAGGACTTGTTCTCAACTCTCGAAGGCTTTGAGCGTATGGAGTAGAGTAACACCATTATGCAAATCCTCTCACTCTACAAAAGCCATTGATGAGTTTTATCATGCTGGAGAGATCTTTGTTTAGATTTAAACAATTAGGAGTTTTACAGTATGGAAGAAGTGTGTTATGGACTTTGCTATTATGACAATTAAGCTTTGATTTATAAGCATTTATTTAGTTCAGTTTTTACAGATTCCTGAAGTGTTCATTGGTTATGAATCATCTAACATAAATTGGTTTAATCTTTTGGTATGTTTTTTTCAGTAGTAAAAACAATAAGATTGTTGTTCTTGAAAAGATGAAAACCTTTTTTTCAGGATTCTTTAAGACATTCAAAAAAATAAGCATTTCATTTGAAATTTGAAACCTTTTGTAAAATTCTAAATATCTTTACTGTCACTTTTGATCAATTTAATGCATCCATTTGTTTTTTTTGTTTTTTACATAAGTTCATTTATTTCTTTAATAACTATGGTTTTACATGGAATGTATATTTTAAAAAAAAGTGTTTTAAGTAAAACCTAAATTTATGCTTTCATTTGTAAAAGCCATCACCGCTTTTAAAGTGTCCAATTGTTAGTTTAGTTATAGTTATTTATCATCTTCAGCATATTTATGAAAATGATTCTAAATCATTACAAAACAGTGTACTGACTTATCAAATTGCAGAATTCACAATGGCTTACATGATTTATTAAAGAACTTTAACATAAACTCTAAAATCTAGCTTCTGTCACATTATAGAAGTGAAGTATTTGAATTGGCTGCATAAT
This sequence comes from Enteromius afrohamiltoni, assembly GCA_034779775.1. Classification (NCBI taxonomy): domain Eukaryota; kingdom Metazoa; phylum Chordata; class Actinopteri; order Cypriniformes; family Cyprinidae; genus Enteromius; species Enteromius afrohamiltoni. Next base: position 6,178,309 of record JAUYWG010000066.1, on the reverse strand, counting down.
TTTACCCATACGTTTCAAAAAGGTTCCTTTTAAAGCTGATTCGAGACCTCTGAGGAATATCATGCGGACAGTGTATCTTAAGCAAGGGTCCATGTGGCTTTTGGAGGACCATTAATCTACAATCTAAAGCATTTCTTAAAGTGGTTGTATCTAACATTGCATGCACATGGCAGAAACATAGTCCATTTCTTAGGATTATGAATTATGTGTGTTTAGGAGAAACATCTAATTCATTTCCACCAAATCTGTATGTGAGTTAATGTAGAGTGTGTGTATGTTGATAGAGCATGCGCAGTGTGTAACATCACATGTGTCACCTCATAGATCTAATTTTCTATGTAGGTCAGATTGATTTCCCTATTTCAAGTTACGTCTGTGTGTGTGTGTGTGTGTGTGTGTGTCCATTGGGAGTTTTTCAAAGCCTTGCTGATTGTTATCTCAGGCTGTTCGGAGATGAACTCTGACCTTTGTTGCCGAACAATGGATCTTATCACTACAGGAGCCCCTCTCCGAAACACAGCTAAACACACACTTGCATTCTCTCATCTTTTAAAACCAGTAACTGTACTAAATACTTGATCCCCAAGCTCTAGTTTGTTCTGACTTGTTCAAATAAAAATAGTTTGTCCTGCTGTTTATTTGCACCAGTAATTCAACTTTATGTGTTGGGGTAGTGGGGCCTCTCTTCGCTCTCTGTCCGCTATCTGTTTGTTAAAGGGTTAAGCAACTGTATGGCAGTAGTGCTTGAGCCTCTTTTATGAGGGGGAAAGAGTGAGTGAGTGAGCAAGCAGAAAAGACAGCAAGAGATGGGATAGCTGGGATTGGATGGGGGCAGGGCAGTGGAAAAGAGGTGGAGGTCGGGAATTGTCAGGATATCTGAGCCCAGTAATAGACCCTGGGGTGCTTTCTGGCCCAGAGCGTGATGACAGGAAGAGGTAAAAAGATGAAAGTCAAGAAGAATGTGTGGAATCTCTTGGAAAGTTTGTCCATTCATTTCAGTCCACCCATCCGCCCATCTATTTAGGGTAGCAGCAATTAATAATGGTCATCTTTGAGTCTAAATAGGGAAGTTTGATTAAGATTGATAACTTTTTAAACCTGTTTGTTTTTTTGTTGTCGAACACAAATGATAGCCTATTATGAAGGAATAATAAAATGTCTTATATATTATAAATTATATATTAAAATGTTTTATATTATTTTCTGTTATAGTATTGTAATTTTTAAAAATAATTTCAAATTCGTTAAACAAAGTTCAAGTTCTTTAATTTTTAAAAAGTTCTTTTAAAAATATAAGTATTTTACTATATATTTATAATCATTTAATTTTGAATAAAACATAAGAGTGAATAAATGTTGACAGAATTTAGTTTTATGGGTTACAGGGGCGGTTTCCCGAACATGGTTTAAGACTAGTCCTAGATTAAAATAAATATCTGAGCTGTCTAAACAGAAAAAAGCCTGCACTGACAGATCTAAAAATACATTAGTGTCATTGTTTGGTCTTAAGATGCTCACAAGTATTTGCTTTTTTGTTTGTAAAAACGTCTTAGATGTCCTCATTTAACAAAGCCCTAGTCCTGGTTTAATCTAATCCATATCCGCGAAAACCCCAAAATGTCATAAAGACTTTCAAACATACTGTATGAAGTGCTGTTGATTTAAAGTACTTTTGAACATCATTCGCCCCCCACTTTTTCAAGCTAAATGCAAACTGTGTTAAACTGGGTCAGGAAGTGAAGCATGCCTCTTTTATTCTGAAATGTCTTTTCCCCTTATAGCCTGTCTGGGTGTAGTTCAGCGTAAAGTCAGTGAAAATAGGGTCTATTTATCTGCACATGTGGTTGTGCCAGTCTATTAGCACCGCTGTAGACTTTCCTCTGTTTAGTGGTCTTCCAGTGTCTCTGTTTGTCCCCGCTAGACTAGCACATGTGCTGTATGCCTTTTGAATGGAGTAGTAAAAAGACGATAAAGGTCCAAAACGAGACAGGGAGTTGAGTTCCCTCCATTCATCCGTGGGTCTGATAAAGGTCAGCCAACTGTGAACTAGACCTGGATCCTTGCTGTGTGACTGAAGCGTCTCGTTTTCAGAGATCATGCGGACCGATATTTAATTAAAAGAGGGGATGAGGCTAATTGGGTCTGCTTTTGCCCTGAGGGGGTGAGAGGGAAAGAGAGGGAGAACCAGCGTTAGAGATATCTGGAGCTTGAGGCTAATCTACTTACTCTCACTCTTTAAAGCAGTGGCATTTGGATTTCATGAATACATCCTGCTGTGCATGTGTGTACTAACTGAGCTTTTACTAGCCCAAACTAACCTCTGAAAATGGTTTGAGCAAACAGATTTGCAATTAAATTTCATTTTTAAGTTTTCACACACGTTTTATTTGGTTTTAACCAATCAGTTATGTAATCAGAAGTAAATTGTAACAATAACAACAATTATGTATTTTATTATACTTATAAAAAAGTGTTTTGTTTTTTTTTATATGAATGGTTGATGTATTTTTGTCTTTGTTTTAATTTATTATAGAATTATAGAAAAGTTAAAGTCATTTGTAAAGTACATTTGGAATACATGGAACTTGCTGTATATGATAAATCAATTTAAGTTTCTTTGATCCTGCATTTGAAAAAAAAAGAAGAGGTGCTGTTTCCCTATGGTCTTGTGTGTTGGTACATGGCTTCCATTAAAATGCCAGTGTAAGTGCAGACAGACCAAACACTACTGTCTCTCTCTATCTGTCTTTCCTCCCCCCTTTCCTTCTCTTCCACTGGTCGCCTCAGTTTCAGGTTGCTGACGTCCTCTCATCTTCCCCTCAACCCCACACACATAGATGCTTTCAAAGTCCAGTCCCTCTGTCTTGTTTAGGTAAGTCTTTGTAGCCAGAGGCAAGGAGGCGTAAATTTACTTAGCAGACAGAGGGTGGGTTTGGTGTCTGTGTGTTATCTCTGGCACAGCACAGAGAATCTTTAAGTGTGTATGTGTCCGAAGTGTTTTGGCTCCATGGGACACACTGGTAACTGCTTGTACTATGACAAGTTTGGTTGATGTTATATTTAAATCTCAGTGAACAAATCAAGTTATTTACTGCTAAATATTGGTTTCTTGGTAAATGTCCTCATTGGGTTTAGTGTAGTAAATGAAAAAGGGAAGATTTGGAAGCTCAGTAGCAGAGGATTGTCAGTGGGAAGATTGTTTATTGAGAGAAGGAGCTTTCAACACCCCCTCTTGAAGCGTAGGATCAAGCTTGCATCAAAAATGTGGAGTGAGAATGTGTATTTGAGTGGGTGAGGATGGTGTACATTGGTGGTCTTTTCTGCCAGATGAGCCCAAGCATTCCCTTCCCCCAATTCAAGAGATGTTCAGAATGACACAGCTTCTTGATCATCAGTTGGAAAGTGTAGTGTGGAGTTGGCTAGAGTGAACGGAGCAAGCAATGTTGTATTATTACTTCAGAATAAAAGCGCTTTCTCTCTCTCTCAGTCTTCCTCTTTGTCCTCAATGTTTTCCCAATACACCCATAATTCTGCTGTCATTTGATTGCTGTCTTTAAGAAGTTCTGGCTAGGGTCCCACATGTGCCATTAGTTGGCTGAAAAACAATGAACTAATTGTGTGTTTCTGTGTGGGTGGATGGATGTGAGAAAGCTTGTGAGAATCTGTAGAGAATCTCATATTCATCACCTCCTGTTTTTAAGTATGGGTGTCTCCGTCTGTCTCTTGCATTTGGCATTTAATTCTGGCACAATTTAAGCACAGCCTTATTAAGATTTTTTTGTTCGGCACTTTTCTGTTCTAGGTGAGTCTGGACTGGGCAAATCCACGCTGATCAATTCCCTCTTTCTGACAGACCTGTACTCCAAAGACTACCCTGGCCCATCTCAAAGGATCAAGAAGACTGTTCAGGTATGTCCTTTTTAGCTGACCTTTGACTTCTGATACTGATCTGGTGATCTTCCCTTTAATCTACCACTATCTCTATGTTAGGTTTCTCTCTCTTTCTTCCTTTACCTTTGACCCTTTATCTCCAGCCATCATTATCTTCCTCTGCCTTGCATCCAGATGTGACACAGAGAAGCCATGAAGGAGGCTTCTGGGGTCTGATTTCTTATTCTTACCTTGGACCAGGAGTTGGCAACCTTTTTGTTGTGAACAAAGTGCACCATTTGAGATGAACTGTGTTGCCTAACTGTACAACCCTATTTATGCAGAATACCATTCTGTTTTCTTGCATGTCCCTGCAGGAAGCAATTTTTGATCTGCCTGATGTGATTTTGTCAAAACTGCATGGTGCTATCAGCAAGTTAAGCAAGTAAACAAATCCAGTCTGCGTTATCCAGGGGTTGAACATACAGTTGGGACCCACTGCTCTTCTCAGTTGAGCATTATAGTTTTGATACTTTTTAAGTGCTTCTTGTTAGATTAGCTGCATGACTATGAGGAGAGATTGGGCCTTATTGCATTAAGTACACTCACACACTCGATTGCTTTTTGTCTTGGCAATTTCAAGTCAACCATGTTGCAAGAGCATTGAGACAGCTGGAGTGCAGAGCACCAAGCAGGCTCAAGCAATCACAAGCAGATTCCTGCCTTCTGAAGGTCCCAGGCCAGAGCAAATGCTCCCAGACTTTCCAGAGGAAAGAGACAGCAGAGTTTTGACCTTATATGGATTTGATAAACAAGGCGAGAACAGATGTTGAGGCTGGAACATCAGAAATGGGGGAGGACACACTGAAAAGAGCTTGTGGTATGATGGACTGACTCAATCAGAGTAGTTTTTTTGAAGAGGATGGGAGGGGCAATATGAAGGGGTCTGGATTCCTCTGGAGGCAAGTAGGGTTCAGTGGGGGGTCAAGAATTTTCCCACGAAACCCAACATCCAGCAATGACTTTCCCACCACCCTTGAAATGGGACATGTTCCGAGGCGGCCCAGCCCTTTCTGGGGTTTAAAGTGCAGACACTCTCGATTCTCCTTTATCTTGATTAACAAACTCTGTCTTTGTTGACATCATGATTAAGTTCACTGTTGAGGTTTGGATCCAAGTTGTTTTGGACCTTGGTCAAACTTGGATGGAATGACATGACATATCCTTTCTGAGGCAAGTTATTTCACTTAGTGTCCAACTTGAGAAAGCTATCCAATCATGCATGTACATCTTCTGTCTACTTGACTGAGGAACTATTGAAATTTCAAGTACTTGTCTGTCATACTTATTTTGCAGTGACACAGGGATGTTCAGTTCTGCTCCTGAAATTCCCCTATACTGAGTTTAGCTAATCAAGGTCTCACTGATTATTAGAAACTTATGGACACGTGTGTTAGAGCTAAACTCTGCAGGACATTGGCCCTGAAGGCGGAGGATTAGATGTCCAATTACCAATAAAAGATAACTGATACCATTACTGGTCCATCAAATGCATTTGTCTCTTGCAGCCGCCATGTCAAACCCTGTCGATATGACGTCTTAAGTCATTGCAGTCCTCCTCCAAGTCCACACATTAATGATTTAATGCCACATAGACTATCATATACAAGTAAGCTGTCAAAGCGGCATCATTGATTGCTCTTAAGCACTCTTGAAATAATTGAAATAACAAATGGGACACCCTATAGCCTTACAGACTTCATATACACAGGACAGTTTACAGGGTTTCAAATGATTTATTTCTGCTTAGTTTTTTATTGAGAATCTGTTGCCATCTGTTGACCTGGATCTAAGTTTGGGGTTGCTTGTTTAGGGCTATTTGCTTTTCTCACAGCTGTGCAGAAACCAACCTCTACATCATCTTACAGTTTGAATCCAGCGACTGTGGCATCTGTCACCCAACATCTAAACAAATTCATTCTCATTTGGAGAGGTGATGTAAAACCAAGGGACATTGCTTGTTCCCACTTGAATTCTGTAAAAGTTTTGTCTTTTATACCACAAAACTACTACAGATTTTTAGGGTAAAATCTCGCCACTTGCCATAGTTTTACCTGGAATACACAAATGGAATCTCTGACATTTTACATTTTCTTCTTCAGTCCCCATTTGGCCTTCTCTGGCACTTTTCCTGATGGTAGGATTCTTTCTGCCATACACTTTGTCTTCGGCTGTTCCGCCATGAATGCCCGTGGTATAAATTTGTCAGCCTGGCCAAAGGCCATTTTGTGATGTGTGGCTGTCTAGTGCTCTGTGGTCATTTCAGGCAGGACATAGAGTCAGCACCGAGAGTATTTATATTCCAAAACAATCTGCAGTGTTTGTCATAGCAGCCACACAAGGGCCACTCTGGTTGCGTCGAATGAAAGTCTTGACATTTTTGTGGCTTTGTGTTTCTACATTTTCATTTATTTCTTTTCCTGTCTTGTTGCAAACTCAAGTGGCCCGATGTGCCTCATAAACATCCTAGGAAGAGAATGCATGAGATTTATTAAGGTTCACTCCATTTCCATTCCCCTCATTTTTGCTTTCTCTCAATTTCTTCTCCTCGAGTCTCTTCGTTTTCTCTTTCCTACTCTTCTCCTCTTTTTGAAGAACTAAGAAAGGTTGTGGTTGTTTTTGTTAGTGAGGAAGTGTATGTGTGAATGAGAGTGCAGTTTCAGAAAAAGAGGGTCAGCCAAAAATAACCAGACCTGTGAGAATAAGCCGGTTTGTACTGAAAGCAGCTGAAATAACTTCAGGAGAGGATGAAGCTGAATCACAGGGACATTGGAGATGACTCTTTCAGTGTCTCACTTTGGTTCCTGACACTGGACTAACCTAGAATGGAACTAATGTTGAAGATGACACAGAACTCTCACAACACGACATCTGTTGCTAGCAATAGAAAGGATGATTTATAACTTGACATAATTTTAAAAACACAAACATGTTTGTTTGTAGCAGAAGAGATTTGAAAGATACACCTTTTAGTCGTCTATGACCTTTTGGTTTGATGCAGGTGCAAAAGTACACATTTTATGTGCAAACCAGTATCTCTGTACTCGTATGTTTGTGGTTTGATTTAGTTAGCAATGATGTTGTGCCAGTGACATGAATCTGGAACAAACAGCCAAGGTTGCTGTCCCAGGCAAACTCGCATATCCTGTGGTGACAACTTGTGGTCCTGCTTTCAGGTGGAACAGTCCAAAGTGCTGATAAAGGAGGGGGGCGTCCAGCTTACCCTGACCATCGTCGACACACCAGGCTTTGGAGATGCAGTGGACAACAGCAACTGGTGAGTTTTAAGAATATTGGAGGCATTTCAGATTCTTAGAAAAAAGATAAAAGCATGATGGTTTCAAATCTGTTTTTACAGGCTGATATGCAATGACTTCTCAATCTTTGCATCTGACTTTGCCTTTCATCTATCCTTCACTTTCTTTAAGCTGGCAACCTGTCATCAACTATATTGACAGTAAGTTCGAAGACTTCCTCAATGCTGAATCCCGGGTAAACAGGAGGCAGATGCCTGACAACAGGGTGCATTGCTGCTTGTACTTCATCGCCCCCTCTGGTCATGGGTTGGTACTGCACCCTCCACAAACAAATGAATCAACCAGCTTTAAATAGAAGCAGCACACACACACACACACACATGGCCTGATTTACACATTTTGCACTGTGCTCAGGAGTGGGATGATGTTGGAATTTTGTACATGAATACAGTACGACTGTGGTACAATGGTGGCATCAGAACATCAGACTGTGCGTTGATTGAAATGCATTAACTGGTGGAATCGAGAGACCGAGGACAAATGAGCACAGATGGAGATGCATACTACCCACACCAAGATCCAAAAGCCTTACATAATGCCTACTAAACTGAGTTTGACGTATGATGGGCGTTGACTCATTTATTTTTGAAAATGATTAGCTTATTTGGCCCGTTTTTGATTAAGATTGTTTTTTTTTTTTAATTAGATTTGTAATTAAATTTATTGTGGGATACACATCCTTATGCCATTTCACAACTTTCTTATATATAAAAGAATATCTTTTGAAGAATACTGGTAATCACTTGAACATTTTATGGTCTTCATTGACTTCCATAGTATTTCTTTCCCTACTATGGAAGTCAGTTTGTTTCTTCAAAATAGCTTTTGTGTTGTTCAACATAAGAAAGAAACTTACATTGTTTTGTAGTTTGTCATCTATTTTCTCTGAATAGACAAACAAAGCACTGTTTATGTAGAGTATAGTAGTGTCATCACGGTACCAAAATTTCTGTGTTTGGTACCGATACCAGTAAAAATACACTGTTCTCTGTACCAATTTCAGGACCAAAGCAAAACGCAAACACAATTTTTATTAATAAAGTCAAACTAAAATAAAATATATGTAATATAAATAACTGGTGTTTTTCCACAGGTAATAAAAGTATTGAAAAACACAAAACAAGTTTCACCCAAATTCAATTTGTCTTTTAATTAATGAAATTTAAACACATTTTATTTTTTGGTGAATTCAGATTTACTATTAACATTATAGATAAAAATTGTGTGATTTATTCCTTAAATAAACTTATTTTTTTTAAAACATTAGTGGTAGTAGTAGCCTATCGCAAACAGTATTCTAAATAATAATAATAAAATATATTTCTGCCACAATGTCTAAACCAAACTTTTATTTTGACGGGTTGCTGTAAATACCTTTTACGTTACGTGTCTACAAACAGCTATTTTCTTTCGTGCCCTTTTTGAGATGCCACCATAAAGCAACATTCATATCTCTGTGACCTTTGTGTTGCATCTTCAGTCTTGGCATTCCTGAAATGTATAAACAGCCCCTCAGCTGGCCCCCAAAGCACACACAAACACACACACAAACCCTGCTTAGTGTAAGAACAGCCTCTTTGTCTGGAATCCCGAATGAAAGTGATGCAAAGAGAGACAGAGTGAAGGCCTCATTCCCTCCATGACATAATTTTTACTGGTTTGGAAGGAAATGATGAGAAAGCGTTCAGTGCCGTGTGGTGGCGGCTCTGCTCTGCTCTGTTTATTCATTTCTGCTGCCTGACTTCTTTCAGTTCTATTGCATCACTTCAGAGGACACATTTTTGTGACATATTTATACATCAATTATATTAATTAATTATATTTATATATATATATATATATATATATATATATATACACATCATGTACTTGTGTGTTTAATGACTTATACTTTATGTATTTATTTATTTACTTGACGTTCAGTATTTAGTAGCAAAACAGTAGTTTTCTGAAAGTTAAAATAATATCTAAAATAAAAAAAATATATTGTCCTTGTATAGATTTGCCACTTTGTACTACACTGTATGTACTGTAACTGTACCTTGCTGTACCATAAATTAATTTAATAATCTAAATAATAGCGTATTAGCCCAAAAACAGGTATGAACTGTTTGACACAATTCTTTTTTTCAGACTGAAGCCTCTTGATATTGAGTTTATGAAGCGTCTTCATGACAAAGTCAACGTTATCCCACTCATCGCCAAGGCCGATACTCTCACGCCAGAGGAGTGCCAGCTGTTCAAGAAACAGGTGAGTTTATGTGTGATCTTACATTGTACAGCTGATGATTTGCATGTTTGCATGCACTACAAACACTACTGCTCTCTCATAATTAGATCATGAAGGAGATCCAGGAACACAAAATCAAGATCTATGAGTTTCCAGACACAGAGGACGACGAGGACAGCAAATTGATCCGAAAGATAAAGGTAAAGATTCAATCTGTTTGCTCTAAAAGAGACTGTGCATTGTCAGATTGTTACAGACAGCGTTAGTTTATTCATTATGAGCTAAAAATGAACACTATATTTATTAACTACAATTCTTAAAGATTCAGAGTTGCCCCGACTCAGAGATCCCAAAATGTTTGGTAAATGATTGTTTATGAATATGCATAAATGTATATTTTATACATATATTTATATTTTGTACGTATTATTTATAAAACACAATGTAATGTGTATCATTTATCATATATATATTTACATTTACAAGTATAATTTATAAAACACAAAGTATTAATTACTTATTAATAAAGTATTAATAAAACACAAAGTATTATTACTATTCATAATTATGTATATATAAATAAATTATGTATATATATATATATATCCTCTGAAATATATAATGTCAGAAATTGATTTTTTTCCTAAAAATTATATGTATTAACAAAAAAAACTTAGTTTAACTATAGACTGTAACAATAGATATAGAAATTCATAAATGTATAAATATCTAAAATAATATAATATATACTATATAAATGTATATTGGTAGCTTATATTTACTGCATGGATCAAGTGTTAACATATACAGCCTTATTACCAACCCTTGCATAAATCTTACATTTTGAATTTTGCAACAGGAAAACAATGAGAAATGTTTTGTCTTTAAAGTCTGTAATTATCGCAGCAGCATCCACAATGTTGTTTGTTTCTCTAGGTTAGCTTGAGGTTATTATTGACGACATGCAAACTGCTACAGAACCAATTTAGTTGTCAGACAAAGGGGGTCACCGTGAACTTCAGATCCACAGACGGGTCAGTTCACTTTCTCTGAATGCGCTCGATACAGGCTCACTTTAATTAACTGTGGATTGTACCAACAGGAGAAGATGCCTCTGGCCGTGGTCGGTAGCAACGTAGTGATCGAAGTTAATGGCAGGAAGGTCAGAGGGCGTCAGTACCCCTGGGGTGTGGCAGAAGGTACGTGCCCCATCAGCATGGCTCATATGAGTTTGTCAGGAGGACTGTACCATTTCTAAACAGAACCAGGGGTGTTCCAGTGCGTGTGAAACAAGTGCATGGGCTTCCTGGATGATTTTGTCTCTCAGGTCGAATGACCAACCTGAGGGTTCTGGAAAAGAGAGGGCGACAAGGTGTTAGGTTTTCCACAGAGAAAGATTGTCACCCCCTTTTTTCATCATAGGCCACAAATGACTTGTTATTGTGGTTTTACTTCCCCCACATTTCTTTATTTACAAAGCTCTCCTCCCCTGAAAACGTTTTCATTTGGAATTGTTGTTGTGTGGTGAGCGAGTGTGTCTTTTTTTCCTCAGTTGTTTACGTGTCATTCTTTCTTTTCTCTTTTTTTCTTTCTGTCTGCTCTTTTCCATGACTGACAGAGGGCATTATTGGTAAACAAAACCATTTTTCATTATTCGCTCTTCGTTAAGGCCTCCCCCTCTCCTTCCTCTTTCACCTTTTTGCTGCTCAGAATCTTCACTGATTGTCAGACTTGTGCTCTACAAATAGTCATGGAGAAACCTATAAGCTGCAGCCCCAATAGAAAATAGAGCAGCACTGCTCTCTAACATGTTCATAGGTTCTTAATTACCCTCTATATAGGGCTGGATGATATAGCTAGCAAATTATATCTCAATATTTGAGGTGGAGTTTTGATATTTTGATATGTACAAATGGATCAGAAAGTCTGAGACTAAAAATTAATGCTTTTTTGAGATTTCAAAAATAATGTACAAGTGTACATTTACCAACAAAAAGCCCTCAGATAAAAAAAAATGTTTTTTAAAACTTCATTGTGTTTTTATTGCAAAATATAACGTATAAATAATATATATATATATTTTTTTTATGTAATTAAAAAAATATAATTTAGTCATTATTTAAAAGTGCATAATGCAATTTTTTTTTTAAAAAGTGTGTGCGTGTATAATTTCATTACTACATACAATAAAATATAATATAATATAAAAACTGAAAAAAATAATTATATAGTTTTTAGTTTGGAAATATAGTTATGATTTTGTTTTCTTAAAAAATAAAATAAAATGTAAAAAATTACAAAAAAAAAAAATCATTTATTATATTTACTAATATGGCAGTGTAAATAAGCAGCAATATTTACCTGCAGATATTTTGTTACTCATAAACGAGGAGAGAACAATAACCAAAAATTAAAGCATTTTCTTAATATTTATGATGTTGCTTAATTTGATTGAAAATCATTGCAAATACATCATAAATATTTGATATATCACCCAGCCCTACTCATACATTTAAACAAAACCTTGCATCCAGACATGCATGCCTCCCATTACTTATTTCCGACTCCCATTTTGGATGTAAATCCATTGAGGGATACAGAATGTACCCCTGAGATCAAAACTTTTTTTTTCCCTTTTACATACATAATTTTATATTATAGTACATTACCATCATCATTTATGAGCATTTTTGACTCAGAACTCTGATGCGAGGTTGACTGAGTTCTAATGTTTCCATTCTAACCTCTGATCAACACTGTCTTAACATACGACCCAATATAAGAGATGACGATTTGAGGTACCTTCTATACCTGTCAGCATCAGGAGTTATCCCATCAAAGAGGAAAATACAAATCCCATGATCCCTTTTGGACATACAACTCCACCCCCCATCCCTCCTCCTAGCCCCATTTGGCTGGTCTCTCTGCTTGTCATCGCTATGCCATGTAACCCTTCCTACAACACACCATTTTTTTTAGTCGTAGTAGCCTATGAATCACAGGTTGAGTGGGTGTTCCCTCAGGAGAGACTTTAGTCCCTCCCCTCCAACTGCTCTCTCACAGGTAGGTGGTTGTAGCAGATGATTGACACTTGGGGCAGTCAATCAGCATGAGTTCTCCTTATAGGTAAGATGCTCACTTGGTAAAGCATCGTAGGGCTCTGTAACTGCTGTAACGGTGCAGGTTAGACTCACAGAAAAGTCTCATCCTTTAACCATCTTTCAGAAAACAGTGTCCTTTTCCAGAATACCATGTGACGACAGCGATGTTTGATCATACACATGTGTATGATCACATCACAGCGGTCTGAACTGCTAACCCGCTGTTTACTTTTGTGATTGTTTAACCTTTTGACATACTCTGTTTAATGACTAAATTGTGTGTTTCGTTTAATTTGATTTTACGTTTGTCTGATATCGTTTTATTGTTACCTGATTCATTTATTGTTCCGTCAACAACCTCAGTGTCTGATCCTGTTTGCTTATCAATGTGTAATTTGTCACTGTATTGTGTTTGTTTAAAATGTATTGGGATGCACTGTTATTAAATCTCTCTGATATAAGCCCATTACCTATTTTCATGTTATGGCCACTAATTAATTAATGGTATCTAGTAGCAGAATTCCATTAAATTCAGTCTTTTAAATTTAATCTTTTACAATAAGTTACCCTGGACCACAAATCCAGCCAATTTTGATGAAGTTGGAATTTATATTGCATTATATTTGATTTCATCCGAAAGCTGAAATAACTAAATAAGCTTTCTATTGATGTATGGTTTTTAAGATAGGACAATATTTGGCTGAGATTCAGCTATTTGAATATATGGCATCTGAGGGTGCAAAAAAATATCGAAATATTGAGAAAATTACCTTTAAATTGTCAAAATGAAGTCCTTAGCAATGCATATTGCTAAACAAAAATGAAATGTAATTTACTTATGAAAGAAAGCTGAAAAATATCTTTATGGAACATGATCTTCTACCAACATCCTAATGTTTTTTGTCATTAAAATACAAAAAAAACACAATTTTGGCACATGCTATGTATTATTGGCTATAGCGACAGATATACCCTTGCTACTTCAGACTGGCTTTGTGCTTGAGGGTCATATTATTATGACATTTCTGATTTACTATAAATGCAAAGGTTATCTAAATGTAAAAATACAGACAAATGAGTATGAAAAATTACATTTCTAATATTGAACGATACAGGTAAACTGAAAAAGAATTTCAGCTGATAACTGATAAGATAATGATATATCATGCATCCCTATTAAAATCTGTTTTTGCATATTTTATTAAAATAGAGGTTCAATCTCATTAAGTGTCTATCATAACTGCATACATCAACAAAAATAATGCATTTTCATCTGACCCTTTTATTGTTACAATTAACACTTTTACAGCATTATATGTTGTAGTCCTGCACATAAAGCTGAAAAATGTAATGTTAGATATTGAAAGCTTTGAAGAGTTTGAAAGTCAGTGTGACGCTAAAACATCTATTTCTTCCTGTTTCAGTGGAGAACGGTGAGCACTGTGACTTCACGGTCCTGAGGAATATGCTCATCAGGTGAGAAAACTGTGAATGAACACTGTGTCCTATCAAACAAAGTTTATCAAAAGTTTAACCTGTCCTCAAACAATCCTTTGCAGGACTCACATGCAGGACCTGAAGGACGTGACCAACAACGTTCACTATGAAAACTACCGGAGTAAGAAACTGGCAGCCGTCACCTGCAACGGGGTCGATGCCACCAAGAACAAGGGCCAGCTCACAAAGTACGATTTTTTTTTTTGTTTGTTTGTTTTTTTTTTTTTTGAATGTTTTTCAGATTTTGCCCCGAGAGGTCCTAAAAGGCTCTTTCCTAAAATCAAACCTTGTACAAAAACTTTGTAGTCTAGTAGTTGAAAATTCTTCAAGGTATAGTTCACCTAAAAATAAACATTTTCTGAAAGTTTAATCACCCTCAGGCCATCCAAGATATAGATTCATTTGTTTTTTCAATAGAACAGGTTTGGATATAATAACCCCTCTGCAATGAATGGGTGCCGTCAGAATGAGATTTCATCAAAACATGACAATAATTCACAAGTGGAGCAAATCAGTTTAACATTTTGTGAATCAAAAGCTCCATGTTTGTGGGTTATTGTGATGTCTTTATTAGCTGTTTGTATTTTGACGGCACCCAATCACTGCAGAGGACGGCGAATGGTCGTGTAAGGCTAAATTTCTCCACCTCTGTTCCAATTTTCGTGACGTCTTTCTTGTAGGAGTCCCCTAGCCCAGATGGAGGAGGAGAGGAGGGAGCATGTGATGAAGATGAAGAAGATGGAGACGGAGATGGAGCAGGTCTTTGAGATGAAGGTCAAAGAAAAGAAGCAAAAACTGAAGGATTCTGAGGCAGAGGTGTGTTTCTGAGAAGGCTTTTGTTTCTCGTTCCAATGAACGTGAGCATTTTTTCTCGTGGCGTTCTATATTTGTCATGAGTAATAATGCAAAAAACCTTGGCCATCTTTGATGCAGTTGGAGCGGCGTCACGAACAGATGAAGAAGAATCTAGAAGCTCAGTATAAAGAGCTTGAGGAGAAGAGGCGCCAGTTTGAGGACGAAAAAGCCAACTGGGAGGCCCAGCAACGCATCCTGGAGCAGCAGAAACTTGATGCATCAAAGTGAGACTCATCTTAATTCCTCAGTGTCTCTCTTAAAATAGTCTTTCTGTGGCACTCTGTATTATTCAGTCCCTAAATTATGCAGTCAACTTTTTTTTCTTTTAGTAAATACAGAGCTGCACCTATGAAGTAGATTCCAGCAGGCTTACTGTCCCAGTTGTCTCTTGCTTCTAAAAATCTGTATCACGTTGAAAATCTGGATTCATAATCTAATTTTAACCTGAAATATGAAATACATTTTTAGCAAGTCTAATACAACATTTTAGTTCATTTAAAATGAATTGGTTTCTTTAAAGTAATGTATTTTTTAAATATTGTGTTAATGTTATTTTAATGACATCATTTTAATAATGCATTTACTAATTTAATTCACAAGTTGTGTTTGTTAACATCAGTTAATCAACAAATATTAATAAATGGCATAATAAATGTATGATGCATGAACTGATGTTACCAAATGACACCTCATTGGAAAGTGTTACCAGAAAATCATTAATGTTAAAAGTATTAATGTGAAAAAATGAAGTACTGCTAATGGAGAAATGTTAATAACTAAATTTTTATCAACTGTACCTAACAATTTACTATTTTATTTAATTTCTTCCCCAATGTTTTTGTGTTTTGCAGGACAATGGAAAAGAACAAGAAAAAAGGAAAAATCTTTTAAGGCGTCATGAAGCTCCATTCCTTTTAAAACCAGTAACTCCTTGCATCTCTTTTGATGCCGTAATGTTCTATGACCCCGGAAGAAACGCACTCAACAGTGATATGGTACAAATTAGTTCCATTGCATAAATGAAAGCTAAGAAAATCCAGCATATTTTTATAGTCACATCCACACACAACTTTATCTCCCTCTTCTGGTCGACTATAATATTACACCACGTGCCCAGTACGTCAATTGCATGTTTTCAAGAATATCGATCAACAGTCGTTTTAATAACTTTTAATTCAGACATTTTCAACTCGCACATCTTAGCGATAAGAAGGTCTCGTGGTAGGTGTGTATGGCTGTGACGGAGACGGAGACGGACGGACGGAAGCAAGTGCAACGAGTTAATACAGAGCTAAGCGTGTATGTGTCGAAAAGCAACACTAAGGGTATATAGTCTTGAGACTTGTGTGTTTCTTTAGGGGTCATAAACATTTAAAGACATGTTTTAACATTATTGCACAGCTAAATTATGACAATAACAGTTTTCCACGTTTTAAACCCATTTGCTGGCTGTGTACGTAGATAATTGTGTCCCTACCGTAGATGGTGTTATACAAAAAGGCATGATTGTCGATAACAATAGTAATTTTATTGATATGGATGGATATAAAAGAATACCAATAATATTATAGGATGTTGCTCGAACATTCTGCCTTAAAATTGCAGACTGTTTCTGCTCATGTTTTGTTTTCTTTTCTTTTTTATGACGTCCCTCTATCTATTCCTAAACTGATCTGAGACCGGTTTGTTTCATTTTAATAGTTGGGACTTGGATTTTTAGTTGTTGGGGCTGGTCCTAGATCAGGGCTTGATGGTCAGTTTTAACCTGAGTGAGTTCAGTGTATCTAAACGGATGTTATTTTAGCCATACTTACCCTTTGTAATAAACTCTCTTTACATTCCAAATGGAAATGAGAATGGAAGAGCTCTTTTGTTTCTTTATGACACGCAGGCTCCAGGTCTAACACATGCCAAACAGCAACGTATAGGCAGCAACGTGCACAGAACTCTTAACGCAAAGGGCAATAAACAGTCCCCGTATGCCTCATGTGGTCACACACTATTATATATTTTGCAGGTTTGTCATTATGCAAGTTCAAAAACACTTTGTTCTTCCTGTCGTGATTGCTGAACCACACTCTGAAGCACGTGTTTAGTTGAAGGTTTTTAGTAGAACAGTATTCTGGGAAAAAGGAAAAAAGCTTTTCTTTAACCACTCCAGTTTTTAACAGTAGACCTGAACATGACTCTAGACATGTTTGTTTTCTTATTATTTTTTGTATATGTATACGATTTTCAATTTCTGATTGTATTTCTTTGTGTTTTATCATCAACTGTTATTCTTTCTGCCTAACTGTACAATATTAAACATGAGATGTTATGCTGATGCTGGTCGTGCTGTCATGTGTTTTTTTTTTTTTTTCAGTATTATCAGTATATCAAGAGTACCTGAAAACCACACTTGAGTTAAAAAAAAGTACAGATACCTTACAATGAAAATTACTCAACGTTTCAATTCACCAATTGTAAAAGTATCTGATTTTAACAGCACTTAAGTATTTACTTATATTTTACTAAATATAGGCTCAAAGATGCATTAGTCATAGAGACGTGCCAGTGAAAAACTGTAATGTTGGGTAGAAGCTGGAGAAAACAGGCAGAGGCAAGGATATATGTGCTAGCTTTTCCATGAAACATCTGAACAAGCAATTAGCCAAAAACTACTGGGAACAAGAACAGAATGAACAACCAAACTGACTACAGGAGACAGGAAGTGACATAAAAGTCCAGGACAAGACACAGAAAATGCAACAAAAACAACAAAGAGCTGATTTGTGTGGAAAGCAATCACGCTCATTAATTTTGTACTACAAATCCCTCAAAACTGCCAAACGTCTTGGCCTGGAAGTGCTGGTTCTGCCCAGTCTCGTACGGCAATTCATTCATATTTTACGAAGTGGTTAATTCGTACAAATTCGGATCCATAGGATTTTTGCTAACGTTAAATTGTGTGTTTTTTACCAGTTCGTATGAATTTGTTCAAATGACCTACACGTCACTGGGGTTTAGACTAATCGTACAAAATCGTTTAATAAAAAAACTAATCCGAGTCAGGTCGTACCAATTAGCACAAATTTTCCACCTCGTATGAATTGGTCGTGGTTTTAGCTGCAGTCATGTCCTCGTCTCGTATATAATACACCTGTGAAGGAACTCGCATTAACATAAACCTCGTTGACAAGTTTAGGCGAGGGTAAAATGCCCGGTGTATACTTCCAGAGCCCTGTAGCTAGCGATAACACATCTTTTGTAGCAGAAATAAACGTCTGCAGAAAGGTGCCATGCAAAACATTTTGTGTTACTGCAACACTCATTTCAAAATGTAGTGTAGTGAAGTAGAGGGTAAAAGTTGCTAATTTCTTTGGTACCCAGTACAACTACAACATATCTGAAAAGATACTTAAATACATTAATGAATTAGTTAGATTACACCTCTGCAAAACTTTTGAGCTTTTTAAATGTGTATTTTATTTTGTGTTAGTACTAAAACCGTACTTGACAAATATACCAAAAACAACAACTCTGCTCCTTCAGAAAACAGCAGAACCATATTCAAAGGCTGTTATGGTTCTTTGCAGCGCTGCACAGTTGTAATTAACCATTTTCAGATCTAGAACCATATCTGGACAGAACTTACAAATCTGAGCATATGTCTCTTCGGAACATTGATCTCTTGGTGGTTGTCTTTGGGGTAGGTTTTGTTTTCTTCTGTAGGGTGGTTGTCTTTGGGGTAGTTGTCTTTGGGGTAGGTTTTGTTTTCTTCAGTTGGGTGGTTGTCTTTGGGGTAGTTGCCTTTGGGGTAGGTTTTGTTTTCTTCTGTAGGGTGGTTGTTGTTTTTGTTGTGGGGTCTGTTTTCTTTGGCAGGGTGGTTGTTGGGGTGTTTTTGAGGTTGGATCTTTTTTCGTCGGGAGGGTGGTTGTTGGTGGACATGTCCTGACATGAGTATGGGCAGAGGGCTGGTTGGGTGGGTTGCAAGGATATATTTTGGTCATTAGGTGATGGAAGTTTTGTCGGCCCTGCCACATTGTCTCTGTCAATTGTGATACAAAACAATTAAACTAGTTAGAAAGGAAATGGTTCTGAACGTTAAACATTATTATACAAATGTTGCATGTTCAACGATAAAGCTCACATTTGTCTGTTTCTCTCAGCACTGTCGAGTTGCGCACAAAATTTGGATATAGATGTTGAAACCCTGAGAGAAAAAATTCACATTTAATATTTGTTTACATTTTGTGACAAAATATGTTTAAAATATAAATATAATAAAATGAAACCTTCCAGAGATTCGCGAAGCTTTAGCTGTTGGTTAAGCAAAAACAGATTTCATACTAAATATGATTGATTTATCTGCAAAAATAACGCTATCCTTGTGTACCTGTAAAATGTGTGCACCTTTAAACTTACTTTGGTTGTCAGAAGTCCAGGCCATGAGCAGGACCAGTCCAAACACCAGAACATGAGACGTTCTCATGCTTTCTGAACTGAGGTGGTTTTGGAGAAATCTGTGTGAATTAGAGTCTGCTTCACACTTCAAAATATTTTCCCAGCGTGATGTTATAAACTCTGGTCTGAGGTTTGATATATTTGTAGGCGCCCACCATACTGAGTTTCCTGGACCCACAACCACAAACAAACCTTCTGACAGAATGTATGCTTCTAACACAAAAAGCAATACAGATTTGTCTCTTAATATTCTTAAACTGAGATAAGAGCAGTTTGTTATCCTTTTAATAGATAGGACTTGAACTATTAGCTGGGGATCAGGGCTTAGTTATTTAATCTGAAAATATAATATAATATATATTTTCAGGTTTGTCATTATGCAAAATATATTTTTATTAATAGTATATGTATTTGCTGCTCAATCTCATAAATGTGGGTATAAATAGTACGGCAAAATAAAAACGAAAATTTGGTATTGATACAAAAAAAAGGATTTTGCCTATGACATGCACGTGTTTGACGTGCATATAATACGCAGATTTCATGTGCATATGATACAAAATTTGTTGGCGTGCATATGATACGCAAGTTTTGGCATACATTTGATATGCATTACCCCACAGCCCTACTACCCATCGCGTACCATAAACACGCCAAAGTTAATTTTCGCGTATCTGTGAGTTTTGTTTTTATTAGGCGTACTATTTATACACACATTCATGAGATCAGGTTGGTATTTTTATTTAGTTTAATATAATGTAATAAATAAATGTGTTCATTTATATGCGTGTGTGTGTATATATGTAATAAATCACATTTTCACTCCGTACAGTGAATTGCACTCTGTATTGAATAAAGGAAGTGCGAACTTTAAGACCAAAATAGCTGTGCACTAAACAGCCACCGCAGAATAGTTGAGATGACAGTTTCATGTGTTTTTCTCAGAATAAGGATGGTCTTCGTCTATGTATCTTTTCCATTGAACTGAAGTGCCCATTCTGCTCTTATGACAAAATATATATATATATAATATATATAGCCAGTTCTTTAAGGGGAACTGAATTCAAGAATGTCAAAATGAATGTAGATTAAGTGGATGCCTTTGTACTGCAATTATATAAAAAACTTTTAAATCACTTACTAAAAACCTGAAAGGCCCACTAGGTGATTCAAATCTCACAGTAGTCTATGTGACGAATAACAATGTGAATAACTTCAAAATGAGTCACATTTTACACTTACGAAGCAAGTTAATGTTTCTGATGCCAGTTACTAAAGAAATAAAAATGAAACACTGCTGGTGGTTTCCTCAGCTCGGAAGAGTTTGATGTTCTGCTGAATTCATTCACTGTACTTTAGATTAGTAATAATAATATTTTAGTCATTCTGTTAAATCATGAAAACCGTATTTGTCACTTTTGATATGAATATGGCTGAAACAATTAAAGTACAGTTCGTAAGCTATTATGTGGCTGATCCAGACATCTACATATTCATACATATTAACACACTCTTGTAGATTATTTGCGTGTGTGCTATTTACTGCACAAGAAAATGAGGGTACATATCGTACAAAAACAACCACAGGCCAAAAGTGCTGCAAGAAGAAGATCTTGATCATTATCAGGCTGAGCTGATGTTTGCTGAGATGCATCACCTTCGTTTTACATCTTCACACAACTTTCCATGGTTTCATTAGAAGAGCAACGCTGTATGTAATTGGTATTCTCAAGAAAATAAAAGCTGAAATCTTATCTGGACACCACATGAAATGAAAAACAGTGAAAACTTGGATCACCACATCAAATGGCCGACAGATAGATATTTGATAATGATAATCAGTTTTTAAGCAGTTAAAAGCGCTATCTATACAAAAAACAAATCAGATAAGACTTAAGTGTGGGATCTTGATAAAAAAAAAATTCACAGCAAAATTAAATTTAAATTTTGTATAAATTATTTTCTAAAATGTGATTTGTCTAAATGTTTAAGCACAGCATGATAATAATTATAATCTTTAATACTGTTTATACAAATATTTAATGTTTATAATACTTACGTTTATTTTTAAAATATATATAATATTTTTTAATTATTCATTATTCATCACATGTTATTAAATAATGCATA
>JAUYWG010000066.1:6117976-6139864 GCA_034779775.1 Enteromius afrohamiltoni | reverse complement strand
TATATATATATATATCTTATCTAATTTTTTTGTCAAATTTATGGCTCAAGACTTTTTTATGCTTTATTTCCCATGATTATAGCCTTGGCTTTAAAACAAATAAACATACTTCATAATCAAATGTTTCAATAAAAAGTTAGATAAACTATAATCCCTTGTCATCTAGCCATGGCGGGGAACATCATTCCAGCGATAGCCACCACTAATGCAGTCATCGCCGGTCTCATTGTTATGGAGGGGCTGAAGATTCTCAACTCAGACTTCGACCAGTGTCACACGGTAAACTTGGGCTGTTGCTCCTTTGACACTTTGACCTGAATTGCATCATGTCCTGTCTAATCTAACACATCTTCGCATTTGTATTTCTCGCTTGGTTTAAGGTAATCGCATCTCCACATTAGTTTCGGTTGTAAAGACCTTTTTGAACTTATCCTGTTTTTGAAGAATCTTGTCAGGTGGTGTTGGTGGGAAACTATAGGCCTTGTCTAAGTACATACAGTTGTGGTCTTTGCACTTGCGTACTTACGTGACATTTCCTGTCTTTGGTTTGCATAGTGAGCATGAAGACCACAAGTGTAGAATTTCTCATTACTGTGTAGGACACACCCATGGTGTTATAAATTGTCAATACTTTATTTTACTACCAAATTAAATGTCATTTAATTATTATTATTAATACTTGATGTACATGGGAAAAGATTGGCAGCAACTCAACAGAAGTTCTTAGGGTTTATTTCCTCAATATAAATCTTGAAGGACAAGTCGTAACTTTTATAAAGAATATCTCTCTGGTTTAGAGGTCTGTTAGCTGAAGAGATCTTATCTGTGCACTAACAACTTGTAACACCCCAAAGAGAAAGGAAAACTTCGCATCATGTGACCCCTTTAAGCTCTGGGACAAGAGTTGGGTTTTTTATTTTTTTGCTGCAATACATTTTAAAGCATGAACATGTGACTTGTGTATGCCAAGTGACTTGCTATTGTTTCTATTGTATATAAAGGTTTTGAATGGCTTGATAAACCACCTCATGAAAACGTAAAACCAGCAGTGCATTACGTTTGGGCTTTTTTCACAACTTGAATTTGCGCAATTGAAAAGATAATGAAAATGTGGTTATAGTATACTTCCTACTACTACTTTATGCCAATGGCTCATAGCCTTACTCCTGTGTTTTTGTGTGTGTTTTTGAAGATCTTCCTGAATAAGCAGCCAAACCCCAGGAAAAAGCTCCTTGTACCGTGTGCACTGGACCCCCCCAATCCCAACTGTTACGTGTGTGCCAGCAAACCTGAGGTCACAGTCAAACTCAATGTGCACAAGACCATTGTGCAAGCTCTTCAGGACAAGGTACAAGTAATTTATTTTTTTTTTTATCTTTGTCTGATCTCGAAGAGATTCAAATCTGGATTTAAACAGCTGAGAGTTAATTTATGCTGTGGCTTTTTTCAGATACTGAAGGAGAAGTTTGGCATGGTGGCACCAGATGTGCAAATAGAGGACGGAAAAGGAACGATTCTCATCTCTTCAGAGGAAGGAGAGACTGAAGGTGTTTATTAAGTCAGCCGCTAGAGGGCATCGTTCTCTACTATAACATACTCTGAGCTTTGTTTGAATGCGTTGCTCTCTCTGTTTCTCTGCAGCTAACAATAACAAGTTTTTGTCTGACTTTGGGATTCGGAATGGGAGCCGTCTTCAAGCAGATGATTTCCTACAGGATTACACTCTCATAGTGAATGTAATTCACAGGTCAGTGAGGCCTCATTTAGCTTAGAGAGTGATATTTTGGGTTTCCTATATTAAAACGTGTCTTACATTTATTGCAGCGAGGAATTGGAAAAGGATGTTGAGTTTGAAGTAGTGGGCGATGCCCCAGATAAGGCGCCTGCACCAAGTGCCCCAGAAGAAGGGAAAAACATTGCCAATGGTAACAAAGACTCTGCCCAGCCATCTACCTCGTCTAAAGGTAAGAACAGCATGGATTCCCTTCAAAACATCAGTCTTTAAAAGGAACAATTCTATTTAAAGTTGGAAATGAGCAGCTTGGTCATTTTGCTAAACACCTTTAGATGACCGAGAGAATTTCATTGCGCTTACGTAATGTACTTTTCTCATGTTTCCAGCAGCTGCAGAGGACGATGATGTCCTTATCGTAGACTCAGATGAAGAACCGTCCTCGAGCACCATGGAAGCTTCCCAGGAGTCTAGTAACCGCAAGAGGAAGCATCATGACGCTGATACGGATGATGCTGAGTCTAAGCGCAAACGCCTCGACCAGCAGCCGGCCGATGATGATGAAGACATTATCGCTCTTGACTAGCTAGCACCAGTGACAAGATTTCACCTGCCCACAATAGAGGATTTTCCTCCAGTTGAATTTTTGTACGGTTTCTCTTACCAAGCATGTAAATATATCTGTACAATATGGTTCAAGCTCAATGGATGTCGCCTTTTCTTTCTGTCCTTTGTTTTTGGGAACAGAAAACGGCTGAGTTATGAACTACACTCGGTTAGGTTTTCTTCAAGATGGATAAAATGCTTTTCAACTTTGTATTTTTTACAACGCGTGTGTCTTCGTATTTTGCTGTGGTTCAGAAAGGCTGGCAAAAGTGCTCATGGTATTTTGATGCATTTTTTTCATCTTGATAACCATATTCCATATTTATTGCAGGTTGATTTTGTTGACGACCTCAGTAATATTCCTGATCACCAAATCATTTTACAGTAACAATGTATTACTGTATGATGGCTTGTATATCTATTGTTGCATAGCTTTAGAACCACAAAGAAAAATATTGTGATTTCCTTTTTTTTTTTAAGAAAATACAACTATTTACGTCTTTGTGTTTCGTTCTTGTAAGTATTTGTGTAATACAAATGAGCCCATTTCTCATTGCTTAACCAAACCGAGCAGCTGAATAAACTAGGGCATCATTTCATTAACCTTTATTTACCAAGAAAGCGTGGTCTTAAAAGGGTACAATGTCCTAATTGCACGTTGTTTACATTAGAACGTTTGACGTAAGAACATTCTGTTTTCACTTATTACTCACGTATATGTCAGAGTCCACCGTTCACGTGGTTCGTGTCGTCAGTAGAGTTCATCTAAGATGCGACCTGACATGTTAACCCTTCCCCTAGTTGGCACGTAAAGTAAAATGCAAAGCTTCCTGCCGTCCGTGGCAAATTGTAAACCGTTTATTTGTTCAAGATACTTCTAGTGATATGAGCAAATACTGTGTGCAGACAAGGATTTCATACCGTCCGGTTTTCATTTCGCAAACGATGAAATGCGTGGAAAATGCATGCGTTTTAGCGCCATCAAACAATGGCCTGGTCGTTGACTGTGTTCACTGGTTACCGAGATGGATTATGGGATTGAATGAGTGCGCTCCATTGTGTCTACTAGTTTCGGACAAATGCCCTTAAACTGTAAACTATGGGTCGGTTTTTTCCGTGAATCGGTTTACATAACCGGTTTTGTTCTGATTAACCTTCGTCCGATTCAAAGTTGCATTTTATTAATATGTGCTAATTTTCCACTAATGCGTGGTGCAAAATGATTTTTAATATTATTGTAAAAACAAAAAACACAGCAATCTGTTGTGCGTGTATACATGTACGTCTATTTATAAAAAAAACTTGTTTCTTCCGATAGGTTTTATTAATGGTATTTATTTGCAATCATCTAACCTGTGTTCAGTTAGTCAAAAACTAAATTTCGAGCCCAGATGTAGTTTGCATTTGCAAAAAATTATATTGAACTCGTTTACATTACTCATTACATCACTAACACATCTTAACAACAATTTGATCGGTTATATGAGCCGATTCATATAAAAATGGTTATATATTGTTATATAAACTTGGTAAAGGCGAAAATGATTTCATTAAAATATATAATTCATTTAAAGCCTTTATGTATTTATAACATATTAAAGTCATTACATCACTACAAAAAAAAACAATTTTATCAGTTTCATTAAAAAATAATTAACTTACCCATAATTATATAAACAGGTTAATCGGTAATTATTTTGTAATAATAATAATCATTTTGAACGATGAAGGAGTATGTTTCATGATTATTTTGTTATGCACGCATAATAAGCACTATACCAGTTTACATGTGATAAATGGGTAGTAAAATTGTAAATATGACATAACCATCTCCTCGTGTCACGTCTCGTCCCTCCTCTGTATATCGTTAAGCTCTAACGCCCCTCAGTCGATGAAGCTGATTGGGTTGTGTTTGGACACCCGACCCCCAACTGGACGCAGTCCTCCATTTTATTTGCTTTTATTGGGATATTTAAACCTGTTCGCGTTATTTCCGTGTTAATGTCTTGACTACAAACAAAAGCAGTGACTTCCCACACGTTTGGAAACATCTAGATCATCGTTTCGGAGTTTGGTGGGTGTTGTTAACCAGCCCTTTTTACCTGCATCCGCCAATCATTAGGGTGCAAGTTGGGCACAAGAGCGCACGCCAAAGGACGATATTTCACATCCCGTGGCGGGACGCCGTCGATTAATCGAGCTTTGGGGTTTAATACGAGTCTTACGGCAAGCGGGTTTGCTCTTATATGATTTATTTTAGACTGTAAGTAAGCGGCGAACAACATGGTGACACTGACAGCGATCGCAGCGCCTCTCGGTCGACAGATACACAGGCATCTGGTGAAGCATGTCAGAAACCAGCGCTGGATTCCTGCTCGGGCGTGTAACTTATCTGCATGCTCCAGCAAATTACGTCTCAGTCAAGGTTAGTGCTCTTCTTTTTTTGCTGTAACATTATTTGGTTTGTGTCATGATAGAAATCCCAGCGCCTTGTTTTGGTGCACTGTTTCCAACATTAGGGTTTCTTACAGATGCTGTAATGTCCTTTATGACCGGGCTGATAGTTATATGGTCACAGTATGTATGTTTATCATCGGCGAAAACTTCTTCCTGGAGGACTTCCGGGTTTTGCGTGAACTGGAATGTTTACGTGAAACGCAGCGGGAGATGGTCAGTGCGTATGTTAGCCAGCTGCGGTGGTTGATCATGTTATGATGGTAAACCTCGAGGGATTCAGGATGTATGTACTAACCCCAGCCGTTTACTTCGCGCATTACTTGTGAAACACACATGCCACTGTTTTTTCCACAAGCCCCGCCCATGAGAGATATGGGCTATGTTTATGATGTCTGCAAAACATTCATTGAAAAAGGCCTTGAAGATGCAATATAAGTCACATGAGAACGAGTATGTTTCATTTAAAGGAGAAATACCCCCCCCCCTCCTTTGAGAGATCTTTTCAAAAAAGTAAAAAAAATAAAATATTTATTTATTTTTTTTAATAGGCCATGAGTGTATCATTTGTAATAGTTACTTAGCAAACCAAGCAGATAAATAAATTTAAATGGGGTGCAAGATACAGCCTAAAACGTTTAAAACGCAAAGGATTGTTCTTGCCTTTTCAGTACAATTAAATACATAGTAAATGTTTAATGCAAGAAAATCAAGAATGAGTTAAAATGGGTAAAAAAGTTGTAAATCTTAGTGGGGGTATTTATTTCTAAACTTTGATTTCATAATTATGCTATAATAGGTTTACTCGCAATTATTAATATCATATTCTTGTATTTTTCTATAACTCTTATTTATACTCCTATCTTTACTGTGCGATTAGCAGTAGCTTATAGCTGTCATTTATATTATGTAGACTTTATCTTATCTAAACTGGATTGGTTTATCAACAAATAAAGCCAGTCTTTTCCGATTTTAATTGTTTAATCTTCACATCGCAGCGTCGACCCATTAACGCTTAATAAGTATAGGTTACATAGAACGAGTAAACTTGAACAAATGATTTCAGCGACTGTGGTCTGTCCGCTCTGGTTCAGAGATAGAAAATAACAGAGGAAACTTCCTAAATCAAGTGTATAATAAAAGTTGGACATTTAATTAAAGGCTTGGCTTAAATCAGTGTTTCTTTTGATATTTTATAACGGAGTTATAGTTAGAAGAACCCATGCTGTGTTTGATTATAAAGTGGGTCAGCACGGTTGTAATCCCTCTTTGCCAGACCACTTAAATGGCGGACAGGAATTATAGTAAAGGCCATTTTAATCTCATGAAAGGCAGTTGGTCGCATTCTCTGGGTGCTTTAACTCAACTCCTTTTGTAGAATCTAGAGCATGTGACCACAATCTAAGCAGTTATTGTGTAAGACGAGCTTCTCGCTGCGTAAAAGAGCTCTTATATGTTTGCGCAAGGATTGTGTACGACATTCTAAAGGGAATGCCTACTCATAAAGAAGGCATAAAACTCCGCTGACTGTCTTCCTGCTGGGCTCCACGGTCAGTTTTTCCCTCACATTCCACATGTCAGGGTTTTTTTCTTTCCTTTTTTTGAATCATCGAGTCACAGAAGGAAGCATATTTTCTTCTCGGCTTTCACTTCTCTAATATTTTCCAGAAGGACGGCTCGCCTGATTTTTGAGCTGCTTTGGGTTTCTTTTTGTTTGGATTTTAAACATTTAATTTCAGAACAAATGTGTAACTCAACCCACGAGGCGGCACTTTGCGCCATGAAATGTAGGTTTATTTATCTATCTGTCCGTCTCGTTGGTTGTTAAAACCAGCATATAGTTTTTGAAATGTTGTTTTTCATTTATTTTTTAGACCGCTTTGACAGCGTTTTGTGGCATCAAGCTTGCACTTAGACATTTTTGATGACCCATTATACGGCTTTAGTTTTATTCTGAATTTTCCTTATCCTGGTAATTTTCTTTGCAGTGCATCCAATGTGGCAGGAGCCGCTCGCCATTCCCGGTGGAGACCGCCAGTCGCCTATCGACATTGTGGTGCGTAAAAGCGTCTTCGATCCACAGCTCAGACCTCTGAAGGTAAAATATGACCCAAGGACCTGCCAGCAGATCTGGAATAATGGCTACTCTTTTCTGGTCGAGTACGACGACACAACTGACAAATCCAGTAAGTTACCTTCATTGTCCACAGCTGAAATCTCCTAAAAAAGAAGCAGCTCCCATATTCACTCATTCTGGTTTTGCAAAACTAGGAACTATATTACTTTGGTGGAGACAGTGCTGAATGAGTCTTACATTTTTGTAAGGAAAACAAGATTTATGCTAGCTTTGTCCAAATAGGAATTTACAATGGCTTTAACCGCACAACAATTCTCGTCTAATAACGCTGCCAGAAATGTTTTGTGGTTCGAGAAAACTGTAAACTGAAATAAATCTCTTTTAGCTCTGAAAGGAGGACCTCTGGAGGATCAGTTCAGACTGTGTCAGTTTCATTTTCACTGGGGGGAGAACAACTCCTGGGGCTCTGAACACTCCATAGACCGCCGCCTTTACCCTGCTGAGGTATTTATCTCATATTAAATATTTATCTAACTTAATAACCATCATTTTGAGCCGCCTGTATGTTTCTTTTACTATAAGGGAGTATTTCTCTCTTGCGTCAGAGACCAGAGCTTCTCTGTAACAGAGAGTGGGGACTTTACCGTTAGGAACGGCCTGCTCTTTCTATTGTAAGATAGTCACCTCGATGAATATGTGGCACTAACCCAAGACAAGTACACTGTACTGCTTTAACTCAGAGCCAATTACATACAGGAGATGTGTGTGAATGACTTTACTGTGCCAAAAAAGCCAAGTTTGCCTTTGTTAGCGCTGGTGAGAATGTGACCTTACTGCTCTCAACGCTACTTTAGCTCTATTGAGTGTGTGTGTGTGTGTGTAACAGCTCAAATTTCAGTCCTGCAAAAAGATCCTGTATTGCGTAAAGTGGTTTTATTCCCGCCTCCTCGGTTAAATGTAATCGCTCCAGAATGGATGGGTTTCTGTCCATTTGTACGGGGTGTACGCCATTGCAGTCCGTCAAAAGCACAAAACCTAGCTATGTTCAGCTGCAGGATTGTGTAACAAGATGAACAAGTGTAGTAACCTGAACCAAATGAAAGGCATTATGGACAAAGTGCTGATTATTTCCAGTCATATTGACATGGGTGTGCATCTTTTGTGTGTCTTCACAGCTGCATCTTGTTCACTGGAACGCTGACAAGTACAGTTTGTTTGAGGAGGCTGTTATGGAGGAGAATGGACTGGCTGTTATTGGAGTCTTTCTGAAGGTACTGATATGCGTATTTGTTACCAAACGTCTTTGTTTTAAATCTTTAAGCTTTATGCTTTGGTAATGGCCCCAAAAAAAGTCTATTTGATTTGTGTTCTTCACAGATTGGAAAGAGACACGAGGGTTTGCAGAAACTGGTGGATGCCCTGCCTGCGGTCAGGCACAAAGTGAGACATTAAATATGATGTTTTGTACACAGAGCTCTGGCTTTGTTGTGAGATTAGGATCCTCGGAGAGGGATGTTTTGGAAACAGTGGGATGGGAAATAAGCTTGTTGCATACATTTTTCACAGTATGAAATATCCTCATCCTCTTCCATTCAGGATAGCGTGGTAGAGTTCACCAAGTTCGACCCTGCATGTCTCCTCCCGGAGAACATCGACGACTATTGGACATACGCAGGCTCTCTGACCACTCCTCCTCTTACTGAGGCGGTGACATGGATTGTGATGAAACGGCACATTGAAGTCAGTCATGATCAGGTAAGAGACTGATGTGATCTTATTTGAATAACTTAATGCAAATGGAAGTGATTTTGTATAATAAAGTATACAATTATTAAATGAAATGTCTTGAATTACTCACCCTAATGTTGTTCCAAACCCATAAGACTAATTAACAGCTCATGATATTTTTAATTAAATCTGACCCCACATCATCAGTCTTTGACACACATTCACAACAGTACCACAATGCACACATTCATTAAAATAGTTGAATTATTATAATTTTTTTTCTCTCTGTGCGCCAAAATATTATCATAGCTTCATGAAATTACGGTTGAACCCCTGACGTCACATGGACTATGTCCTTACTAGCTTTCTGGTTCTTGAACGCAGTAGTTGGGCTGCTGTCTAGACAAGGTAATGGCTGACAATTGTAATGTTTTGGGGGTGAACTAACTCTTTATGGATTTCCCGTTAAGAATTACAATATAGTTTTCTCACATCAATGGGTCCAATTGCTTTCTTACCACAAGCAAACCACTCAAGTTTTCAGTTGGGCTGAGACCACCATGTACGGGTTATTTTAACTAAAGCCGAAAACACACAAAGTTAAAATTTGAACGCTTCAAACGAGCAAGGAGTGAAAATGTATTTTCTTAAAATGTTTTGTGAAAGACCTTTACGCTAAAATATTTTAGCTGAGATCCCACTGACGTGATCAAGGATGTTAAAATTAAGACCACTGATTCCTAACCCTGGCAAGGTTATACACCGCTAGGAACAGTGCAGGGTTTGCTGAATGATTGCATTTAATACCTGTTGTTAGTTTGAAGTTGAATGTATGTGAGCCTTTTAAAAACAGCTGATGAATGCCATAAATCCATGCTTTGAAAGCCCCCTCACACTGGCTATTTTAACTCTGCTGGGAGTCTGTTTGTTATTCCGACTTCATGTTCCACTGCTCCATGGTAACCAGGGAAATGGATTGGAAAAGCCCGTCTGGATGACTGCTGACATCTGTTTTCTCTGTTCTCTCTATCTTTTGCATACTATTGACCTTCTTATTTTTTGCTCTCATTCAAAGTACCTATATTTTTTTTTCATATTCTCTTCCATACCTTTTTGTCATTTTCTCAGTTGGCAGTGTTTCGAAGCTTGCTGTTCACGTCGGCAGAGGAGCAGGCGCAGAGAAGTATGGTCAACAACTTCCGGGTTCAGCAGGCATTGAAGGGCCGGACTGTCCGCTCTTCTTTCACACCCTTCCTCCAAGATGCTCCCTCTATGAAGTAGCAACAAAACCCAGTGATCAAATTCACACATTAACCTCCAAAACAAGCACAGACCCATCAGTCCTGCTGATATCCATGTCTTAACTGGATTTTTTAAAACCGTTTTCACCATTCAGGCATTTGAGTATAGATTGGAGAGCTTTCATTGAAAGGGATTAACAAAGATGTAGTTTAGTTATTGGAGGACAAAAGGTACATGCAATTCATCGTCATTTCGCTGTATTTGTACAAGTATTCAAAATAATACTAGAATTCTAAGAAAATTCTAATTTCAGGATAAAACGCACAATTCCTTTCAATATTGTAGCAAAGGGCGTCCACTTTCGAGGGCAAACAGCCCCCTCTTGTGGATAACTGACAAAGTGCAAATAGGGAGGGGAGGGAGGGGGGTGTTCAGTAGTTTTAGTTCAGCGGTAGACCTTGTTTGCTGCGAGGGAATTTCTTGTATGCATGAAACTGCACAATGCCTTTCACTTTTGATTGGTTTTCAGATGTTAAATAATCTTTTCAGTAGACCTAATATACATGCAGATAGAAAATTGCTAATATTTTAAGGCTACATATAAATATTGCTGTATAAATAAGACTAGAAATATAGCCTTTATAAAAGGTGCACTAGACATTTAGAGATGTGAAAGGAGGAGGTGTAGATTAATGCGCACAATTGTTTAGTGAAGATGCATTACTGTACTTGCTGTGTACTTAATATAGAAAAGATTATCTCTAGTGCCTTTTTTTTTTATTATTTGATCAACTGCACAAGTCGTTGTCCATAATTGCCTTTCGGTGGAATTATCATCCATTAAGCTCCTGATAATAATTGTTCATCTGTGGATCTTTAAAGTGCATTTAGTGTCAGTGATTTAAAAAGAAACTGTTTTATGTAAGAATGTCTTGTAAATGTATTGTATTTGGGGGCACCTGGATGTATCTTTCCACTCTATATTATGAACTACCTTTTGATAGAGGGACCTCTGTTTTCAAGCATGTGTGCTTTACTTTATTTCTCCACTAGAGGCACACATGAGACCTACAGTAAGACCAATCGATTGTTATAGATTAATCTTGGCGCATTCCGTTTTCCTTTAAACCTGCTGTAAATGGCAATAGGCGTGAAACAGTTAAAACGAGACACAAAGATTGTTTGAAGCGTCCAGGACCTGTAATGTTATTTATCTGTAAATGAATTGCGCATTTAAATCATGGTTCCACATGCATTTACTGTCCGAGATCTAGAAGAAGGTCGAGAAGTAGCGCCAATGTTCAGTCGGATCAGGGAGATGCAGAAACGGCAGAAGCTCAGCAAGCAGCTTTATTATTGCCAAGAGGCACTGGTCTCTTTGTGATGGCTGAATAACAATGTTCTTGTATAAACTGTCCCTAAAGTGGCCTCTCGTTTGAATGGGCCACCTGGTTTCCTCCCTTTTGGGTTCATGGTTGAAATTCAGAGTGATACTAACTAGACTAGAAAGCTGGATTTACGCTGTACAAACACTATAGGTTACATGGAGACTGGGATCGGTTCCCTACACCTGCCCAAGTCTTATCTGCTCTCGACGTAGTGAACATTCTTTCACATCAGGAGGCCCTGGAACAATGTTTTCTCATTGAAGCAAAGTTTGAAGAGCGTGTGAAGACACCTTTTGTGGTTTGAATTTGAATTATGCAGTGGATAAATTACAGTTTGTGAAATTCTGACTCTTATTTTGTTTTAATTGTTTGGCATGAGGGACATGGATTTGTGTTTTTATTTTTGTCCCTCCACACACTTGCTTGTTTTGGACTTTTTGAGTAGTTTAAAGGAACTGTTCGCCCAAAAATTGTAAAACTTGTCATCATTTATTCACCCTTGAGTGGTTTGAAATCTGTATGCATTTCTTTGTTCTACTCCTCCGTATGAAGTCATTGGTGATCCAAACCAGCCTGGCTACAACTTTCTTTAAAATGTCTTCCTTTTCATACAGATTTGGAACCACTAAAGGGTGATGACAGTATTTTCATTTTTTGGGGTAAACTATTCCTTTAAGGCCTTTTGTTTTTAAGGGAAATTAATAATCACGGTTTAACACTAAAACTACTTTTGTTTTAAAGACAGCCTCGTCCTTCACTTATCATCTTATGTCATTTTCATAACTGTCACTTATGCTGACTTTTATACATTTTATGATGCAAATGTATGCAGAACTAATATTATTTCTTTGTTGTATTGCGTGCAAATGCTCTATTTTATTCATTTGTTTCGTGGGATTTTCATGGGACTTTTTACATTTGGGCATTTTTTGGTTGATTCAGTTTTGTTTTCCTTTTGGGCGGACATGAGCATGTGCCCTAGGGATTTAGGCAGGAAGAGGGTGGTGTCGGAGGTTTATGGAGGCCCCATCCCAGCAAGTGTTGTTGCACCAGGTGCTAGTTAGGTCCGGATCAGCTGCACTAAAAAAACTGCATGTTTTGGCGGACTAAGCTGAGGGGGAGCCTACAGATCCAGAGGTGAACGTCAACAAATGCACAATGTAACTTCTCATTCATGCTGTCTGATATTGTGTATTAACATTTTAACGTGTAAAAATGAAATTAAAACAATATATTTTAAGCTAAGTCTCTATTGGTGGAATCTAAGTTATTTGGCTTTGACGAGTTATTCTTCATTTCTCAATGGTGCTTTGAGTACTGATTTTTGTCAGTTGTGACTAATTTGTATCTTTCTTCTCCAAGAATAAAAAAGATTCCAGGCAGTAAACCCAAAAGAGTGGAGAGCAAGTTTCACACCAGTTGGAGCTAGACAGCACCTCAAAAAACAAGAGCCAGAGAATAAGGCCAGGGTGTGGGTGTTTAGAAAGGCTGGGGAACCTGGATTAGGTTTTGTCTCAAACTTGGTTCAAAAAGATTCCTTTCCATGTTTGTTGTTCTTGCCTGCATGAGTTACAAAAATGGGACGAGACACTGGGCTTTTGCGTATCCCAAACACACCATGGTTTCCTATCATTGTGTGAGAGCATTTGGGAACATGCTCTTTGAGCTCTACAGGAAAAACAAACTATAGGTGAATTGATTAAAGTGCAGAAGATCACGATTATTCTTTGAAAAACGCTGGAGACGGGTCACAGTTGTAATCAATAAAAAGAAACTATGCAGCTGTGGACTATCTCAAGGGATAGTGGACACTGGTGTCTTCTATGGTCTATTTAGCTGATGATCAGGCATCGCTCAATGAATAGAAGCCACAGATGAAAGCTGCTAATATCAGGCTGCTTCCTCTACTATGGGTTTGTTCTTCAATGTTTTTGCAGGTTATTCTTAGCCAAAAAGAAAACTCCATTCAGTACTATTTTCTTTCTATAAACAGGAACCTATGGCTTAAAGATGTTTCTCAGAACTCCTATGCAGTTGCTTTCCTCTTTAGACCAAACAAACTGGAGGGAAAATGTTCATAAAATCTCGGCCTGAAATCCAACAGGCCCTCCAAAGTTTCCCTTGTACTTCTAATGATAACCAGCCCTTGTGGTACCAGGGAACTGAGACACCTACAACCCTCTCTCCTATAGAGAAAGAAAACCGAACTCTTAAATATCAGGGCACGACACCTGCAGCAACCACATGACTTTTCAGATAAAAAGTCACCTGCTGTCTCATTTATCTTTAAGCTGAGCAAACATAAACCATAAATACAATTTCATTCTCATGATGGGGAGGCTCATGTAAATGAGCACGTGCAAAGAGAGTGCAGGTGGCAGGTTTTCTCAGATGAATAACCTTAAAACAGGTCATGAAGTTCACAAGTATTAGTACAACACACTTGCCCCCTGCAGAGTATACTCTCCAGGTCTCCGAGATTGATACCTTGTAGGCATGTGACGTGTAAGTCTTTCTCATTGAAACACAAAAGCTTTCGGATGAAATTTAGGTTGTTGTTTTGTTTAATTTGAGAACCAATATCTTTAAAGCTCACAGGGATGTGACATTAGTGGTGTTTCAAGGGCCTTTACCTGAAAACAGGAAATTAGCAGGGACAACTTTGTTATTTTTTCATATGCTTCTTCAGACATTATGATCAAAGGAATCTGAGTCGAAAGAATTTTCCAGAGCTGAAACGGCAAGTTATGGCAATTCATGTCTAGCCAAGGATTATATTCTAAATATTTAAAATGGAAAACGTCAAACTAATTAGAAACACTCATCATCTAGAAGGGATTCCCAACCAGTTCACAAATGGAAAAGCCCTGCTGGACCAGGACCTCTCAGTAATACGAATTTCTTGCATGAAAGGATACTCTAGAGGGCGATATAAACCTCAACTAACTACTAACAGACGCGGAGGAGAAAAGAGGCAGGCCGAATCAGGAGATGCTTTTGTGTCTCTACAACGTTGACACACTTCAGAAACCACGTTTCTGTGAGTCAGAGCGGACTCCACGGTACTACCGTGCCTCAGCCGAGCCCAGTCTGAGGGAGCTGAACAGGTCATTTCTACACTTTGTCAAAGCGTTTGGCTTTGTTTGACAAGAGCAAGCGATGTCTGGGTTGAAGAAACGGAGTTCAAATGCGTCTGCGGACCGGGAGGAAGACGACAAGCAAGTGACGGAGAAGATGCTCTCCAGTAGAGGTGGGAATGGCAACATGAGTCGGCCAGGAGACGGCACGCCTGAAAGCCCCACCACCGCAGATATTACCTCAGCGGATGGAGAGGAGACAGTCGTGCTGAAAAGAACTATAACTCTCGTAAACGGGGTGGCCATTATTGTAGGCACCATTATTGGATCTGGCATATTCGTTACACCGACCGGAGTGGTGAAAGAAGCCGGTTCAGTCGGGTTGTCGCTGGTCGTGTGGGCTGTATGCGGCGTCTTCTCCACTATAGGCGCTCTCTGCTACGCCGAGCTGGGGACCACCATCACCAAATCTGGGGGTGACTACGCTTACATCCTTGAAGTGTACGGCTCCCTACCTGCGTTTCTGAAACTCTGGATCGAGCTTCTCATCATCAGGCCGTCCTCGCAGTATATTGTCGCCTATGTTTTCGCTACCTACCTACTGAAGCCCATCTTTCCCATCTGTCCCGTTCCTGAAACGGGAGCTAAGCTGATCGCCTGCCTGTGTATCCGTAAGTAACCTGTTAAGTTACCTACCTCGCTAGGTGACATAAAAGTTCGCTTTACTCGCGCATTCCTAAAATTAACAATGTGAGCGAGGGCTTAAGTCACTCTTTGTCGTAAATCTCCTCAGTTCAACGGATCTGACGTGTGAGTTTTGCTCGGCTGTCATCTCGCGTGCCGTTCGCGCGCCTTATGTTCAACACACGAAACGCGTTCAAGTTTACTCATGTACAGCATGTTTCTCAAAAAATTAGAAATATGGTCGATTTAACGACAGTTTTAACTATGTGTGACATAAAATGAGACGGAAACGCAGTGTGTACACACGTGTGTAGCCTGTAGGAGGAACTGAGTATGTTGAAAAGGTCCAGGAAAATTTCATCATCTAGTACTAATGCTGTAAGGGAGGAAATGGCATCACCTTGCCGGGCTTTATGCAAATTGTATTGTATTATTACACACCAATTTCGCTTTAGAGTCGCTTTAGTATTGATTAAAAAATTCAAATTAATATTTATAAAATGATAAATTATAAATTAATATTTTGATATTTATCCGTTTTTTTCCCAGCATGGAAATGAATAAGCAGAGTAATTATGTTACGATCATTGCAGGAGCTTCATAATTAATTCACTTATATGTAATTTTATATGATGTATAAACCAAGATTATTCATTATTATGATCAGGTTACTACATTCTCTTTTCTACCATAAACTGTGTGTGTGTGTGTGTGTGTGTGTTTCTTGCAGTAAAAGAACCAATAGGAGTGTATGAATGCAGCCCTGCAGATCTACAATCACATGCATTCTCATGGCAATATGTTGTGATTTACCATGGCAGTCATGCGAGCAGTGCAGCCCTCCCACAGGTTTAAACCAGTCAGGATTAGGAGAATTAGCTCAAGCCCTAATTACCAATTGGCCAACAAATTCAATAAATTGGCCCCTATTTCTCTCTTTCTCTCCATGTGTTTTTCTTTGCCCCCTCTTCTCCTCCTTTCTCATTTAGGCCAGATGAATGCTTGATTGGGGTACAGGAATGCATATTCTTTTCGATTGTGAGGGAGTGAATGAACACAGCACCCACTATCCGTTGTAATCTCGCCCTGTTATTGCCTTGTCTAATCCTTCCATAAGAACTCACATGACAAGACAGAAAAGGATGTAAAGATGACTATGGCCGTACGTTTAAAGCTGAGCAACGGCAGCTTACAGGATTTACAACACTAATACCAACATTTACCTTGATGCAAATGTTCAGAGTTCAGCCCAAGTGCTCAGTTTTATGGTTCAGAAACTCAGACAGTATTTGGGACTGCTGGCATAGCAGCTGGCCACTGTTCCCCTGACCCATTTTCTCATGCATTTTAAGGTCATGATTGAAAAGGGACTCCGGGATTGGTTCGTTGCATGAAACTACGCTGCGTATCCATGGGAGAGGCCCCCAGAGCAGGACCATGCTCCTGCCGTAGGGAAGCTCAGGGAGCAACCACTGTCTCATGATCCCTGGTCTATTAAGAACAAGAATTGCAATGCCCATCCGAGTGATACAACAGTTTGTGCATGTGATCTTGAGTGAGGGGACCCTACTGTCCTACCCCATACAGACCCCCTTTTGTACTTTGAGGCTCACAAAGGCTGGCGGGCTTTGTCTCTCTGTTTGGTGCCCAGACCGATTTATAGCTAATGCTGCTTTGAAGCATTCGTTAGTTAGTCACATTTAATAGGAAGCTTGGAGCCAGGGGCTGGAGGCTGAGGTGGTAGGAGCTCATGGTTTTTATTATTCCCATAATAAACCGTAGCACCTATACCTGCTCATTTTATATTCATACATTTTCCAAACCGTATCTGACTCCCCAGTGCCTGGGACTGCAGATAGGGAAACACCATTGTAACTACTGACAATTTCCAGTTCACTTGTGTTCTTTGGATATTGGGGGAAACTCAGACTAACACAGGGAAGATGTACAGTAAACCCACACAGAAGGGCCCCGTTGCTCAAATTGCGATGGACGTTGATATCGTCGTAGTAGGTGGTGGTTGGTTGGGGGGGGGTGTTTAGTTTTAACTAAAACACCAAGCCCGAGCGAGCAAGTGCTTGAATTGCGCATGGATGACATATCGAGCGCAGGCGAGGGTTTGAAATGAGCATTTCCTCTCCCGGAAATGATTTACCGTGCTCGACCACAATCAGTGGTGCGCTCTCTTATTAATGGCATAGATTTGCCACCATAGATTAAGTGTATTTTTCGCGAGTTTGGTGCTGCTGCTGCGGCGGAGGATCGCGATGCCGATGTTCAGCATCGTGATGTTTATCGGCCATCAGGAATGGACGATGGTGTCGTCTATCGACCCAACCCTATTAACATTTTACTGTTATAAAAGAAAATAATTATAATAATAATTAATATTGTTGCTACAGTTATATTTTTAATTTAAAAACTTTATTTAAATAAACTTTATTAATTTTAATAATTGAATAAAATAATGCTTATATAATTAATAATTATTATTATTATATTGTTGTTATTGTCAGTGTAAAACAGCAGTGTAAATGTGACCTGGGAAGTCTACTTAAAAAAAGAAGAAGAAGAAAGCATGCAAAGCAGACATAGAGCTCTGTTAAATTGAAATAAATACATGTACATATTTGATCAAAAAACAAATGCTATTAAATTTGTTTCCTCAAACCATTGCCCACAAGGCTATCCACCCCATCAGTCTTATTCAGTATATTGCATGACACAGTAAGATTTCTGTTAATCGCATTGAAACAGAATTAAACACACACAAAAATCGCAAAGTAAGTAAGTGGATTGAATAATAGGGCGTGACATTTGCATATGATTCAGGTAATAATTATCTGCAGATCCACCCTATAATACAATCCAACTCCATTAGGAAGATTATTATGTGCTGTAAACAGTATTCCTAATTATTTGAACCTACATGTTGTGCTGACATTTTCAAGATTGGACAGATAGTTCTTTCACCAAATTTTATTTGATGTCTTTTTTCCATTCAACCTTATTAACTTTGGCAGCCATGCTGTTTCGTTTAAAATAAGGTGGCACACCACATCATGCTGCCACGTGTATAGCTGCAATGTAAACAGCGCTTTGCAGATGACGCCTCCTGAGTTAAAGTGTGGATGACAAATTCTAGCCTAATTAGTTTACCAGGTATTTAGGTTAACTTCCTCTGAGCCTCTGTTGTGAAAGACTAAAAATAAGTGTTTTTCCCTCCATCTCTCCCTATAGTGTTGTTGACCGCTGTCAACTGCTACAGCGTGAAGGCCGCCACGAGGGTTCAAGATGCCTTTGCTGCTGCTAAGCTATTCGCCCTGGGCCTCATCATCATTATTGGCTTTGTGCAGATCGGCAGAGGTGGGTAACACACAAATATGTCCAACATGTACACCAAAAATCAGTCTGTTAGTTAAACAAATGCTGAGGAATGGAATTGAAAACAGACAAATACTGTAGTATAAATTGAGGCAGGATTATTTATGGCTTAAATAAAGATTTGTATGTGTCTTAGGTAGCCCTTGGCTTCAGTGTTTGTTTATTTTTGCTATGGATACAATGAACCGTTCCAACGATTTTCATTACAGTGTTGATTTACGGCCTCTTAGCTGGGTGTAAAGTGTCTTCAAGAGACACAAAGTTTAGTACCGTGTTCAATCCCACATCAGCCCTGAGGAAAAAAACAACTAATAGGGTACAAATGAAAAAGGGTACAAACCAATGAAGGTACAGTTAATAGAATAACTATTAGATAAAAACATCAAATATTTTACCTCAGGGCTTCTGGACTTCTTGACTGTGTCCAACTATTAAAATCATATATTTTTAAGATGATTTGATAATTAAAATCATACAAAATATGGAAATAATCTCATTACATAATCTATAAGATTTTGAATTACATTTCTGAGCCAGTCATCCTCTTACTAAGAAAAATGATTAAAGGAATTCAATTATTAAAGAAATATATATATTTTCTAATTACCAACCAACAGTTGATATCAAACTAGCAAGCTTGTTGTACAACTTTTTTTTAATCCATTTTTATTTATTTTAATTATGTTTTATTATATTAAATATACAGTTTATTGTTAGAAAATAATTAAATCACACTGTAATATATAAAGGATGTAAATAAATAGACATTAGCTGTCTCATGAAACAAGTTTACCAAATAAGCCAGGTTTATCTCATTTGGTTGGACTTATTTTCAGTTGATTTGGTTCAAAATAAGTCAGACAAACTGAAATAACCTTATCTTATTTGAAAAACTTAATGAAACCGGGTTCAGCAGTCTTGACTCGATAAGTTGATAAGTTGGTACATCTCTTTTAGGACTCCATTTGGACTAACCAGTCCGTTTTGCAGGGAATGGTAGACCTGCTGAATGAGCAGCCAAAACAGCAGCTCTGATTGTTTGTTACTGAGACACTAAAGCACTGACAGCAATAGTGTAGAGAAAGAGTGAATAAACAAAAAGAAAGGGCAGTTCAGAGATTTGTAGTATGAGCTGGCTGACTAGTTGACATGGACTACTGTAGTTTATTTAAATGTTCAAAGTCACCATCTAAAATTAACATCAGTGGATTCATGGAGAGTAACATTTACATGCATGCATGTAGCAGGTGCGATTTTGGGTGCGCTGTTCCTTTAATAACAATAATTTTTTATTCGGTTTCTGAATCTCATTAGCGTACTGGTCTAACCTCACGAATTCAGAAAGGAAAAAGAGGATTTCACCGTCTGAGATGCAGATTAACAAAGCTCCATTTACTTGGTGCATGTCCGTGTCCTGCACAAAGAAAGGCCTGAAGCTGGTATCACTGACTCAGTTGTGAGTCAGCCAAACAGGGCAGGTTAATTCAAATGGATTATCTTCTTTTCAATTTTTTTTATCTCCGATCCACCTAAAGCAGTGGACGTGTAGTGACACACAGCAAAGTAGTTTCTGAAAGAACGGAAAATGAGAACGCCACGCCACGCTGATGTTGATTATTGAATATTTAAGCCAAAACTGTAGGGCACGTCTCTTGTAATTGACCTGCCTCACCCAAATTTTGCCTAGACAGCCAAGTTTTGTTCTTGCCTTTGGGTGTTGGTTTCTTTTTGTGGTTAAGTCTCAGAACTAAACCTTTAGTTGCTGAGGTTGCCACATGTACATCTATTTCACAAAGATAGATTTGTTACAAAGCAGTATCGTACGAAGGTTTGAGAAGATAACCTAAACTTCTGTTCAGAATTGTTTGATTAAAAAATGTTTTTGAATGAAGCCCCTTATGCCCCTTTATTTGATCTAAAATACAGTAAAAACATCACTTTAGTCAGAACAAGATGACAATGTACCATTTGTATATAAAAGTAAGCTACTTCTGCAAAATTGTGAATAAAATATGTGCATCAGGTGTGTTTTTGCTTTTAACTTATGAAGGTGCTGTAAATTAAATATCATGTACTGTACAGTAATTGTAAAATAATAACAAAATAATAATACCAATAATACCATTGTAAACATTGTAAACTACTTTGCACATACATAAAAAATCAATTTTCTTCATTTCAACAAATTTACCATCAAAATCCAGATTCTCCATCTATTATGTAACCTGTATTTTCTCACTAAGATGCCCACAACTCTAAAAGTCAGAAAAGTCGTAATTATGACATTGTAAATGCATTCATGTGCATCCAACCCGAAAATAGGATCTTCTCCCCTTCAAAACTTTATTCAAAGCGGTTGCGAGTTGAGTCAATTCTCTCCTGTGAGGTTCTCTCATTTCAAATCAGTCATTTATGACTTATCGTTTTAGCTAGAATGCCTTTTGCAGTCAGTTTTAACTGAAGACACAGAGGCAGCTGGTAAGCGTTTGGGTGTTTTTGTGTGCGAGCTAGATAAGCAAATGCAAAGTAATTGTGACAAAAACGAGGCCAGATAATGGTGACTGTAAATTTGAACCACAGATAGACTCACCCTCCCCGTCCTGATAGATGTCTATGAAAAAGTATCCTATAATAAGTATCCTGTTTATTTTCTTTATAAACACCTCGTGGTTTATCGACCATCTTGAGCTCTTCTGGGACTGGAGCTCCACCCACAGTGAGACTCTGCATGCTTTTTAAACCAATTTATTAACATGAAGTTTTTATGTTTGTTTTTTTCACTGTATACTGTACATATATAGGTCAATAAGTATTTGATCACCCTGTGATTTTGCAAGTTCTCTTACTTGGAAATCATGGAGGGGTGCATTACCACTGTGAGAGACAGAATCTAAAAAGAAAAATCACATTGTATTATTTTTTTACAATTTATTTGAGAAATACTGTGTCCAATAAGTATTTGATCACTTGAGTCAAAAAAAAATTATATTTGGAACAGAAGCCTTTGATAAAATTACAGAGGTTAAACAGTTCCTGTAGTTCTTGACCAGGTTTGCACACACTGCCGGAGGGATTTTGGCCCACTCCTCCACACAGATTTACTCTAGATCTTTCAGGTTTTGGGGCTGTCACTGAGCAACACTGAGTTTCAGCTCCCTCCAAAGATTTTCAATTGGATTTATGTCTGAAGACTGGCTAGGCCACTCCAAAACCATGATATGATTCTTACGGAGCCACTCCTTGGTTTTCCAGGCTTTGTGCTTTGGGTGCTTGTCATGCTGGAAGACCCAGCCACAACCCATCTTTAATGCTTTGACACTATACATGGCCCCGTTCATCCTCTCCTTCATACAGTGCAGTCGTCCTGTCCCTAGCATGATGTTTCCAGCCCCATGCTTCACCGTAGGTATGGTATTATTGGGATGATACTCATTATTCCTCTTCCTCCAAACACGGCGAATGGAGTTAAGACCAAAAAGTTCTACTTTGGTCTCATCTGACCACAGGACTTTCTCC
>JAUYWG010000066.1:6070547-6086589 GCA_034779775.1 Enteromius afrohamiltoni | reverse complement strand
ACATATATTATGTAAAGAAAAACTTTTATTTTGGATGCGATTAATCGCGATTAATCATTTGACAGCACTAAAAATAATTGTATTACTGTATTACTACTTTACTCTAATACAGTTAAAATGACATTGACACTCAATAATGATTTTTTTTTTTTTTTTAGGTGACCTGGAAACGTTCTTGTGAGCTTCGCCTAGGTTCTATGTTAGTGGTCCTTTTGAGAGCTCTCTTTCTCCGTTTCAACTTCCGTCTTACCAATAGATTTAAAGAAATCACCCATAATCCTCTTCTAGTACTGG
Source organism: Enteromius afrohamiltoni (assembly GCA_034779775.1). Classification (NCBI taxonomy): domain Eukaryota; kingdom Metazoa; phylum Chordata; class Actinopteri; order Cypriniformes; family Cyprinidae; genus Enteromius; species Enteromius afrohamiltoni. The sequence goes on along the minus strand of JAUYWG010000066.1, from coordinate 6,086,295 downwards.
GACAAGGCTGAACTCAACACAGTGATTCAGTTACAGTAATCTCAGACAAAATTGGCTTAACTTCCTAGCAGACGTCCACCAAACAGACAGGCGGCCGGTCAGATGCAGTTTTAGAGGAGGGGAGACAGAAGAAGTCTTGTAAAAATGCCACAGATGCCCAGTAGGGTCAAAGGAAGTACACTGGTATAATGTCATTACAATTCAAAGGGATCGAGAAGGTAGTGTTGCCAGACTCATTAGTGTTGCCAGATTTGCTAGAAAAAATAAATAAATTTTTCAAATAAGAATTATTAAATATCTTCTAACTATGAAACATACCAAAATATTTTAAAGTGCACATGACTACATTTATTAACTCCATGAACTGGATCGCTTATGAGGCAAGCCCAAGCAAACAAGAACTGCTTATAATAAGTGGACATGGCAACAATACAAGTGTGCGCACTGTATACAAATAAAACACTGCGATCCTGTCGACTTAAGACTTAATCAGGATCACCAAACACCACGACCAGCTGCAATGTTGTGCAAAAATAGCAAATACCAAATATGCAAAATGCCGAAACATTACTATTACTGCTGTCAAATGCATGAAAATGACTACCCCAAAATGAAAATTACAGCATGAAGTGTTCATACAAAAAGTGTTCTCATCATTTCATAAAATTCAGATTGAACCAGTGATGGCAGATGGACTATTTTCACAATGTCTTTTGTACTTTTTTGGTTCATTACATGGCAGTTAATGGGACAGTTACAAGCCTCCTGGTTTTCATCCAAAATATCTTAAATTATCTTCCGGAGACAAACAAAGTTTTTACAGGGTTGGAATGACATGGGGGTAATTAATGACAACATTTTAATTGTGTGGTGGGGTAACCCTTTAATCACCTGACAGCACAAATAGTAATGTTTTGGCATCTTGTGCGTTTAGTGTTCGCTATTTTTGCACTGTATTCCAGCGAGTCGTGGTGTCTGGCAATCTTAATTAAGTGATCAATACAACACTTTTATTTTGTGGGGTGGAGTAACCCTTTTATCAAAATACAAAGTGCTCTTTGTTCTGAGCGTAAACAAGGTATCCTTGTGATGCAGCTAACGCAGAACAGCATTCGTTGTTTACGTTGAGCTACACTCGTTTTTTTTTCGTTTTATTTACGCACAAAATCCCTGCTGTCTATGGGAGGGCCAGAGAGCTCATTATTTTAATTTGTTATTCGAAGATGAATGGAGGTCTTATGGGTTTGGAACGATATGAGGATGAGTAATCGATTTATTGTGGTTCTTGCAAATTACTTTTGGAAAATAATGTATGAACCACTTTTAGGATACTGTTGGAGTATTTTTTTGGCATTTGACGGACACTAGTTCCTATTTGTGAATATGTGTTCCACAGATGAAGGAAAGTCGCATGTTTGGAGTGACATGAAGGTCAGTAAATAATGGCAGAATCTTCTACTTCAGACTGACTATTTCTTTTAGTTTGCGTGGGTTTGTTCAATCCGGTGCTAATCTTTTTGAGGCAGTTATAGGATTTTTACACCTCTTTGTAAGCGTTCCACCTCATGCTTCAATGATGGGAGAGATAGGAGAGATGACATGTGGGGATGGTTTCTACAGGAGAGGACAAGGATGAAAGTGAGATAAAGAGACAAAACAAGGACATGACATGAGAGAGACTTTGAAGATGAAATGAATTGGCCTTGTGCCCTTGCAGACTATTTCATATTTTTCAATGCATTTAAATTTTTTTTTGTACTCGCAAGCCATCAAGAAGATTCATTTCCGTTTTTGACAGGTTTGTGGAGGACGTCCTGACAGTGCTGCTTTTTTTTTCTTCTTTAAAATAAGATGATCCTTACATGCGTGCTGTGTGCTGTGAGAGAGAGGCCACGCCCATATTTTTGGCCACTGCTCTGGCATGATGGAGAACAATTCTATATGAAGGTTGCTATAGTGATGGCACACTCTCACCGGGGAAATCTCATGCATCACCTTGCAATCTTCTGTACTGGGGATCTTATATCACTTTCACTCAAACTTAATTAAACACGGACTGTATTTTAGGAAAAAATACTTTTTCTTAAACTACTTTACTTAAAATACTTTTAATTTGAGAGAAGGACTATTACTTTTATTTTTATGTAACATATTTACTATAATGGCTTTATAAACATATCATAGTATAAATACTGTACTGTATTTAAGTATTTATTTTACTTTATTACTGTACAAATGCAGTGTAATACAATTTTTTCCCGCTATTTAAATCAAAATAAAGGTTGTACAAACAGAAACAAATTTTAGAAATAGATTACAATTAAAATAAAATATCAAAGTGATATTTTATGTCTATTTTAGAACCATTATTTATTTAATAATTTATTTTGGCATTGTTTCTAAGCGCTCTCTCCCACCAACAACAAATTTGTCTCACCATAATTCATCCGAATGTTTTACTTTTACTTTTTTATAATTATTTTTTATGTTGGTTTGTTACTATAGTAATTTTATATTTTTTAGAGCAAAAATACAATCTAGAACTACCCCCTGTAGTATTATTAACAGTTTAATTTTGTTTCACATCATAGTATTAAAAATATATTTTAATAATGAGAATGTGCAAGTGTGAGGATGGTGGACTCATTTAAATATTCTCATAAAATAGTTTTTTTTCTTCATTTTTTTACATATATAAAACAATAATGTATTATTTATAAATTATTTTATTTAAATGTATTTATTCTTTAATTCTGTTTCATTTGGTGGCATGAGTTCATCGAAATATGACAACTTGTTACTTTTGGAACACAAAGAGAAGAACACAAAAATGATCAGACTCAATAACCACAACACATAAGCTTACTTTCAAACACTTTCATTATTTTCTCCATATAACTCAAAAAGAAACAGACCCCCAGGAAAAGTAAAGAACTGAATGATAGAGGAAGAGAAAGAGAGAGAGATAAAAGAACTGGGCATGCTTGGGCATGCTATAGGCGCATAGGGTGACGGATACATCCAGGTCAAACGGTACAAGAGTCGGCGGTGTGGGTCAACTGCAGCAACTTCCTGCTTCAAAGACCCTTTGGAATCCCACCATCCCCATCACATACAGCCGTTGTGGTATCAAAGTGAGCCAGTCAGCGAGTTTGCAAACTTCTCGGACCAACCCAGGGACACAAGTTGAGCAAATGTACGACTCCATACATTTGGGCCCCCAGCTTGCGTTCCTTTACATCAGCATAGTTGTCATTAGTACATTTCATTTTGTTGGTCTTTTGTTTTCCTTTTTTTCGGCTGGATAGAGAAACTGAGAAATATGTGGAAGGAAGGGAGGTGGGCGAGAAAGAGGGATAGAGAGAGTACACAAACTGTGAATGAATCATTGCCAGGAGGACAGACTCAAGGGGGAAAGTACAAGCCCATACACACATGCTATAAAAACATCTCAGACTTTGCGTTCTGTTAGCTGGCTATAAAAAAATAAACAAAACACCTCTCTTTGATTGTTTGTTTCACTCGTTTTAGTTTCATCTCAGATTTTGGAGTGGAAAGGCCGCTGGATGCCAATACCATCACTCGGACCACGGATTCCTCATCGGCGAACCCGATCAGACCTGTTCCACTATGTATCATGGAGTTGGCCAATAAGGTAACGGTTTTCAACACACCCGTATAACAATTAACAATTACGTTGGTGAATTTGTACAATCTCTTTTGTAGGATTGTTATGCTCCTTTTTTTGAGGGGCGTTCTAATGGTAAACTTTTACCTACAAACGTTTTCGTACAATCCCCAAATTCGTACAATGACTTATATATTCGTATTAGAATGTGTTGAACAAGTCCAAATTAAATTTAACAGTTTTTATGCCGCATCCAAAACTTACAAGCACACTTTTCCGTACTATTTTTTTCCCGATAAGGTTCTATACAAAACTAAAACATACGTTAGCATGCAACTTTGTTTTTCTTTTACTTTTACAAAAACAAGGCAGTCGGCATTTTTCAGACGTCTTGCAAATAGCTAAAAAAGTTTTTTTTTTTTTTTTTTTTCTTTTTCTTTTATCAATAAATATTAGGTTTTGTTTGAAAGCAGCAGTTGGGAAACAAAAAAACGTTAACAGTCTCTTGAATGTCTGGTCGGGAACGCCAGCATCTCGCGCAGCATGTGGCTTTCAGGTGTGCATGGTGAGGTCGGCAGGTGCTCGCACGTTCTTGTGATTTCATCAAAGAGAGTAAGGGGGCGCTGTAATGATGATGACCTCACAGAATGTCATGTGCTAGCCCTCATACAATGTTCAAACAAAGTTTAAATAGCATATAATGCTGCAGGAAAGCTCAAACTAAGGAAAGCGCTTCCGAAGATCAAACCCATGCTACATCGTGTTGAATGTACAATGTATAATCTTACATGCAGCCAGGACCTGTTTATGAAAGATAAATGAGTCGGACTGTGTTATGATTTATTCTGCTGAAAGAAAAAGTTTCATTTGGAGCAAGATTAATGATGAAGCCTTTTCAGATCGTAGAACTTTTGGATCTGGGAATTTTTCCAAATGCATATGGGTCAGATTCGCCCGAGTGCAAATGTTGCAGATGCTGAAACGCTGGTGGCGCTGTGTCTTTGTGATTACCAGACTTGAACTTTTACTAACCCACTTTGGTTGTGCTTGTTTAGCCGGCTTCTTTTCGACATATGCAACATTTTGAGGCAAATTCGAAAGTGTTTAGACATCAAAAAGCTTTGTAGACTCGTTGTAGGTCTATTGTGTTTAAGAAGTGTCTTTAATTCTCATTTCAGGCCCACCATGACATTCTGGAGTCTGCTGGTAGTTGACGTACCACACAGAAGGGAAATGGAAGTGTACAGGAAATGAGAGAAGCACTTGGCGTGTTATTCCAATGACAAAAAGGAGGACATGGAGAAACATAAGCAATGCTTAGGAGAGGTGCGCGAGGGAGGCAGGTGGGGTTAGACAGGATCCGTTTCCCCTAACTTTGAACCTGTTGACATCATAGCTGTGTAACGCTGCCATCACCCGAAAAAACGTTGATGGTGGTCGCCCTTCACCCTTACGCCACCTTGCACACCCTCCCTCACCAAAGCCACCGTTCAAATGAGTCCAACACCCAAAAACAAACCAAACCCAAATGAAAACCGAAAAAAGTCACCAGCATTGTCAAGAAAAAGGCAAGTAAGGAATATGAAATAAAAAAAGAAACAAGTATATCAATTTATAACAGCACTAATGAGTGAATGAATACATAGGATAAAACTAGAAGTTCAAAGGATGCTTGTAACTATTTCAGATTAAAAAAAAATTAATAAATCAAAACGAGCTCTTTGGAGACAGAAAAGCAGACAGAACTGCTGAGCCCAGTTTTGTGTCGTTGCCTTCCTCAGTCTTTGTATTGACGTGCTGTAACTTCAATAGAAGTACACTGGTCATTTGTTTACAAAAAACGGGCAGGGACCAGATCAGTCGTGATGACACTAGTATTGATTTGATAGTAGTGTAGCTGGACAAGAGGAATTGATAGGCAATGCAGAGTTTAAATAAAAAAATGGACAAACAAAATGGCGACTCCAATGTTGAGCAAAATCACCATGACTACCAGAATAGAGTTGGAGCCCTGTTGAGCGAGAAATAAAAAAAGAGAGAGAGAAAGGTCAGTATTTGTTTATAAAGTGTGCATTTCACAAAAAAACACTTATTTGCATGCTATGTTGTTTTAGAACTTGATTCACTAACAGAAATTATGTAAATCAGACTGCAAACATGCCCCTAAATCCATGATGTAATTCCACAACAATGACCCCAGAGTGATTTCATTGGCAAAAATACAATTCTAAAGGCTACTCATTTAAAAAAAATCATACAAAATTGTTGTATGATGTATGTCGACTAAACTACATTATGCTAATCATTAATGCCCAAAGAAATAGATCATTTCTAATGTTAATGTTTTTGCGAGCTAATCACTTTGTGTGCTATGTAAGCATTTGGCAAGTTAATCACTCAAGGTGTGTCCCAAATCATGTATTTATGCACTATTTCATAACGTTCTATAGTATAAATAGTAGTGCGTTTACGCTGAAAATTCCAAAACTAAAAAGTGCACTTTAAATACCTCCCAAAAAAACTAATGTTGAACACTTCATGCACTCAGCTGTTGCAGTTTTAATTGCAAAGGTGGTGCATATCCACACTGAACTTACTGAACCTAGTATCACTGCCTGAAAATCAGTCTTTGCACATACACAGTAAGTGCATACTATGTTGATTATGAAAAGTATGGCGCTCACACTGCGTATACTTTGGCATTACCTAACCCGTAATCACAGCAAATGCTGCAGACCTTACATGCACAAGCTATCAAAAACAGTCAGTATGGACCAAATTGTTTGTGACAATGATGCTATGTTTTGGAGTTAAGCAGCTTTCCTGGGACAGTACGGCAATTGCTTCAGTCTAGGCACATAAACCGCCTCTTTAAAGTGCCTAAAGTGTACTCGAATCCTCTGTGTCTGGATATTAGTTGGTTATAGTGCTCTTCTTGATCTTAGTTGGTTGTGGGTGCGTTGCAAAGAGTTAACACTAAGCGCGTGAATACACTGCTCTCTATTAACCTAATTTGCATAGAAAGGAAGCATGTTTGCGCTGATACAGGATGACAATAACTACAATACCCATGACGATATTCTATTACGTTTTGCACCTACTAAGTGACTTTACGCTGAAGCATCACTTCATAATATTGCGCAACTGTTATGTGAATTTGCTCCACAGTGTATTAAGCAGTAAACATACTAAAGTCCTAGATTCTACAGTGCGTGTTTAAAGAAAGCCGCATGATTATTCCATTTCCCTCAGCTCACCAGAGATACGGTATTATCTCAATGGAAATGAGAGTCTGTACTGCATTGTGCAAGCCCTCGTAAGGACCGACGTATTTGCAAAGAGCCGGCTTTGCCGAGCGCACTTTTTAATTGATGGGCTCATGTAAGCGTGTCGTGGACAATGTTTACAACCGTTGAGCTGAGGGACATGCGCGCTGCACATGCAAGACACATGTGAGGCATGAAATTAGGCTGTGACAAGCGAACCGGACACAGTAGTGTTAAGAAGACGCCGTGAGCGCTGATTTCGCACAATGAATTAGGACAAGCGTATCTCATATAGTTACATTTAGCGCATCTTCCTGTTGAGCAAACACATTTTGCTCTCAGCTCCACTCTCCGTTGTTTTATTGTAGAGTCAGACAGTTGTGAGCTGTGCTGGGCCTGTTCTTCCTCCTAATGTGCTAAGCTAATCAGTTGTTTAGATATCTCCGGAACACATAAATGTTGTTAAAAACATTGACAGCGTAATCAGGGCTAGCTATTGTGTGGATGTGTTTCTGTTTCATGTTAACCTGTCTTACACAAGTCTGCTGCATTGCTTGCCTCTCTGCGGCTACAAACATAAACCCCCTCCTTCCTAGAACACTCTTGTTGTTTGATTGGCCGCAACTCGAGCAAGGCATAAGCTGTTCCCTAGCAACAGACTGTGGGACAGCCAATGCAGGGCTGCGTTGTGGAAGGAGCCACTTTGCCAATTTGCTGTTACCAAGGTGTTCTTAGTGCAGCAAGAGATCGAAGGGCCGTTAGGCAGTGGAAAGGGCCAGTTTGAAGTTGGGCAATGTGTCCAGGTTGTGTGTCTCAGGCTGTTGTCAGGTCCTGTATTCCCTTGGGACTCTTAACACCTACGCTGTGTTTGTGGAGGTTATTCTTCCTACTCATGCACTCTCAGGCAGTGACGCATACTAAAACACCTGGTGCGTTTGCAGTCGATTAGAAATGTATTTGATCTATTTCGAAATTCTGTAATTGGATTGTATGTTTGGCCATTCAAATGAAATTTTATGGTTGTGAAATATGTTTAAAATTAGGGCCATCAGCATGGTTTTTGGACACTTTGAACAGCATATTGCCCTTGGTAGAAATCACGTTTGGGTCACGTCTCCCTCCTCAGGCCCTTAGAATAGTCTCAGATTTCCCCCCTTTTTGAAATTATTTCTAAAGTTCAAGCGAAAGTTTACCTGGAAATTAGGATTTGGTCAACATTTTTTTCCGAAATCTGTTGGAGTGTCCAATTTTGCACCAGGAGGGCCACTGTCTTGCAGAGTTTAGCTTCAGTCCTAATCAAACGCCTAAACCAGCTCATCAAGGGATTCGGGATTACTAGAAACTTCCAGGCAAGTGTGGTAGGTTGTAACTAAACAGGATATTGACCCTTCAGGAGCAGAACTTAACACTGTTGCAATAAAAGCATTTTGTCATCTGTTTCTTACCCAGACCTCATACAGGCCTCTTTCGCCAACTTTTTATGGTGTTTAGAATCAGTTTTAAACCTTGAAAGCTGTATTGAGCCTCTTATTTCTCTTTTTGTGCTCCACAGAAGTTCTATTCTACAAGTTTCGACTGACATGAGGTTAAGTAATTGATACCAAAACTTTCTATTTTTGGGAAACTATTCTTGTTTTCTGTGCAGTGCATTGACACTTACCGAGTTCACTTTGAGCTGAGACTGATTCTCATCGTCGTGCTCTAGTGCAATAGGTGTGGATTTCTGTGGGGGTGAGAGTGTGAGGTCCCTACGGAGGGGCCGAGCCTCTAGCTTTTCCCCCACACGTAGACTGTCCAACTTTTGCACTGAGTCCGGAGCTAGCCCCTCCTGGGCGTCCCTGGGCCCTGAGGCTTCCCGGACATCCCGGTCACGATTTTTACCCCGTCGCTGTAGTGTATGTCCACGGGACTCTGAGTGACCATGCCACTCCTCCCCATGCCCATAGGGCTTTTGGGAGTTATGGGAGTCCATCGGCTGTAACGGCCTCATCTCCATTTCATAATTGCTCAGTTTTTCCTCGTCCTGCTCTAAGAGACGGGAATGAGCCAAACTGTCTACATGAACCCGCTGAGAAGTCCAGGAAGATGAGGGTCCATCTGGCCTCCTTTCCCGCTGTGTTTTGTGATTCGAGGAGCTGTGGTCTCGAGGCTTATGGTTGGAGGAGTGCTTGTGGCCATTGGCCCGTGCCGCCCCAACCCGTACCTCATCTTGAACTGAAGGAGTTGTGGAGCGGCTGCTGCCCCGACTACCACCTCTACTACTGCCCCCGCGAGAGGGACGCTTGTCCTCACTCCAGCTGTTAGCCCTCAGGTACTCTCCACCTCCACCCGAACCACCACCACCACCTCTCCCCTCCATCAGGACCTGGATCTCTTGCGTACCTCCACGCTCCTCGTCTACTGCAGTTTGACGCAGAAAGCGGGCGTTTTTGGTGCGGTGGGAAGATTTGGTGGTCGGGCTTCGGGGAGGCGTGGAGGGCCGACTGTGAGTGGGGCTCACGTCTGGGGTAAGGTCTGGAGGCGTGGAGCCCTTCATATAGAGTTCAGTGCTGTCCGCGGTCCCACTGGAGATGACTTCCACATCGTTCTCACTCGAGTTCTGCTGTTTGGGTCGCTGGCACTCCACTCCTCCTCGAAGACAGAGAGACAAGTTTTAATTTTAAAACATCTAGGCATGCCACACAGTTTAAATGTTGTACTTCTTTCTGCAAAAGTGGTGTATGGAATGGTAATATGGCCTTGCATAAGCTTCCATCTGTCTTAAGGAAGTAAATAAATAAATAAATACAAATATGTACATAATTAGGACTAAACTGAAATTATTTTGAGCAGACCTAAATCAAATTCTTTTTTTATATGCATTACAGCTTTTTTTTCAGTTCATCTTTTTTTCCAGTATGACTCATGTGCTATGTTCTAAGTCTTCTGAAGCAATGGGATAGTCATAATTGCCATTATGAAGTGAAATTTGGGTTTTTGTTGGTGTACCATGCTAGGTTTGACATCATTGACACTAAACCAAAAGTGGTGCACTGGTTCAAACGTGCATGTTATGTTTGGTAGCTTATCACATTTGGCAGAATTTTAATACTGGAGCACCCCTAATATTTTGTAACAGTCTTTATAAATGCTTTGCCCACTATTTAAAATGTAGATATGTAGGAAAGAGCTGCAAGACGATTCTTCAGGAATTCTCTTCCTGCACTCATCAGAAAAAAAACAAAACAAAACATTCCTAGCAGGTTTGAAGCAACATACAAATGTGGTAATCATAACAAAATTCAAATTTAGGGGGTGAATTTTCCCTGTATAACCCTTGATTGCTGGAAGCACATAGGCTGTTCCTGGTAAACTTGATATAGTGTAACTTATCAAAGCTTTCCAGAGTCAGCACTGTGGCTGCTCTAATCAGCTCAGCTAATGAGACCCAAAGATTTTCAAGTCTGTTTGTGCTACAGGCGCGCATCCCTATGCACCCGCAAGTACATAACTTTCAACTTAACCTCATAAAGGCTTGTACTCCAACTGTAAACATCACTCAACCAAATTTGTTCTAACATTTCTAAGGTCATCAAATGTCATAACTTTATCATTTAGAAATATCAACCCTTCCAGGAGGTCGCATACACCGATCCAGCAGAGCGTGAGTTCTTATAGCTCTCCTGTGAAGGGGTGTTTAGTGATGGGATGCGATCTGAGAGTGTATAAATTCCTCAGATGTGTGGGGGTGTGACAGCGACCGAATGTGTGACTGCGTATACAGTATGTGTGTTTATGTATGTGGGTGGTGTGAATATGTGTGTGTGGGTATTGTGTGTGCATGCATAAATTTCATTGTGTATGTCGGCTAGCATCGCGTGGGCTTGTCAGAAAGGTCAGCGCTGACCTCCCCTCATCTTCTTATTGCCTCTTCTATCACTCATTCCCCCCGCATGGCACAGTAGGGGCATCGACCCCTACAGTCCTGAACCCATACACCACCTACACTTACACACACACAGACGCTTTCACCGACACTGCCATTCTTCTCCTGAGCAATTACACACACACACACACTTATATAAATCTACCTCTGACTGATAGCTAGTGCTGGCATAAAATGATCAGCGCTAAATCGTGCTTGTCTTTTTGAGAATCAATGAAAAATATTAGCACCTTTTCAAATGATGGCAGGACCATTTTTTTAAGTTAACATATTGGAATATTTAGCATTCACAGCTAACTGGAAAGCTTAGTCACACTGTCAAACAGTTTGAAGCCCCTGTTATTTTTAGTCTCCAGACTCGGCTGGTTGCACTCACTGTTTCCTCTGTGTTGGAAAGAGGGGGAGAACTCTTTGGCGGTGATCCGGGCCAGCCTGCACTCTTCCTGGGCTTTCTGTGCTGCTGTCGTGGCAGCATCGGCTTTCCCTCTGGCGTGAGCTGTCCTGTGGACGTAGCGGTCCAGAACAAAGATGTTGAAGTATAGACAGAAAGACAGAGTTAGAAAAGGACAGGGCTTGTGGTTTTGCATTTAAGGTGAAGTGTGCAATTGTATACACAGTTTATAAACAAAATATTTAAAATTTAGAAGAAATATTATATATAGTGAAATATTTTCTGAAACAAAAAGTCTTACCCTGCATAGACAGCAATGCAACTACCACGTTCAAGGCCCAGAAGGGTGGTAAGGACATTGTAAAATACTCCATGTGACATTAATGGTTTAACCTTACTTTTATGAAGCTATGAGAATACTTTTTGCTCTTTATTCAACAATTTCTAGCCAGTCTTCGACGTGCATTCAAAAAGTATTCTCGTAGCTTCATAAAATTATGGTTGAACCACTGATGTCACATGGGGGTTGTTTACACCTGGTGTTTTGTCTGATTGGATAGCTATCTGATTATGAAAAAAGACCAGGTGTAAATGCCCTCTGAAATGCGTTTGAGACGGATATAATTCCGATCGCTCAAACCACTTCAGGAAGTTGGTCTGGGCCACATTCCAGATGAAACTGGACATGTGTAAATGCATCTGGATGTTGAAAGATTGGATTTATATCCATTTTGCAACAACACATTTATGCGGCCAAGCTTAAATGACAATATTGTAACACATCAGATGAAAATGTGGTCAGCGAAAACACATGAAATGACCAGGTGTAAACAGACCATTAGACTATTTTAATGATATTTTACGTTTCTGGGCCTTGAACATGTCCGTTGTTTTGCTGTCAATGCAGGGTCAAAAGATAATGAAAGGTCTTATGGGTTTGGGATGACATGAGGATGATTTGTTCATGAGTGAACAATCCCTTCAAATCAAAGTTTGTTTTTTCTTTATTCCAGATATTTCAGCATTGTTTCTCTCATTCAAGTTCTGGCTCCATTCTGGTTTGTAACACAAACTTGACACAATTTAATCAATATTTGATCAAGTTCCACAAAGTAATTTTTTTCTTGTGCAATCTAGTTTTATTCCAAAATATATAACATGAAGTTTTACACTAAAATTTCTGTAATCTTATAGCAAATGTGTACTTTAATATAGGCCTACCATTATAGTGTTACCGCATTATATGGTCGATGATTTGGTTGTTTTAATGAAAAAAAAAAAAACCTTGCTCTATGAAGCTGACCAAAGCAAAAAGCACGAGAGCATATGGTTTAGCCAATGAACAATTCAGTCATTAAATTTATAAGGCACACGCTTCAGCGCCTACCAAGATCTTGACACTCCGATTATCCAAGGGTTGACGATAAATACAGGCTGAAGGCAAACAATTACACAGCAGTCACACACCCTCACTCTGAGAGACGCTCTCGGGACTCCACAGAGTCATGCCTTCCTGACACTGTAATTCTCACTTGTTTTAACTGCGTAAACTTGCCAAGACTCTACTTTGTGATCTGAAAACCAACTTTACTGCAGTTTAAATAACCATGTTGGAATGTAAATATCACAAGCTGTCAAGTGGTTGCAGAACAGTTTAGCGAAACTTTCTCCAGTGACTACTGTGTTTGAATTTTTTTTTTTTTTTGCTTTAGTCTTAACATTTTCTGAATAAATAATCAAAAGCCCCAAAATGTTGCATTTATCCTCTATAATACACAAGTATTGTTCAATGTTTCCCACCCGGACCTGTAAGAACAGGCAACAGTGCTTGCTTTGGCTGCTAAATAATTCACTGAGGGAATCAATGTGGTCTGTGTCTGAGACAATAAAAGAGAGCTAGTGTTCACAACCTCGCCTTTTAATGTGTGCCCATTCATCACACCCATCTGTTTTACCTGGGTGCGATCGAGACTCTGCATGATGAGCATCATGCTGGCATGGTGGCTGGATTGTGTACTGTAAAAAAATCATTTAAGGAAGTAGAAAAAAAGATAAAATGATTTAGTGACAAAATTGCACGAGATAGGAAAATATTAATTGAATTGGGACCAAATATGTTGAAAAATAAAATTTTAAATGCATTTTTAATTATTTTAATTATTTTAGTTTTAAATGAGGTTGTTAGTAGTTGTTTTGAAATGGATTAATTTAATGAAAATGACTATTATTTAACAGTACAGTTGTTTAAATTTAATTGTATTCAGTTTATTGGTAGTTAGTTTATAAGTAGTTGTTAAAAAATACATTTATTTTAGTAATTTAATTAAAACATACAAATACAATACATTTAATATTTAAACATTACATTTTATTGAATAAATATTTTGAACAAAACATTTTGTTTATTAAAATCACTTAATTAGATTTTTCTATTAGTAGTAATTAATTTAGTCATGTAATTAAAATGTTATTTAAAATATTTTTCATATTTTTAAAATCAAATATGAATACATTTTACTGATTAAATATGAATAAAATTCTAATAAAATTATTATATGAATTATTTTATTTAGTTTTGATTAGTCGTTAATTTAGGTATTATTTCAAATTGTATGATTTAAATGAATAAAACTTTATTTAATAATTTGATTTTAATCAAATATTATTATTAAATGCTATTCTCAAAATATATCTTATACTCAAAATATTACAATATTATTTTTTGCTAGAAGATAAATCACAAGCACTTATTATTCAGCGTTTTCCTGAACATGTTATGTTTCAGCAGACTTCTAGTCAGATTACTCATGCAAATGGACCGTATGAACCCCAGGTAAGAGGATGCTCTCTCTTTCTCCCTGAACTTTTTCCCCTGGTCTCTCTCTCTCTCCTTGTTTGTGCAGTGGCTGTCTTGGTGCAGTATTGCATGTCGATGCTCATCGATTGCACCCTCTTCTTTTCTGCTGTAGGCTGTCTTCTCCCAGCCACCCAACCCAAATGCATGTGTGTGTGTGTGTGTGTGTGTTAGTGTTTTAACATGAGAAGGTTTAAATGGGGTTGTAGCGTGTAGTGTGGTCAGAGCATGTGGGTGCAAGGGCATTGGAGTGTGTGTCTGTATGTGAGAGACAGTGAGATGCGGCGAGGTAGGTCAGATAAAGAGATCTTAGGATTGCATTCACCCCGTGCCTTGCCGGTTGTCCTGGCAACGGCAGAAGAGAGAAAGTGAGGGAGAGAATAAGATGGCGTGGGGTATAAAAAGGACAAACAATTAGATAACAGAAGAGAATGAGAGGAGGATTGTGGGATGCTTCTGGAGGTGTTGAGAGTATAGTCAGAGAGTGAGGGCTTGATGTGAGAAACTGTCCATTCACTAATAGAGGGTCTCTAAACGGTGTGTGTATCGTCACACACACACGCTGATACAGGTGCTGCGAGATTGGGGTGAGCTGTGCTGGTTGCCGCTCTATTTATATACTGCTGAACGCTAGCAATGTTTCTACACGCTTTCTGGTGGAATCAGAGTCTAAACATTGTTTGACAGCAAGGGGATAGTTCAGCCACAAATTACGGTATTTATTCACCCGTGGTGTTCTAAACCTGAATGAATTTCGCATGCAGAACACAAACGGTGAACTTTATGGAAAATACCCTTGCTGCTCTTTTCAATTTTTTCCATTTTTATTTTAAAATCTTGTTTTTTATTTACTATATGCTTTACATGAGAAGCAAAACAGCAAGTTTTGTTTTCAGATGACTACTGTTCAAAGGTGTGTGGTCAGGAAGTTTTTAACTAAAACTCTTATTTGGGTGCATTAAGTTGATCAAATAATAGTATCATAATAGTAAAATTGTGTAAAATAAAATAGTAATAGTAAAAATGTGTACATTATTCAAAAATTTCAAACAAATTTGTTTTTTTTAACTTTCTATTTCTCAGAGAATTCTAAAACAATACCATATAAGCAGCAGAACTGTTTATTTGTATTAATTACAATGTTTCTTGGGCAGCAGATCAGAGTATTACACTCCAAAAAATGGCTTGAAAAATGACTTACTTAATACTAAATTATCTGCTAGTGGGGTAAGTAAAATATTCTTGAGAGTATTTTACTTACCCCACTGGCAGATATTTTTACTTGTTTTAAGCAAAATGCACTTAATTTAGATTTTTGTCACCTAGAAACAAGAGTAAATATTTTAAGTCATTTTGCTCATCTCTTGATTTAGTGATATTTTTGACTAGAAACAAGACAAAAATACTAAATAAGATAAGCCATTTGTTTTTGCAGTGTATAATGATTTCTGAAGAATCATGTGACACTGAAGACTGGAGTAATGCTGGTGAATGTTTTGCATAGCATAATAAATTACATTCACATAAACTGAAGTAGGAAACAATAACTGTAATAATCTCTTTTAAAGGGGTCATACAAACCCAGTTTTCCACTAGCTTTTTTTTTTAAATTTCTCAAAGACAGTGTAAAAAACGCTCATTCTACCCTGTCATAAACAGCTCTTTAGAAATCACTCTGTTCTGT
>JAUYWG010000066.1:6041585-6052802 GCA_034779775.1 Enteromius afrohamiltoni | reverse complement strand
TAGCATATTTCATCCAACCAATAAAAGAAAAGTGTTTTTAATACAAAAAAGTCAACCTTCAAATAATTATGTTCAGTTATGCACTCAATATCCTTTTGCAGAAATGACTGAAAATTATTATATTTCGTTTTGTTTTTTTATTAAGTTAGTTTTGAAAAATGTTTGGAGTATTTTTGTGTTCGTTAAATATAAGTTTTAGTTTTTTTAAAGTAGGCCATCAGCAGCAGTAGGCTGATCATAAACTATGTTTGATCACTTTAGGCTTCTCAAACCATGACGACTTGTCTAAAATAAAATGACAGATATACCTACTAAAACAGTTCAAGTCTATAACAATGTTCATATGTTAAAAATGTGCTATAATAATAAATGTGGGATAGGTTTGTGCGGAGAGGCTGAAGTGCGCTGAGCAAGACGCGGAGGCAAAAGCGCAATCACTTTAATTTTTTCAGAAACAAAATAGCCTACGCCGTCAATTTAAATGTCCATAATTAAATACATCATTCGGAACTGTAAAGAGTCACCTTTTATTTATATATATATTATGTTTATATATTAAATGTATTTATATATAATATAAGTTATATAAATAAATCCATGTAAATATTTTCTAAATATATATTGTATGTGTGTGTGTGTTTATATATAAATAATACATTTACACACAAAAACTTTGATTTTGGATACGATTAATTACGAGAATTGTTTGACAGCACTAAATATTTGTTGTATTCATGTAATCATACCTTTTAGCTTTGACTTGCAATTGTGTGTTACAGTCTGTAAAGACGAGGAGATATTTATCCTCTAAATTACTGGAGATCAGCTTTGACGAAGCTGGGTAAAAATACTCTGACATGCTGCTTTGGCTCAGCAGGTAGTGAGAACCCAGGTTTCATGCAGTACACAGGTCACCTACAGTTTGACTCCAAGTCATTTGTATATTTCATGTATATTACATGCTCGGTCAAACTTGTGTTTGGTTAAGCAATGTTAACGTGTTGCATTTGGTGGTTTAGCTTATCAGGCTACTTAAGTGATACCCTGCTGTTGGCTTGATTAGCATTAGAGAAGGACGGGGAGATTTTGTAAAGCGGGTTCAGCAGACAGAGTGTAAAAGAGAGATATAGCACAGGAAGTGCATGAGGCACAAGAATTGTCATTTCAGAATGACATTTTTTGCAAGGTTGTACTTACTAACACTCAATTTCTTTAACAACCAGCCTTAAAAGGGCAAACGATATTAATAATATAGCATTTTAAAGCATTAAAATAACAACATGAATTATTATTCTTTGCATTTATTTGTATAGGCTTAATCCTGTTCTAATAGCTCCACAAAATTGTTAAATGCAGCAGATGACATTTTGAAAATGTAGTTTTGTGTGGTGTGGTTTCCACCGTACCATGTGAAATGTTGATGCAGACGAACTATGGCTGTGGCGGGTTCAGGCCTGAGGAGCCTTACCATGAGCTTAAGTCTAGAGACGCACAATCACTCAGACTTGTTAGCCAAACAGGCCGTGATGACTCACGCACCCCTGCAGCACAACTGAAAGAATCAAGGCTGTTATTGAAAATTTGGAGAGTTATTAAATTAGCTTTTCTTAACTGTTTAACCACAGGGCAGCAATAGAAGAGGAAGGGACATTTGTAAACTCAGGTTTTTGGGTTTGTATTAAAAATGAACACGTTAAACCAACTCAAACACTTGAGTACATAGGGCTCGGTGAAAGTGATTCTACACATGGATCATGCAAACATCTTTGGCATCCCACTCATTAGCCAGCTCACATAGAAAAGAAACACTCAGAAAGCTTGTCTCTTTGCTAAATACGGTAATACGGTACCACTATTTTTCGTTATGGTTAGCTCAACCTTGTAGTTTTGCACTCTGATGCATTTCAAAGCTTTAAATCTGAACACCCACCACTTTTCCTTGAGCATCAAATTATTTAAATTTCAGTCACTAGTCACAGTGAGAGCCAGTTGCTCCCTCTAGTGATTATTTATAGTCAGTAACAGTTTCATTGGCCAGCACTGTACATTTATTAGGTTATACTTAACTTTACTCATCTGACAGTAGGGCCTTTTCATATTTTCTGTAAGTGGTTCTTATGTAGTTCTCATGAACTAAAGATAAATAGCTACAGCTAAAGATAATAGTTTCATGTAATAATCTGTTAGTGTTCATTTATTAATATAAATATTTACTATTCATTTTTTTCATATTGTAAATAGGCTACATACAAATTACCATTAATGTTAATTAAAAAAAAAAAACAACATTAAATGTAAAGTAATCATTAGAAATTAGCATGTACTTAGCTTAATACTAAATGCTGTAACAGTATTGTTCAGTTGGTTTATAACACTTCATGCACAAGAACAAAAATGCTGGGAACGCTGTAATCCACTGAAAACTATAAAATGCATCTTATGGTTTGTTAGTGATTAAGACTTATGAGATCAATAACTGCATCTTTAATACGACTTAGGTAATGGTATTTTTCAGACAAATCTGACAAAGAGGAAAATATTTGAGAAAATTGTATTTCTTTAGATTGGGTGAGAATATTTAGAAGACTTGTCCTGATTTAGCCCTGGGACACTTGGCGCCATCTTCGGGAAAGTTGACGTAATAAAATGGCAAAACCAGAGGTTTCCAATATTTGACTAGCCTGTAGCCAAAAGCATACTTCAAAAAGGGGGTTTCCTGTACTACCACCAGAGTGATAAATCATATTACTTTATAACATGTAAATACATTTACCTCATGTTTAAAATTGAATTTAAATCGGACAGTATTTTACAGACCACATTATGTATGATTGCGGGCGCTTGAGAGATTCACAAGAATGTCGCTTTGACCAATCACAGCGCAGAATGTAATTACTGACAAGCTGTTCATCCAATAAAATTCAACCGTGGGCGGGGTTTCCGTGAAGTTCGGGATAGTAAACTGCACTCAGTTTGACTTACTCGACTTCGCGACAGCACAGTGATAGGTAACAAAACCGTTGGTTAACTCCCTCGCGTGAATGCAAATAAAGCAGCGGATAAAGTGTCACGTTTTTTAAAAAGCATAAAAAACGTTACTTCAGCGTCCGACGAAGGAATACAAGATTGCATGACGTCCATTCGACCAGTCAAACTGTTAAAATTGGGGAGTTCTCCACTCAAAATGTTTGTTGCCCGACGACGTTTCCTTTGTGCGAGTGCGGCAATTGCGATAGTTTCAACTGGACAAATCGGTCTAATGGATACTAGAAGATTTGAAAGAAATGTTCTTGTTTTATAATGTGTCCTGGAGTCTATTGAATAACTGGCTGACGTGGGTATCACGCAGGGGGGCTGGCCGAGAAAGGAGAGACACAGGCGGGCAGAGGGGCTGCGCCGCAGCGAGTCTGGGATTACTGTAAACACAATTCGCTTCTTCAATATCCTAATAGGCTTTGATGAGATAATGCAATCGCAGGCATATAAAACGCGAAGGAAACTATGTAGTATGTGTTCTTTTAGGGGTTCTGAGACGCGCAGACTGTCCACTGCCTATAAGTGCATGGATGTTTACGTCAGTTGAATGATTTGGAAGTTTGTAAAGTTTACAAAGGCCGTCAGTCACTGCTGTATGAACTTCATTTTTAATATCTGATGCATGTTGTGAGTGCTGTCTAAGATGGTTGAGAACAGATGCTTTGTTCAGAGAGAGGAGGTTTACCGCTGGTTCTCCGCGTTGAGTTCTGCGCAGAGGGCTGAGTTTCTCTGCGGCCTTTTGGACCTCTGCGTTCCCATTGAGCTGCGCTTCCTCGGCTCATGTTTGGAAGACCTTGCGCGAAAAGACTACCACTCACTGAGGGATGCAGAAATCAAAGCCAACAACCCAGCTGACCTTGCTAACCTGACCAACATCACCGACGAGGTCGTGAGGAGCAAGCTGCTAGTCTCTCTCGCGCTCCTCAGCTCGGACAACCGGGTAGCGGCTGGAGTTTTGTTTCGGACCCTCACTCACATAGACACCATCATTAATAACTACGGACTTCAGCTTAATGATGGCCAGACAGGAGAGCAGTTTTTGCTCCTCTTCACCATGGCTTCGAACCATCCTGCCTTCAGTTTTCATCAAAAGCAGGTGCTGAGGCAAGAGTTGACACAGATCCAGGAGATCCTTCAGGTGACAGTTGGTGAGGCGCCGTCGACGTCACACGGGGGCGGAGCAAGCGCTGCTGCGCTCCCAGACGTGAGCTCGACCCCGACCTTCTCCTCCTACATCACAACATCCACCTTTAACTCCTGTGAGGGCGGATGTCCATGCTGCAAGGTGAGGAGTATTTATTAATGTTGAATCAAAATGATCAGAACAGCATCTTCTGGTGAAAATATCAGACCTCTCTCTGATGATATGGAGGTCTTCCACTTAAACCCAGCCCCTAATGTTAGTCTTCTCTTTTGCGGTGCGACGTCCACATGGCAAAATCCAATTAACAACGGAAGCGTATAATTAATTTCCTGTGCTCCATTGCTACTTTTTCAGCATCTGTTACGTTTGGATATACTTTACAATACAGAAAATATACAGATATGCAAACATACTTTCAGTAGTGATCAGTAACTTTTGTTCTGAGTTATCCAGTCTTTAGGAATGTTCTCAAAACTTTAGCCCAAGAAAAATTATGTATTGTTAAAGGACTTTTTTAAAAGGGTTAGCCTAGTTCACCCAAAAATGAAAATTCTAATTGCTCACCCTCATGTTGTTCCAAACACCAGGCCCTCAATCATCTTCAGAACACAAATGCATATATTTTTGGATGGAATCTGAGAGCTCTCTGTCCCTCCTGTAGAGAGCAATGAAAATGTAATGTTCCCAGGTCCAGAAACATTGGTAAAACAGTCCATGTGATATCAGCGACAAGAATACTTTTTATGCATACAGAACACCAAAATAGCATCATTTATTTAAAAAAATATTTTTCCCTAAGTTAATTTTTTCACCATTTTGGAAAGTACCCAAGAAGGTAAACAAAAATAGCATAAGTTATTTAACAGTTCTTCTTCCCTGAGTTACGTCTTTCACCATTTTGGAGAGTACCCAAAAAGGTAATCAATGCAATCAGAGTACACTCCAAATGGGCGGAAGACAGTAACCCGGGGTAATAGAGTTGTTGAGTAAAGTCATCATTTTTGTTTTCTTTGGACATAAAAAGCATTCTGGTAGCTTTGCAAAAAGTTGAGCCATTGATGTCGCATTGTAATTTTGGGGTGAACTAAATCTGTAAAGGTGATTTGTAGTAATGTTGTCTCTGGTAATCTGGTCTATGAGCGTATATGCGTTAAGGGGGCATGGCTATGGACGGCAATTGTCAGCAGGGATCGTCAAAGGGCAGGTTTCAAATGGTTGGACTGCGCCAACTTGGACAGACACTTTTATCCAAAGCAGCATGAACTGTCCCCTCAGTGCAACCTGGGGTTAAGTGTCTTAGTTCAGCAATGCTAACGGTTCATAGATTACCCCTTTTGGATGTTGAACCTTCAACCTTTTGCTCACTAGCCTCGATCTTTAAGCACTAGGCCATACATCCCAAGATACACAGGTCAGACCTGATTTATTCAACGGTACCTATGGGGAGCACCAGGAGCAGCAATAATAAACTGGGGTCATCTGGCACAGACAAGCAATGCAGCCATGAGAAGTCGCACTACTCACAACCAAGGAGTGTTTACTATCTTTTTGAATCCGTTCCATACTCACCCAGGGGTTCAGGAGTGATCTCAGCAAATCAGTGCCTTTACTGTGACACAAGACTTGCACTTGTTTAAACGCAGTGTGTAATGTAATATTGCAAATGTATAATTATGTTGTAGCTCAAAAATGTCAGCTTGGTGAGTCAACAAATATGCTTTCAAAAAACAGTGACAGAAACAGCAAGACATTTGTTCTTACAATAACAAAACCCTTTCATTATAGAATCTGATATTATGCAGTAGTTCTAGAAAAAAATTGTATGTGCTGACATGATGCACACACAGCTCTGAAGAGTATTGCATTGCACAGCTGCTATGTAATATCTATTTATTTGCTCTTAGCTGGTGTCATTCAATCCACTCCACAAAACTAGTATGTATGATATTTTCTTGCATTGATATTTGCCTTCTTGTTCATGACACGTCTATGCAGGGGTTACGAATGGCACAGCGGGCTTCTTTGAAACTGAGATACTGCCGCAAAGAAAGGAACAATGCCAGTTTTCTTTGTAATTTGTAATGAAGTTTTTAATAGACAAAATGCAAAGTAAGCTCTTTATGAGTTTGGGTATGGAGCCTGATTGGAAACCCTAAAGACATAACCCAAATACTGGTCAAATTAGGAATAATAATGTTTTTGGAAAACTTGTCATGCTCACTCTTTGTATTTATTTGATAAAAAGTAAAAAAAATAAGTATTAATGTAAAACTGTAATATTATGAAGTATTATTATAATTCATAAGTAGTGTATTTGTATTTGAATATATTTGTATTTGGAATGCCAAAGCTGAATTTTCAGCAGCTATTGGTCTTTTTGTGTCATCCTTTAGAAATTAGTTAGTGTATGCATTTTTTATTTTTGGTAACCATGATTTAGCAATTAGAGGGATTTGAGGTTACCTGATATCAATTTCTGTAATTACTAACATAATGGATTGTTGTTCAGTCAAAACATAAAGTGTAATCCAAGCAGAAATCTTTGTCTGAGCGCAATCCAAAACACAGTTACGCCAAAACGCAAGTGGATGAAACGCGATAAAACACTTCATGATGTTGAATCTTTTATTGCGGGTTCCTTGAGTTGTCAGATGTAAATCTCCATTGAACTCTGTGGCGTTATCTGTACAGACATGGGTTCATAACATTACACACATGCTGCCGAAACGTGTGCTCGAACGGGTGTAGTGGGAAAGTACCCTGTGAAGGCAGAGAAGGCGGTTCTATTTAGTGATTTGTTGGTTTTGGCTTTCATGAACTGAAGCTCAGCACATTTCTTCATGCTTCTCAGCCCTCTGTGTAACTCTCCTGTGATTCATCAGGAAGCTCCGACGGCTCGCTTGTTCAAGAGACCTTTACACTAGCCTAAACATCAACAAAAACGCATGCTATTTTGTCTCAAGCATTTTTTTTGGTGATGCTTTGATTGTAATCGTTAACAAGAGTTTGAATTGAATTTCAGATAGCGCTGCTTAAAAATGGAGCACTTTCCACTTTTAAAGCAGAGTGCCATATTTAATAGGTGCCATATTTACTGTAAAGTTTGACAGGGGTAAAAATGAAGCAGTGAGGGGTAGAAGTTATATTCTAAAGAATGCTGGTAGATGAGTGAAATTTGACTATTTTTGGAAGTCCATGTCTACCAATAAGGCTTTTAAACAACCTTTTTACAACTAGCTAATTATGTTTATAAATTGTTAAAGATCCAGCCGTTTCCTGATGGATAAAATCAAGTCCTTTCCTGCATAGTTCCCCCAATGACTATTGTATTTTGCCCTAAATTATAGTACTGTGTATCGGATTGTAAATGTAAAACGAAGGCCGTATCACACTGACACAAAATCAGCTATTCAAATGCGGCTCATTCGCTTTTCTCATCTTGCTCTTCTTTGTCTGCTAAGAATGGATTTACCCAGCTGTACTTTTCCGAGGACTTATTTCCTTTGTGTCATGAGCCACCCTTTAGCTGAGTCTTCAACAGAAGGGCATGTTTTTCAAAGAGAGGAGGAGAGGAACAGAGATTTGGCAGTGTGGGATGTGGATGTGGCAGCGGTGGACTGTACGGCAGTCCTAATTGGTTTCAGAGCTGACTTTTACTAGCTGCTGTGCTTAGCATATGTGGTACCGGCCTTTTTTGCTCCTACTCTGCTTTAGCAAGCTGGAAGATAGCAATACGTAAGCATACGTTAAAACGAATTCGCATTTATATGTTATTTAATTCTTAGATGCGCTACTCTAAAGTGATGAAAAATGACATGCTGTAAGACACATATGCACTGAGTTGACCAGGATGACTAATTATAGAACAGTCATCTATTACCAGGAAGTTTATGACTCATTTTTTAATGCCTAAAGACGGAGACAGTTGTTTTGTTTTATTGAGTATCAAGATGTTAACCAAACACAGTAACAAAACTATTTAGTGATACACAGAGTTCATGTTCTTAGCCCAGACATTTTTTATGATTCGTAATTGCAAATTGTGACACATCTTGCAATTGAGATTCAGTTTATCTTAATTGCTAATTTGTATCTCAGCGGTTTTACATCTCATAATTACAATTTTATTTGTTTATGCATTTATTATTTTTTTAGAAGAATAAAGGCCAGTTTACGCCGAGGATGCCAGCTATAAAGATAACCATAAAAATAATGATGGAATTAGTTCTAAAAATCGCTCTCAATATTAAAAAAATAGTTGTTTTGGCACAGTTACAATGATATAGGCACAGAGAAAAAATATTGTTTAAATAATTTTCAACTAGTGAGTGTTAAAAACATTGACAGCCAATCAGAATCAAGCCTGCTGTATCTAGCTGGAAAATTGTAGGAATCAAAATTGTAGTCAGGTTAAACTAAATAAGACTTAACTGTCCAAGTGTGACAATTGTGACTGGATATGCTTGTCCGCATTCAGTTCTGACCTGTGTTTGACCTTTGACCGCTTTTTTCCAGAACGTGCAACGTGAGGTCACAGGAGGTCAGACGGATGAAGGCTTGGGTCCTGAGGTCATGGTGCCAAGTCCATCTCTCTTGTGCCAGGAAATGCCACTCAAAAAGCCTGTAGGAAAACCCAGCAAAGGTGAGTAACTTTGGATCCACAAACACACTTTGTGCTGTTATTTGCAAAACATGGTCAGTCATCCTAAAGCCTTAATGCTAGAACATGAAAAAAAGAAAAGAAAAGAAAAAAGGCACATTTTAATACAGAGGCTGGAACAAGAATGCATACTCTTTTAAACTGAATTTTCATTCATATGAGACAGCTGGTGGAGGATATTGTCTCCCCTCTCCTCAGGTCTGTTCCAGCGGAGGTGGATAAATGAATCAGAATGACAGTTAGTTTTAGTGGTAATCCAGTATTCTGTTTTCATTGAAATATTTTTTCATTTTTCCATGTGCTTTTATAATTTTTTTTGTTTGGTATTAAAATATGTTTTACATATTTTAGTCATTTAGAATATATTTAATTTATTTAAGTGCAATATTTCAAATTTTCAAAAGATTATTATTACATCTTTATTTAAATGACTGAAAATTAGTTAACAATAACATATAGCATGTATGGACAACATATTTTATTTTTATGTTTTCAAATTTAATTTTTTCATTTTGTAATAATTTTGCTATTTTTGTCTGTCATTCTTTGTTTTATATATTTATTTCTATATAGCCTTCTCTATTTGTTTTTGAATTTATTTTAGTGCAGTATTTAAAATTTTCTGTTTATTATTATTTTTTTCCCGGTTTTATTTAAATTACTACAAATTATTTATAATACTTATATTTTTATTTTTAGCCAACGATAACATATGGCACATACACTATTTTAGTGTGGGAGGATGTGAGCGGGAAAAGCGCATGAAATATGACATTTTGCCTGAGTGGCCTGTAAACATTTTCAGTGCAACAAAAACAGTGTTGGAAAGTTTAGACAAAATGGTTTGTAGCCAAATTCTTTTGTCTAAAACAAAGCCCCATTCATTTAAAAACCATAAACCAAGGTGTAATGCATCAGTCATCATTTCTAAACATGTTGTCCTTAGCGTATTATCGGTTTTCCTACGAAAGAAAATGTACATATTTTATCTTGTTGTTTTCCATAATCACATAATTACTGAGGCTTTTGGCAGAAATCAAGCGTGGGATTTTGTTGTGCCAAGCGCAGCATCCTTCACACGAAACAATGGGTCTAAGATTGTATCAGGGGGAGCAAATTGAATTAAGTTGATACCCCCACACAGATCTAAAAAAGACTTGAGTTGCAGTCTAAAAAAAAAGAAAAAGAAAAATTTGAATAACATTGAGTACCTTACATTGCTGGCAGACTGTGGACTGCTGTTTTGTTTATTTTGGCCTTGCAAAAAACTCTGATTGTAATTTTGCTAAACCTGATTTGATTCCAGTGTTTTAACATCTGATCTGAAATACAGTATGTTTTTCTGTTTTCATTCAAATCAAATGGCATTCTACTTGTGTTTCACATCCGGTTGAAGATCGATCCTTGCTGCTTATCAGGTTTAATGGGTTTTTAGCTTCAGTTATGAGATTTTTGATCATTTGCTGTTGTACTCTGTGTGAACCTTTAGTGATTTAGTGACTGTAAATACAGGGTTTGTATGATTCCCCAGAGTTTGCATTCTCAACTAGTGGAACATGAGAGAGTTTGCCTCATGTTTGAAGGAAAATCTTGGCCAGGCACTTTTCCAGAGTGCGTTTCTTGGTTTGTGTGTAAGTGAAAGACTGTGTAGTTTTCTATTTTAATCCTGAGGAGAATATCAGAGACACAACCTACTGTATCTTACCCAGACTCACATGTCCACACAAGTTTTGCTCGGGATGTGTGTGCTGTCATTTTTTGACTTACGCTCTGTTGTGAGCATAAGTCTGTATTTTTGGTCCTGTTTTATCTTGCTGTTGGTTCAGGCAGCAATAGCACCAGATGTCACATTCACACACTAAGGAGTCCACAAACTGCTCGTTTATCAGAAAGACATGCATTTTAGGGTGTCTTGCATATTCTCTGTTTATTTTAGTATTTTATTCCTGTATAATCAGCATACTGTTTTTTTTAAAGAGAACTATACTACTTCGTGCAGTCACAATACTACAGTGTTCCCATGCATTTTTTTTAAAGTGTTCTAAGTGGTTGTTATTTTAGAAGTTCCAGTACATAAACTAATTCATGTTCTAATCGTTCGGTTCTAATGAGTACCGAACCCAAAGCCTCGTACCGAAACGGTTCAATACAAATACGCGTATTGTTACACCCCTAAAATATGTGTTTTTGTGTGTGTGTGTAAGTAAAATAAATGTAATTTTATTATATTATAAATTATATTATATATTATTATAAATCATTAATCAAATGATTTATCGTAATTGATCACATACAAAAAATTGTTTACTATCTATATATATATATATATATATATATATATATATATATATACACATACTGTATATATTTTGAAAAT
>JAUYWG010000066.1:6025365-6040148 GCA_034779775.1 Enteromius afrohamiltoni | reverse complement strand
TTATACATTTATATATTCATATTCTTATATTTTATATTATATAAAAATATATTTAATATGTAATTTTTTTCATATATATATATATATATATATATATTAAAAATATACACACATATGTAATTATATATGATTAATCATGAATAATAGTTTGACAGCGCTAATACACACACACCCAATTTTTTATACACACATGATATTCACAAAATAAGATAAAATAAGATGTCTGCAGCTAAAGATATAGTTGGTTGTGTATATATTCTTATGACCTCAGCAGTGGAGGTCGTATTGCTCCATTCATTGCATATCTATACCATAACATAATGGAAATGTGCATTCAAGAAAGGGTTTTGTGCTCAGTGGGTGTGCTGGAAGCTCTGGCCTTTCGAATCAAGTGTTGTTTGACTGCACGCAGCAGGTCGGACAGAGCAGAGACAGATTGTTGTTTTGTCTGCTGGTAATTTAATGCTTCTCCACTACATTACCTCATGGTCTTCACCGCATGCCTTCAACACGAGCTTTAGCCATCCGTCAACACCCTCACACATTCATGCATTCATTAACAAAACAAATCACAAGGCTTCATTTACACATGTAAACAAACCTGAGAAATATTTATTGGCTTTAATCTAAAGTACTCCACTCTGATTGGACAGAAAAACATCTGAGGTCTGTATGTACATGAGTCGGATCAAAGATGGTTGAAACAGCTGTTCTTCGGAGGGGCACTTCACAGGCTCTCACAATGATAACAAAGAGTCCTCTGAAATTCCCAGAAGTTCTGCCGAGGGTTGCGGTTTTGTCGCGTTAATGTTGAAATGGATGTGCATGCGTCCATGACTCTAGATCTGCTTGGCTGTTTTTGCGCATGTGTCTGTGTTGAGAGTTGTCCTCTTGTTTGTATGTGTGTAGTATAAGGCTCAGTGGGTAACTAGAGCTGTAAGAATGGGAGAAATCTTTGGATTAGCCGGCTTGGCATCAGGTATGCGGCAACTGCAAGCCCCGGGGCATCCGAAGTATACAGAACATAGAGACTAAGAAATGTGTGTGTCAGTGTATTAAAAAAAGTACAGAAATGTGTGTAAGAGAGGTGTTTAAATACAGAAGTTGAAGCAGAACTCTAAAGAAAAGTGTTATAAATGTACACCGAATGAAAATTCTGTCATTAATTAGTCCCCCTCATATCGTTCCAAACCTGTAAGACCTTTGTTCATCTTCAGAACATAATGCAATGAGAATTTTTGTGTGCAAAAAAACAAAACAAAAATAATTTGAACTAACCCTTTAAAGGTAGATTTTATTTTTCAAGCACAGTTCTCATCTTTATGATTTTTTTTTTTTTTAAATAATTGAATGAAGAAAACTTTGTAATTATTTGTTTTAGTATTTAGAAACAATAAAATCATTCGTTATTTTAATTAATATTAATTGTGGAAAAAAGAAAAAAACATCGCCTATTTTTGTTTTTCCGTTTGTTCAAAAAAGTGCAAAAACCAGATTTTGGCTCAGTTTTCAATTTTTGATTCACCTTTAAAAAAACGGATAAACGACTTCATAATTCGTTTTACCTTGTGGGTGGTCATGACACGCCCCCTTTTTGCAGATTAGTCAACCAAATCTGAGCCTGTGACGTCATCGAGCATTCCTCTGTTCCGTTCAAGAAAATAATATAGTCTACTTTTGTGAAAAAACAAAAAGGAAAGAGTGCATTGACTTGGGTATAGGCCTATGACATTCACGCAACAAACTGTAATGACTGACAACCAAAAGAGATATTAAAATCGCATCGGATTCAAAAAGAAAAGAAACAAACAACAACAAACAGCCTCTGCAATTACATGGGCAAGTGCGAGCAGGACATGTATGTGTTTGTATGTGTGTGTGTGTGTGTGTGTTTCGAAGAAAGAAGGTAGTATTTAGAACAGGTACATTGCCTTAGTGCACAGTTCGAATAAATTGCGATGGGTTAAATCAATAAGCAGACAAACGCCAATCAAGCCGGACCAGTATTGAAGTGAAGGTGATGGAAATATGCAGCAGTCATTTCAAAGCATTTTATTTAATAAATACATATTAGTTAATATTATTATTTTAGTTAGTATTTCAATCATTTTAAATAACTGCTGGTCTAAGAAAAACCTGTCTAGGCTCTGCCCAGGTACCAGTAGTGTTGCGTTGTTCATTAGTCTGCTTGTTTGATGAGGAAAGGATGTCATGTAATTGCTATAAAACAGGTTATAAATTCGTAAACCTGTAGCAGCAGAGACTACTATTTTGCTTTGCGGAACTGAAGATGACAGCATGGTTTGATCTTCGAGAATCTTTAAGAAAATTCAAATTTCAATTTCTTAAAAAAACAAAAATAAATAAACAAACAAAATAAATGAATATTATCATGTCAAAGCAGTAAGTAAACAGCATCCCTTGCTAACAAAATACATTTGAAATATTGTCATGTGAAAAGTAGAAAATAATAGCTTCTCCTGTAAGCAAATGTTTAATGAATAGAACACTGTTGATTAAGAGAGAGCAGAGCACCAGCTTAGTGATCTTGTTCTGTCACACAAATGTGTTTACTCTAGGTTCTTACTACACAAAACACGTCTTCGCGTCTAAAACCATAAGACGCAGCACTCAGGAGTTTTTTTTTTTCAGAATGCCTGCTTCGTCATGTTGTCGTCAAATACAAAAGTTACCATGCCAACCAAAGCTTACAACATTCGCCCGCCTCCGGGGGCTTCTGATTACTCCATTGTTTTGGAACTAACACTGAAGAGCAGTGCTGTGTGTAAAAGTAACAAATGTTTTTTTTTGTGCACTGACAAGCAAGACGCTGCAAAAGACACAATTAAGAAGATAATGAAAAAACTACACACATGGTAATATGTTTTAAGAACGAAATGACAGACATGGGGAAATTACTTGCATAGAGGTTCTGAATTTTGGTTTCTATTTTTATTTATTTATTTTTTTCCATTAATCGTCCATAGGGGTGGGTGATATACCGGTAGACACGATTAATTAACCGCTAGAAATTTGTCAACTGATAGAGATTTTGGTCAATCGTCTTAATCGCGGTTTAGATCACGTGACGTAATCACGCAGTACACATAAACTTTGACAGTGGAAAAAGCAGTGTTGTCTACTTTTGACTTTCAGTCCCCCTTGGTGACATTTTTCCAAAAAAGTGACAAGTGACAAATCTAGCGTCTTCTTGGACAAACCTCAGCGAGACTTTCCCAGCGCGCACACCCCTCGGTGCGGCAGCGGTGAGTTTGAGAGATTGTAAAGCAAAAAGGTGCATCGTGTGTGATGTGGAATTGGATTGGATATAGGAAAAGTGATACGAATGAGACACGTTAAGTGTTTTCTCCCCCATAGAAGTCCATTTATTACTTAAAGTATTGCAATTCAGTTTAAATAAAATTACATTATATGAAACAGTTTCTTTTTGTTTGAATTTTTTATTTATGCATTTTCAGATCTATATCGTTATCGAGGTAGAAAATTGCTTCTACTGTGATAGAAGATTTGATTATATCACCCACCCCTAATCGTCCAGACCTACCTCAGGCCATCCAATATGTAGATGAGTTTGTTTCCTCATCAGAACAGATTTGGAGAAAATAACATTTATAAGAGAAAACAGATGTATTGGTGGATGGACTTTGTGCTATGGATTTATAAAACTCCTTAATGATTAAATCCTTAATGGTTTTAATTTTACATTTTTTTCACTTTCCAAGATATTAATTGATGAACTGGAGTTATGTGGATTACTTGTTTATTATTGTCCTTTGTTACCTGTTTGGACGCTCATTCTGATGGCACCCATTCACTGCAGAGGACCTGTTGGTGAGCAAGTGATGTAACGTTAAAATTCCCCAAATCTGTCCAATGAAGAAACAAACTAAATTTGGAATGCTGATCATTTTAAGCAAGTTTTCATTTTCAGGTGAACTATTCTTTTACAACTCGTTCTCTCGTCTGGTGCACCTACATGAAATGCTTTCTAGAATAAATCAACAAGACTTCAGGCATTCTGTGTGATTTAAAAAAACAGAATTAAATCTAGAGAGATCCCAAAATGAGTCTAGAAGTATTACAGCAACCTTTCCTGGAGTTTTCTAAGAAAATATCAAGTTCCTCCTCTTGAGTCATGACTTTTCATGAGTGATTTCGGGATGCTTGAATTGGCCTGACAGGATGTTGACTTTGAATTGGAATGACAGGAAGAGGAAATTGCTCAACAGTAATTCAAAGAAATTCAACACCATCACTTGAATGTTTTGTGACAAGTCACAAATGATTAGATCATTAATTTAGATTTAATTATATATTTGATATTTTTCTTTAATATTTGTAATAGATATTTCCTCAACAGAGCATGATGTAGACTACTGTCCAACATTCTATTTGATCAATTTATTGCATACTTGCTGAATAAAAGTATTTATTAAATACTTTTCTTAAGAAAGAAATAAGATTCTTACTGACCCCAAACTTTTGCACTGTAGTGTATGTATCAAAAAATATTTCCATAACATTCTTTGAAACATTCAGAACAATATGATGCCCCCCTATGGAAAATCTATGAAAATCATTTTAGAAGATTCAGACTTAAGAGCAACTTAAAACACCTGTGCAGATCGATGAATTATTAGACCCCTGTGCTGAAAGCTCACATGGGAGGACAGGAAGAATGGCAGTGGTGTACCCATAATGTGAAATGTGAAGAGTTCAGCAATGCCTGCAGTGAAAGGTCAGAGGAAAGGGGAGGATAATGAGCATTATGTTTGTGTTATGTCCTTGATGAATAAAATTAATGATTATATTATTAATTATAATATAATATTGTTATTATTAGAAACATTATTCCATTATTATATATGTGACCCTGGACCACAAAACCAGTCTTAAGTCGCTGGGGTTTATTTGTAGCAATATCCAAAAATACATTGCATGGGTCAAAATTATTGATTTTTTGTTTTTATGCTAAAAATCGTTAGGAAATAAAAAAATAAGTAAAGATCATGTTCCATGAAAATTTGTTGTAAAATTCCTACTGTAAACATATCAATCATTACTGTCATTTTTGATTAGTAAAATGCATTGATAAGATATTTATTTGGACAACTTTAAAGGTGATTTGCTCAGTATTTAGAGTTTTTTTTCATATTTATTATGTCTATGTAGACACACACATACAGTATATATTTAGAAAATATTTACCTTTATATTTATATTCATATAATTTATATTATGTATGTATGTATAAATAAATACATACATACATAGATATATATATGAACACACACAGTACACACACACACATTATGTAAACAAAAACCTATTTTGGATGTAATTAATTGAGTTGGATGTGATTAATAATTTTAAAGCACATAAAAACATCTTTATATATAAGTAAAGTATATAAAAAATAATTTTATTATAAGCAAAAATATTTGTATAGAAATATTTTATTTACATGCAATCTTAATTTAGAAGCATCACACAAATATCTGAATATTACAGATCTGAGTTTCAACTTCGGACAGGCAATGTTTTAGTGATATTGCAGATTAGCAAATGGTCTTGAAATGATTTTTTATTTCTGATGAAAGATGATTTGCATCTCATCCTGTTGGTACTTCACACATTTGTCTTTGTCCGTCTGCACTGTGACTGTCATCTCAAACCACTTTACAAATCTCTTTCTCCTTTGGCTGTGACCTCTCTCTGGGTTTGTGGTTCACTTTCACTCTGTTGCGCACACACACACACACACAGCGTAATGAGGGGTTTGGCGGGTGGTTTGGGAGGAGTAGGCAGGCATTTCTCTTTGTTGAAGGGAAAGGCCTCCTCCACTACAGAACATTCCAGATGAGCTCACACTTGCCTGCTGTAGATGAAGAAAGAGATGAGACTGTCAAAGAGTCTGTGCACTCTTAAAAAACAAATACAAGACAATTATGTGATCATCAAGTCACTCAAAAACTGTGAATAACTATTGTTTTCAGACATTTTTTGGGGGTGTATGTAGTTGCTCAGTTTTAGCTTGATTGTTTTTAAAAAAATGTCTGGAATATTTATCTCAAAGAACAAAAGAATAGGATCTTTTGATATGAAGCATTGAACTCAACAGAATTCCATTCAACCTTCTCTCTCTCTGTCTCTCCACACACACACACACTACAGGAAGTGCTGACTCTGCAGGGTATATTTAACACGCTCGCCCATGTTTACGGTGAGCAGACTCCGGAAGTGTGTCCGAATGAACACACTTCAACTGGACACTTGAGGCACACTTTTATACATGTCACATACAGTACTGTTCAAAAGTTTGTGTTGGTAAGATTTTTTCAAAAATGTTTTTAAAGAAGCTCTTTATTCTCACCAAGGCCTTTTCGTTGTTTTAAAAATACAGTAAAAACAGAATTATGAACAATTATTATGGTTTGAAAGAATATGTAAGTGTATTGTGAATAAAAACAAACACACATACAGTATATATATATATATATATATACATGCATGTGTTTGTATTTATAATATACATAATAAATATACACAATATACACACATATGTAAATAAAAAGCTTTATTATAGATGTGATTAAAGGCAATAATTGAAATAAGTTTTAAGATATAATATGTTACTGTGATGAAAAGCTGAATTTTCGTCAGTCATTACTCTAGTCTTCAGCATCATATGATTCTTCTGAAATCATTCTCTCATGTTCATTTGTTGAATGTTAAAAACAATTGTTCTGCTTAATAATTTTGTGGAAACAGTGATTATCTTTGCCAGGTTTCATTGATAACTAAAAAATTCAAAAGAAGATTATTTATAAAAATAAAAAAAAGTAAAACAAAACACATTTGTAAATCTTTTTATTTCTATTGTCACTTTTGATTAATTTAATGCTGTATAAAAGTATGAATTTCTTACTGACCCCAAGCTTTTGAACAGAAAAATATACCGTAACAAAAATACAAATAAATACATTAAAAAGTTATAACACAACAAATATATATTGACTTCCGTCCCTCCCTCCTTTTTAGTTTCCTTGCTTTGGAAGTGCATCTTATAGCACTTAGGACACTACCATCAAAATGTGTTGTGATATGAATTGCCTGGAGGCTTAAATTCTCGCCTTTCAGGTTCTTCCTTTTTAGCTAAATATGCTCAAATGAGTTCCAACCTGACAGAAACCATCTGAGAGGTAGTTAAGCTCGGGAGGATTTTCTCACATACCCCTCTCCTCTAATAGAATCAAAACAGTCTGTGATAATACCACCATAATACATCATTCGTATTCAAGACTTGGGGAGTGAACGTAACTCATTCAGTTATGTGGGGTAAATACTACTAAGTTTTGTTGTGTGGATTGAAAAGAGAAACAACCCAGCATTTTAGGGCAAGTCTTCATAGTGTAAATAATATTTATTTCTGCCTTCATAGTATTTCAGGTCCAATTACAGAGAGGCTGATACTTAATATTAAACGTGTTGATTTTATGCTTAAGCAATATTTCTTAAATATTAAATGTTGAAATAAGTTGTGGAAACCGTGATATTTTTTTCTTTGCAGTGTACGTTGAAAGAATTGAACTAAGGGGAGTTACACCCAAATCAGAAAAACCAACAGAATACATCCTGGAGGTAGGTTTTGTTTCCTGCACAGTCTCCATAAAAAAGCAGGTCTTCTCTATAGTTGAGTCATATTTGTACAGAACAAATGTAGATAAAATGTACTTGCCATATTATATGTTTGTCATATTTTTAGTCTTTTTTTTTTTTTTGGTTGAAGGCCTTGTGGTCTGACTCCACTTTGTCGACTGTCAGCAAAAACCCTCAGGAAGTGGTGGACTTCATCTCCCAGGTGAGTGACAGTCATTGGT
This sequence comes from Enteromius afrohamiltoni, assembly GCA_034779775.1. Taxonomy (NCBI): domain Eukaryota; kingdom Metazoa; phylum Chordata; class Actinopteri; order Cypriniformes; family Cyprinidae; genus Enteromius; species Enteromius afrohamiltoni. The sequence goes on along the minus strand of JAUYWG010000066.1, from coordinate 6,032,247 downwards.
GTTGTGAGAAATGTTGAGCTAGTGGGTAAAGATGAAAAGTCTTACAAGTAAACTTCTAAAGTGGTCCGTAATAAATGTTATCGGGATAGTTAAGCCAAAAATAAAAATGCTGTTTTTTCTTCTTTGGAAAACAAATTTAGATACTTTTGATGTTAGACAGCAACACAACTGACACATTTAAGGCCCAGAAAGGCAGTAAGGACATTGTTAAAATAGTCCATGTGACATCAGGGTTTCAATGTTGATGCAGACAATCAAACATCTTAATTTGTGTTCCAAAGATGTTTGTTACAACATAAAGGTGATCAATAAATGACAGAATTTAAATTTTTGAGTGAACTATCCCTTTAACATTACCATTCATCTCAATTTCTCGCCTTCAGCTGGAAGTTGTGAAGTCAAAATGGCTTTGCCTTGTGTTGAATAATCAGTGCTGTGAAGTTGAAAACCAGTGAATGTGTTCACTGATGAACACTGAGAAGATGTAACGTCACGAAACCCTGTGATTGTGTCTCTTTTGTGTCTCTTTTCAGCTCTCTCAGCTCTTTCCCGATGAATGTCTAGAGAAACTTCTGCCCCAAATGCCTGGACTTGATTCCGCTTATGAATTAGATCCTAGGTATTTCTATTTCTGAATCCTAACATAAAATGGATAAACAGAACAAATTCTCAATTCTATTATGTTTTTACTAGGGCTGAGTTATAAACTGAACAATTTATTAGAATTTATATTTAAACATTATAGGGGAAAAAATAAAAAATAAAATAAATAAATATATATATATATATGTATATATATATATATATGTATGTATAATTATCAATTAATTTACTGAATATATTACTAATTGAAAATATTACTATTGTAAATTGTACTCTTCTCCACAGATGCTTGACCTCTCTTTCACCTCAAGTTCTCAAACATGATAAAGTCTGTTTGTTCTTCAGCACTTCACCTCAGCTTCCTACTAGCACAAGTAAGCCCCTTATTCTTGCTTCCCAATGGTTCTTCCCTCATATTTCACCATAGAGGTTTGTTCCTGGACCACACCATCTCTTGGGGAAATGGGGACTCTGTTTCAGCTCAGACGAGATTTGATTTGACCTGCTTGTGCTGGGAGGCTTCAGAAGTGACCTCATCTTGGGAAACTATTAATAGGACGAAAGGCCACTAGAACCTAGATGTGTGTCTGTGACGTTATTTTTAGATGTGGGGGTAGGGACGGAAACCCCCTTGGATAGAAAGAAGTGCAAAATTCTTATTGCTTGATCATTTGTATTGTTGATAAATTATTGCAGCTGTCTTTTTCAGTCAGTATTTATTTTTAGCTATCAAGTACAATAAGAGTGGGCTCTGTAATAAACAAACAAATTCTTCTGGACACTATTATTATTAATATTACAGTTTTTTACAACTCAATAGACTGTAGTTGGAATAACATCAGTGCAAGTGGTCCATCTGGAGTGGAGCTAGAACTGAATCCACTTTTATGGCTTTGAAATGGCAGATTTTATAGCCTTACTCTTGAATTAGGCTCATGGGGAGATCTGTAAATGTAATTCAGGATGAAATAAGTCATGGTAAGAGGAAGAAATAAAAGAGTCCAGTCCTTTGATTTGAAAATATCAGACCAATATTTATTTGAAGTTTAAAAAAACTTTCAAAAACATTTAGTTGTAAAATGTGCTAAATTGTCCTAAAAAAATAAACAAATAAATAATAAGAAATAATTATAATTTTGTATATACAAATTATATACATATATACATTGAGGCAAGACACTATTTAGTCAACCTCCAACTGTGCAAGTTCTCCCACTTAAAAAGATGTGAGAGGCCTGTAATATTCATCATAGGTATACCTCAGCTATGAGAGACAAAATATGAAAAGAAAATCCAGAAAACCACATTGTAGGATTTTTAATTAATTAGTTGGTAAATAAATTCCTCTGTACAATAAGTATTTGGTCACCTATGAACAAGCAAGATTTCAGACATGTAACTTCTTTAAGAGGCTCCTCTGTCCTTTACTTGTTACCTCTATTAATGGCATCTGTTTGAACTTGTTATCCGTATAAAAGACACCTGTCCACAACCTCAAACAGTCACACTCCAAACTCTACTGTGACCAAGACCAAAGAGATGTCGAAGGATCCAGAACAAAATTGTAGACCTGCACAAGGCTGGGAAGACTGAATCTGCAATAGGCAAGCAGCTTGGTGTGAAGAAATCAACTGTGGGAGCAATTATTAGAAAATGGAAGACATACAAGACCACTGATAATCTCCCTCGAACTGGGGCTGGGGCAAAATAATCACAAAAACTGTGAGCAACAATCCTAGAACCACACGGGGGACCTAGTGAATGACCTGCAGAGAGCCGGGACCAAAGTAACAAAGGCTAACATCAGTAATTCAAATCCTGCTGTGCCAGACGTGTGCCCCTGCTTAAGCCAGTACATGTCCAGGCCTGTCTAAAGTTTGCTAGACAGCATTTGGATGATCCAGAAGAGGATTGGGAGAATGTCATATGGTCAGATGAAACCAAAATAGAACTTTTTGGTAAAAACTCAACTTGTCATGTTTGAAGGAGAAAGAATGCTGAGTTGCATCCAAAGAGCACCGTACCTACTGTGAAGCATGGGGGTGGAAACATAATGCTTTGGGGCTGGTTTTCTGCAAAGAGACCAGGACTGATCCATGTAAACTAAAGAATGAATGTGGCCCTGTATCGTGAGATTTTGAGTGAAAACCTCCTTCCATCAGCAAGGGCATTGAAGTTGAAATGTGGCTGGGTCTTTCAGCATGACAATGATCCCAAACACACCGCCCGGGCAACAAAGGAGTGGCTTCGTAAGAATCATTTCAAGGTCCTTAGAGGGAGTTAAAAGTCTGTGTTGCCCAGCGACACAAAACATTACTGCTCTAGAGAAGATCTGCATGGAGGAATGGGCCAACATACCAGAAAGAGTGCATGAACACCTTGTGAAGACTTACAGAAAACCTTTGACCTCTGTCATTGCCAACAAAGGGTATATAACTAAGTATTGAGGTTAAATTTTGTTATTGACCAAGTACTTATTTTTCACCATAATTTGCAAATAAATTCTTAAAAAATCCTTCAATGTGCTTTTCTGGATTTTTTCCTCATTTTGTCTCTCATAGTTGAGGTATACCTATGATGAAAATTACAGGCCTCTCATCTTTTTAAGTAGTAGAACTTGGAACAATTGGTGGCAGACTTTTTTGCCCCTATGTATGTATAAATATGTAAATTATACTGTATTTAATTAAAATATACAAAGTTCTTAATTGTTCTGAAAATTGTAACCGTTGTAAACATTTTAATGGTCTTAATCTACTCAATACACATTCGGCTCCCGTTTCTTTGACACACATTTTATTGGACTGCCTGCTTTTAATGTATGTAAAACTTCTCACTTAAGGAGTTATTTTTAGTATAATTTTGCCAGAAAGTTTAAGTATTTTTATCAATATAAGTAAAAACAAAAACAAAAAAAATTGTGTAATATGTTGTGCTGGTTATTATTGTATTTGTTACACTTGTATTTTTTTTTTTTGATTTTGCAATGAAAATAGCCTATGATGCTGACATGGCAAAATATACTACTACTACTTATGGTCCTGGTTAGGTATAACATTCACCTATGAGATTGAATCTGTTTATGTCAAATCAAGCTGAATCACACTTTTGTCCCTTCCATGTTTTGCAGATCTGGGCTCTCTGCTTCAGTATAGGGGAGCGAGCAGGTGACTTAAATAACCCCTCACCGCAAGCATCTCATATCTCTCTTCTCTCCATCCATAAACTCTCTCTCTCTCTCTCTCCCAGGCCCATTTGTGGTGTCGCCAGCATCCAGCCTGTCCTTAGCATCCATGCACCCCTCCCGCAGAGCTCCCCTGCCCACCTGCCCCCTCTCCCTCCTCAGACAGCAATGACCATCCCCCCCGGAGCTCCCTTACCGCTGGGAGAGGCCAGCCCGCCACAGACGCACCTCACAAACCCAGCAGCCCAGCAGCCCAGCCCAGAGCAGAATGGCATCCTGGACTGGCTTCGTAAACTACGCTTGCATAAATACTACCCTGTCTTCAAACAGCTAACCATGGAGGAGGTACGTGACTTCAAGTGGCTCTCTCACTTGAGAAGTTTAGGGGAGCAGATTTGGATATTGCAGCCAAGAAACACATATTTCCTTCCTGGCATATCTCTCCCACTAAAGCTAATCTAAATTATGATCTTTTTATTTACTTTCTCAGTTCCTCGCTCTCACAGAAGAGGATCTCAACAAGTATGACCTAACTCAGGGGGCCAAGAAGAAACTAAAGACTCAGCTGGAGCTTCAGAAGTGAGTGTGCTTTGAGCTTAAATTTTTGATGTCGATTTCTTTGACCAGCGTGCGTCATTCCATAAACAACCTTAGAAACATTGAGGGATTATTTAAATGTACATACTTCTGCCATGATAAATGAACTGTGTACTAAAAAGGCGCTTTTGAATAAAATTCAGCTTATCGGCTGCTTTCCATGGGTATAAATAAGTGCAATCTATATTTAACCTAATTTGCATAGACTGGAAATGTTTTCATGCTATAAATAATGACAGTGACACTGATCAGCTCATTTAGTGCCAATCAATGTGAATAACACCATTTAGTGAATCACTCTGGATTTAGTTTTTAACTGATTTTAAAATATATTTGAATAGACAGTTATTTTAAATTCCAATTTTGTATTTATTTTTTTGATCAGTTAAACGCAGCTTTTGAGAGTGCAAGAGACTTCAAAAACATTTTAAAAATCACACTGACCCCAAACTTCTGAACAGTTTTGTATGGAGTTTATTTAATGCAGATTAGTGTATTATTAATGAAATAGTTACTTTTTTTTAGTTGAAAAAAACATAACGCACAGTTATGAAATGTGTTGGCCAGGAACATTTTAACAGTTCTTGGGCAAACTATTTCTGTATCCTATATTTAATTATTTGAACTATTATTTAAATGCTGGTAAAGGGTCAATTTTTACAATTCCAGATTGTTCTTTCAGATAAGAGTTCAGTGAAAACACATCATTCTAATTCTTTTTCCATTTCTCACATTAGCAAGTTTCCATTGCTCAGGTAGAGCTGTGGGAGCTAAGATATCTTAACAGATAACAGGCACTTATCCTCGGGAGGTTTTCCATGCCTGAAAACAACAGTAAAATATAGAAAGTATGTCTAGTGGTTCTCACTGACACTAGCTAACTTAAATCTTAAAATATTTATTTCCACTCTACTTTGTAAAGAACTTGAATCAGCCTAATCCTACCAACTGAATATATTTTTACAATATTGTTTTTCTTATTCTTTGTTCTGTTTCTAAAAAAAGTCTACACAGATAATCAGCATTAAATGAATGCACTGGTAGAATTATGCACATGCAGTAGGTGCAGGGATATTTTTGTACACAGCGCCATCTAGGTGTCATTGTTGGGAAATTATGTTCTACAAAATAAATCTTTGACGTTCATGATTCAGTCATTGTTTATCTTCAAATGGTACGTAAAAAAAGTGATAAATATTTTTCTTTTCTTGTTAGAGAGAAGCTGGAGAAGAAATACGTGGAGTCTCAGTTTCCTGTTTCCTGTGGCGGGGTTGCCAGGGTGACCCCTTCCAGTCATATCGGACCCCTGACACACTCACACACTGGAAGTGGTACTGTACACACGTCTATAAAATAATAATTATTAATATGTTTATGTTATTAGCTTTTTAAATTTTATATAGTTTATATAGTTAAAAGTTTATATAGTTGTTTGAATTCAAGTTTTTGTGTGTGTGTTAAGAGCTACGTGTAGACGTCGAGAACAGCTCGTTGCCCATTCCACGGGACAGCAGTTCCTCCTCAGGCTATTCTAGTGCTCCTTCCAGTCCTATGACCCCTTTATCACGTGACACTTCTTTTGACCGGGTCAAGGACCTTCACAGACGTAAGAACTGATTTCATATATATATATATATATATATATATATTTATTCATAAATATATGAAAAGTAAAACCGTTATTATTGTTTAAAATGTATTATTTAATATAATTATTAAAATATTGCATATCTTCTGTATCTATCTATCTATGTGTATGCATGTGCATATTAGGGTTGTGTCAATAGAGCCGGCATCGCAATCCTCCGCCCCGCCGCAGCAGCAGCAGCAGCAACTCGCTCACGAAAACCTATCACTTAATCTATGGCGGCAAATCTATGTCATTAATAAGCGAGCGCAACACTGATGCTGGCGGGCACAGTAAATCATTTCCTCGAGAGGAAAACAGATGCACATACGAAGAAACGGGGCATGCAAGCTCATTTAAAACCCTCTCGCGCCGCGCGCTTGATATGTCATCCGCACGCAATCATTCCTGAGCTCGATCCTCTCTCACCTGCTCGCACACACCCTGTTATTTTTGTCAGTTGTGGGGCGGGGTTTGGTGTTTTAGTCACCAAAACCCCTACCGCTGCCTACGACGATGATGCCATCGTTCATTGCAATCTTTCACATTAGACATCGCCCAACCCTAATATATATAATATACATATAATAACCCTATATTAGGGATGTAACGGTATTGTAAATACCGTCGTACCGCAATTTCAAATTTTTTCGACAATATCGTGGTCACATGACTCGATAAAACAATAGATCTTCTGAAAAAAGTTTGCTCAGGTGAATGGAATGAACGGGAGGTAGCGGGAACTACAATTCCCATCAGCCCAAGTGTGCCCATCATTCTTTGCGGCCTGTTGCTGTCGCTACAGACCAGTGTTGCCAACTTAGCGACTTTGTCTCTATATTTAGCGACTATTCAGACCCCCTTGGCGACA
>JAUYWG010000066.1:5993301-6015971 GCA_034779775.1 Enteromius afrohamiltoni | reverse complement strand
TAAAAGTGCACACAGTTTCCTGTAAGGGGTAGGTTTAGGTGTAGGGTCAGTGTAGGGCAATAACACATACAGTCTGTGCAGTATAAAAACCATTACGCCTATGGAATGTCCCCATAAAACATGTAAACCCAACATGTGTGTGTGTGGCATGCAGCTACTTCACTAACTAATGTTTCAGAGTAGATAAGCTTTTAATGCCATGGAGACAGATTTGTTGGTACTGTAAACATTTACATAACATCAATACAGTAACAATGTCTTACTGTATATAACGACGTTGACTTGTTTGGACTAACTGATAGAAATTTGTTTTTTTGAAAGCAACGATCTGATGCTTAAAAACACATGAAGCCAAATAGTACAATCATTCTTACTTCTGTTTCATTTGTGTTATAAAATTAACCACACATACAGTAGCCTATGTGATAAAGTCACTCGGTTGTCCCTTCCAGCATATTACTAGGCTTGACAAGGTCTGTGTTGCCAGGCCCTGGTAAATTCAGTGACTCACTGACTATCAGGGAGCGTGTAAGTGAAAGTGAAAACAATATTGACAATTCAGCATTGTTAGCCGCTAGGCGTCCATGAGCCATGCTGCAAAATGATTCACTTTATTAAAGTTAACCTCTTCAATACTGAGTGGAGAGACTGAAAGACTGTGTATAATCTGCAGCAGAAAATGAACGACATTATTTTTTCCAAGTATTAGTTTGAGGGCACTTCAGCTTACTCAACACAACAACCTTGAACTTACTACATGAGTAAGGGCTACAATATAGTTTTAGAGTTCGTTTTTTTTCCCCTTTTTGGGGAAACATTTTGTGTTGTAGATAAGAATTAATCAACAGACTTTTAATAGGTAAGCATGAAAGAGTTTTTCCCTTAACCTTCTGCTATGTTGGATGTGGTTCACTTGCATTAGTTGGAACATCTGCGCTATAATTGCACATTTCCTTTTACACTTTTCCTGTGTGATGAAAGACAAAAATCTTAACAATATATGTTTATACTCACTATTACTTTGAAATAAAACCAAAATAATATACCTACAGTATGTATAATTAGAAACTCTTTAACATTTATTTATTTATTTTCTAAAATTCATACTAAATTACAAGGTACTTACTATTTGGAAACTGTTAACTATTAGATGCAGAAATACAGAAGTGCTATTATAACTTATGTCATTACTTGAACAGCAGATGCATCTTTGAGATACATCTGGAAAACATCCCATCAAGCACATTGTCATACATATTCTATGAGTACTTTCCCAGTAAAAGCCTGTTTTCTTGGAGGTTTGAACTCAAATTAAAACCATCCAGATGTTTAGCATACATTCTTCCGGAAAATAATATCTTCCAACTTATGTGCAATGAGTAAAGTAAACGAGTTCAGTAATCAATAATATCAAGTTCAGTGTCTTATTTACTCGTAACTTTTCTGAACAAGAAGTGGTTCTGTGCGCTCATGAGACAAACTATTTGTGATACTGTCTGTTACCGTATTATTTTAATGTATTAACTTATGAATTATGAACTAAACTAGTGCAAAGAGTTCTACCGTTTCCGCACTATATTTAATATTCATAAGGGTCCATTTTTTGAACAATTAGACCTTGTATATTGTCAATTTAGCACAGGTGATAAAGTGTAAAACTGGCAAAGTTTACCAGTCTTAAGTCACAAAGTTTAAGTCTTAAGTCACATGGGCATATATATAGCAATAAACAACAATACATTGTATGGGTCAGAATGATGATATCATTACAATATCAAGTAAAGATAATGTTCCATGAAGATAGTTTGTGAATTTCCTGTATTGTAAATATATTAAAACACTTCATTTGCACAACTTTAAATGTGATTTTCTCAATATTTAGATTTTTTTGCTCCCTTAGATTCCTGATTTTCCAGTAGCAGTATCTTGTTCAATATCCTAACAAACCATACATCAATGAAAAGCTTATTTATTCAGCTTTCAGATGATGTTGAAATCTCAAACTTCAAAAAATGGATCATTATGACTTGTTTTGTGGTCCAAGGTCACATTCAAGAGGGCAACTGGGCACCTCAAAAGTTTGGTTTAGTTTAGTTTTTAAAAAAGCATCCACACTGTTTAACGTAAAAGCTGGCAAGGCCATCTGTAACTTAAATGTGGTACGAGACTTCCGGGGTCATTTAAGTGCAAACAGAGATTACTTATCATATTATTTCAATGTATTGTAATTATAAACACCCTGTTTATACATATAAGCGGCACACTCAAAATAAGGCGGACATTGTAAAAGAAAAGTTGCTTTGAAATGCATTACTTGTATTAGAACTAGTATTAGGTAAACCAAAAACTATTCAACTGCAGACGATGTGTTTTCATGTAAACCTTTAGAAAGACAAGAGGATGCGCATTGATCTGTGTGTGTGTGTGTGTGTGTGTGTTATGGATCACTCCCAGTCACACTCTGTGTTCCTGTCATCGTCCCAGCCATCAGATGGTGGGCAGCTCACTCACGGCTGGGCACTCAACTGATGGCAGCTGTCCTGTAGGAAGTGCAGTTGGCCGGGTTTAACTGTGATATTGCTCCCTTACGTCGCCTTGGCATCGTGTCACGGTATAAATATTCAATACTGCGCACAGTTTTTAGAGTCTCAACTTCGCGTTGATCCAAAAAATGTGTAGAATCTTGTTAAATCGCAGCATAATAAGGTGTTTCGTAATTGTATTAATTATAAAATCACAATTAGCCTCACAGAGGAAGTCCATATTGTCCGTAAGAGGCTCCTGCATGCAGCGACATCATCTGGGCGCTGCAGGGTTGCCGAGTGTACAGCAGGGGGCGCTCTTGCACAATCACTGCACATCATGATTACAGGGACTCGGGGGACAGTCAGAGGCAGTCTGCTATTTCTGACACATCCTCTCAAAAAAGCCTGCTTTCGGCTTTCAGAGACATTAAAGCTGCCTCGCAACTCAGAAGATTTAATCCTGTAATTCTGACACTTATGATCCTATACGCATTACGCAGAACTGTTCGTGCAAATCTCTTGCATAATACACTGTGTATTTTTTCGTAATTATTTACAGTGTGGATACGGTTTCTATTATAAAGTCAGAATTAGTAGCATTTATCTGTTCGCTTTTTAAGATTTCCTTTATATACAGGATTACATGAACCATAAAAACACAACTCTTGTTTATATACATGGTGCCTTATTAAGCATCGCAGGCAACCTTTGACCTTTACCTGGAATTGTAATTGATTATGTAAATTAATTGTTTTTAAAATGTATGATTATTATTAATGTAAATTTTAAATGCATCCATTATTATTATATATTTTAAGTACTGATGTGTTACACACTCTCTCTTACTCTGTCATTCTTTGAATTTTGGGGAAATTAGCGATTCCATTATTATTTATTGTTAAGTAAATAACAGAAAGATAAAGCACACTGTACAGAAGTAAAAAAAAAAAAAAATAATACATTTACCCACATTTTTTAACCCTAATTTTAAATTCTTTTATCCAGCGTTTAATTAATTGTTTTAATGGTAACATTTACGGGTTTCTACACAGGTTTTAATGTGAAAAGGAAGACTCATATTTTTTCATCTGTATTTTTGAAAATGATTGATTCCATCACTATTAGTCAAGTAAAAAAGGAAAAATAGTTTTTTCCACATTTCTGCAGTATTTTTAAAATGAAAAATCAATTAAAAAAAAACAAAAACAAGGAAAAAAATGATTGATTCCATTATTGTAAATAAAAGGAAGCTTAAGATTTTTCTCATTGCAATTTAATCATTTCTATTAAATCTCAATAGCCGTCTTATGACCAGTGCGTTTCAAAATAAAAATGCAATTGAAAGCAAGAAAAATCAATGATCCCATTATTGTAAGTAAAGAGTAAGTAAATGCAAAAAGGAAGATTAAGATTTTTTTCCCTTTGTACTTCAATCATTTTAATTAAACCTTTAAGGGTCATCTTATATCCAGCACAATACGTTTCAAAATTAAAAAGGCCGTTTACTTTTTTAAATATTTAACCGAGGTCTTCTAGGTGCAATGGGAAATAAGCTGATGAACCTGTTGAACCTTTGCTCGGCAGACCAGGATGTTGAGAGCTCATGCGGTGGTAATTGAAATCCTTTGACCCGTCACCAGGGCCGGAGGACCGAGGTAAAGACTTGATCATAATATAGAGCATCATTGCAAATGAAAATGGTGCTCTCTCTCCATCTCAAAAGCATCCCCCCCCCCCCTTGAACAACACTGAACGAGTTCATACGGATCAATCCCTGGATCGTCCTGACCCTGAATGGGCTTTTTTGGGAGGACCGATATCTTATTAAATGAATTACTCTTAAAGTAATGGAGTCGTAATAACCTAGAGCACTCTATAGTTTTAGCATGATAAAAGCAAGCGGCGAGTATTGTCGACAACAGCCCCTCTCAAGGCCGAGGCTAGTAATTCAGCGCTGCGTTGCCATGGTGGTCACCATGGAAACATCCTACACCGTTCGGTGAGAGTTGAAGGTAACACCCACTCTCATTGTTCATCGTTCGCTGGGCTAATGCATATTCATAGTCACAGCGAAGCCATTACTGAAGGCTTTTATTGGTCTGTGTATCCATCAGCTGCACAATACCATTACAAATGCTGCAATTCACCTATCTATGGCCTCTTAATTAAGAGGGACTAGATTAATAACCTTGGCCGATTTGATTAATAAAGCAACAGGAGTGTATCTGATTTTTGTGGAACCATGATTACATTACAAACTTGTGTAGGAAAAGAAGAAAGAGGCGACTCAGAACAGGTATCAGGATGAGGTTTTTAATCAGTTTAAAAGAGAAACATCGATGCGATTGCATAGCGTTTAACAGACGACACAAAAGCGATTTGCTTGTGAGATAATTGCTTCATCAGAAGTGAACAAGGTTTGCATGAATAAAAGATCAACTCAGAGCTCGAGGCCTTGAAACATATCAGCCTCCTACACAAAAACATTCACCTTAAGTTGGTCGGCGCAATCGCGTCCTACAGGGCTATGTTTGCAACAACAGAAATAATTCAACTCTCTGCTGAATTGGATTCACATAGTTCGGAATGCACAAACATGGACAAAAAAAAGACATGGCTAACAGCGCTTTTTGAATATTCAAAATGACTGGGTTTTTTTCTTAAGCAAAGCCAGTTAATCAGCCGCATTGTTCATGGCTCCAAAATGCGCTCAATTATGAGCGTTAGCTACAAGTAACAATCAGATGCAACTTACCTGTTTAATGAAGGGGAAAAAAAAAACTAAGGCATTTGGTCATTGATGAGCCACTCGTTTGGCATCTACATTAGCCAATGGACCTGGTCGCTGAGGTAGACTGTGACTTGTTGTCAGAAAGCAGAAGGAACAACAACAAAATCACTAGTCTTCCACAGCGACTCAGACCAACATCTCCTGAAAGGGAAGTGGGTATCTTAGTCATTTTAATTTCAGTGGAAGGTATTGAGATTTACTTCAATATCTTGGCAGGCTTTCTGTGATCTTTTTTTCCAATATGCTGGATGTATGTTCTGGGATATAATCATCAAGCATGCCCAGTCCGTTTTATAGGTGAAGGAATTGATTTACTAGGAATATGAATATTTATTAAAAGCTCTTCTATATATGTGCTTTCTGATTCTGAGGTAACCAAAGCTAAAGCTTGCCAGAGACCCAGCGTGAATCCAGAGAAATCCAAGACCGAAGGGAGCTCATAATGTGGTATTACCTGAAGCATACCTGCCCTTTCCATTGAGAAGACTTCACACACCCTGCAAAATGTCGCCCATATCTGAAGGCTACTGTGGCAACCTTGTGTCCCTCGTGTTCGGTTCGATGAGGCTCAAAACGAAAGAGGATTCAGCCAGCCTCTAGTTCGAATAACAGGTCCGGAAAGAGCTTTAGGTGTGAATCACACAACTAATGTTAACAAGTGGAAACCTTTGAAAAACAGAAAAGAGATGCAAGCATTTGTAAGAAAGGAAGGCAACATGAAGAATTAAAAGTACAGTTCTATTTATGTTTGTCCTTTTTGAAAATGTATTTTTTTTTTTTACATTTAAATGTTGCTGCAAAAATAGGACAATATATTGTGGACGAGGGGGGCATGGTTCAGTGAGGTCTGCAGCAGGGGAGGGAGTCACGAGACCGGCGGTGAGTAAGTTGGTTTAAGTGCAAATGACAAACACCTGGGTCTCGTTTCAGTAATTGGCATGGAGAGACCGCTTAAAGAAGCTCATGAGAGGAGAAGCCGGGAGAGAGAGACATAGCCAGAGACTGTGAGCTGTGAGCAACATCAGTCCCTGCTGGAGATGCGGAAGGACCAGGAGCACCGCTTCCAGGCCATGGTCCAGGCCCAGCAGGAGGGCCACAAGTTGTTCTGGAGCTGGATGGACCGGGAGGTTTAGGCCGGGGCAGCTATAGCAGAAGAACATGGGGCCGCAGGATGACCCTGAAGCCAGCCAGCAATTTCGTTCATTGAACCTGGCCGAGAGCTGCCGACCCCCATGTTGGCTCAGCAGCTCCGGGACTCCTGCCGCAAATCGTTGTTAGCTGAAGGAAGCTACGTCAAGCTCATCCCCGAGTGGTACTGGAGCAGTTCATCACTTGACTGAAAAACCGCGAAGTGTGTCAAGTGCCACCGACTGATGTCGATGGATTCAGCTATCCAACTGGTGGAGGATCATATGGTGGCATATCCAGGGGTCGGTGAACCCCTTCCAGCAGCTTCTCTCTCTTCTCCCTTCTTTATTTTCTTCCTCATCCCCTTCTACCTCTATCTCTCGACCTGTTCCTAGGTCCCATCCTCCTCAAGTCCCACCCTGAGGGGACTACGTGGGAGTACAGTGAGCTCCGCCCAGGGGGTGTGGGGCTTCCAGAGGCCGGGAACGATCCCGTGTCTCAACTGGGACCCCTGGGGTCTCCACCAGGTAACAGTGCGGTGTTGAGAAACTAATTATCTCAGAGCGTGATGATTTTCCCCTGGAGCAATCACAGGTCCGTTCTGTTGACGGTCAGCCCCCACAGTCTGCTCGGCCACTCTCCTATCCGTATTTTGCAAATTATAAGAGATCGGTTGTGTCAAGTGACCCAAGATGCTCAGACAAAAGAAGATACAACCCAGTTGCTGGTACCAAAAACTCCTTGTAATCCCATGGCAGGACATTTAGGGCAAACAATGACACTAAATCGTCTCATGGCCCAATTCTTTTGGCCGTCATTTACGAGAATGTTCGCAGATGGTGTCGTGAATGTCAGCTGGAAAAGCCGCAAACTCTGTGTGAGATTGAGAGCATTTATAGCGCAATGCCTATTTTTGTTATTGTTTTGTTTTAATTGAAAAAAAGATTAAGGAACAGTCTGACCCTGTCCTCCTCTACCTCTGGACAAACATATCAAACAAACCAAAAAAATAATAATATGATATTATACCTATTATTATAATAGTTTATAAATATATTTTGTAAATTATACAACTATGCATTGTGCATTTTGCTTTTGTTTGTTTACATGAGAAGTTTGACGACATGAGTTTTAATTTAAATATGTAAATAAAGTTTACTGTTAATTAACGACAAGGACAACCAATCAAAACATACAAAACGATATAAAATAATAAATACAAAGAAAAAAAAAAAACAATAGCGAAGACACATGAGGGCCAGGGAAGCATGAAATAACCGACAAAATCAGATTACAAAATAAAAGACATGACAACAATGAACAACACAAGCACACCCAAACAAATCCCAAAACCTGTGTTCCACTTGTTCCACAGTTAGTGTTCCCAAGCATTAAACTCCATTCCCATCAATCCTGCGTTCCCTGAATTACCATTAGCCACCGAGGCAGTTACCCTTGGGTATAAAAGCCGGTCATAAACGAGAAAGCACTCGGTTAAGCATGCTCACGACTCCCACGTAACGCCCGCCGTTCGGGAGATAATGAAGTGATCAGTTTTAAATGACAGATCATTGCACGGAAGAGAGAGCGACAGCAAAGGCGAGGCAGGAAAGGTGCAGCAAGCTGGCCTTTTCTTATAGCTTGCACATCATTTCGCTAAAAACCTCTCCACACACACACACACATCCTAGACCTTTGATAGTGACATTTGAAGAAGGACAGCTAAGTGCATTTAGCTTCCTCGGAAGACACGAGCGACAGGATTGTGCCCCCTTCTCTCTGAAAGAAACACTCTATTTCCTTCAGTCCAGAGGGCGGAGGGTTCTACAACAAAAACAACAACAAAATCATCCGAAAATCCTCCCTGGTCATGGAACGCCTGGTGCGACGTAACACGAACCGCGAGATTCAGAAATATGTACGGCGTGCAACGTCAAACTCACCTGCGCCGACAACAAAAGCGTGACTGACAGGTGTTTTGGGATGGCAGGGGACCGCCAAAGCTAAGGTTACATCAGCCCATTCATTTTGTATAAGGCCCTGCTTGGGTTAGCACATACAAAGAGAAAGCAACAATCGGGAGGCCATTGTGTCGGAGATGGCATTGAGCGGAGACTGACAGCGCGATTCTTTAGCCCTCTGAAGGAGAGTTTCATTAGAGACGTGGCTACTCGCCGCCACCGCCTCATACTGAGGTGATGGATTACTTTCAGAGCCCAAGCCGCACAAGGGAAATTAGCTCGGATCAACTATGGTTTTTCCCATTAAAAAAACATATTAGCCATAATAGGCTCCTCAGTTCGACTGAATAAAGTCGAGGCGTCCTTTTTAGCTTGGGTCTCCTCTCATTTTCTTTAAGTAGCTGAATCCGTTTCTGCACACACTTATACATTTACTTAAGATTCCAGAGAAGTGGGAGCAAGTGAGAGAAAGAAAAAAAGGTGAGAGTACCGTTCCTATTTATCTCTGGTCGGGAGTCTAGCTGGAAAATAATGGGCTCTACGTTGAATAGTAATCCTTTATTAAGGCTAGTTAAATTATGCTCTTCAGTTTAGGATGGCCGCCTTTCACTGGGCACAATTAGAAAAACCGAACGCGCCGTGCGGAGAAAAAGAGCTCGGTGTCCAGCCAAGAGGAGCGAGCATTCAATTCAGCTCCTGTAACACGCGAATTAAGACTAATGTCCAATTATACTGTCGCCACCGTTTGTCTAATTCTAATTCGATGAAGAGAGAGAAATCTTTTTCCTTTGAGAATGTGCATAGATCGTAACCTCGGGAATTCGTCATGCTTGTAAAACTTTATTACGATCATTCTTGGCAGGGCGAAAATCAATTGTCTCCATTTTTTGGATTGTTGAGCATGTTATAGGGATCTTTATAGGCTCGGGGATATGACAGTTTGGACGTCAGATGGATTCGTTGTGTCTCGCTAATGGAGAGACCTGAAATAGCTGGTCAGGCAGATGACGAGATGTTCATTTAATAGATGGTACTTTTTTCTTTCTCTACTCAGGTGTGGAACACGTATTGGGGAAAGAAAACAATTAAAAAATGCATTAGGGCAGCCGATTATGGAGCTAAGATGGTAGGTAATGATGTCAGTTAGCTTGAAAATCTTGTTGGAGATGTGTTCGACTCACATTCAGATGGTTAAATTAAAAATGTTTCACGGCAGATGTGGAATGCTGATAATGACTAATTGCAAAAAAAAAAAAAAAAAAAAATAGTAACTATGAAAGCACCTTTTTCCAAGCGATTAATAAATCCCCAGAGAGTTCAGGTTTGAATTGGTTTTCGATTTTAGGAAAACAAAAACTCAATCTCAAAATGTCAATCTGTACTTGCTCCTCAGTAAAAAAAAAAAAAAAAAAAAAAAGAGCTAGTTATCTTCCTCGTTAGCTCACTAACTCCAACTATGCATCAAAAAAATCTTCCTGAAATATTTCTTTAATGCAATAACACCACAATAACACGTCACAGTGGCCCCCAATCCGGGTGGCCACCTCTCCTAATTTGATTCCCTTCACATGCAGTGAACCTGTCCTTTGAGGGAACATAGCAGGAACACCTTACATGGCTGTTCAGTCACCCCTTAAAATTGTTACCTCTCTCTCTCTATCTCTATCTCTCTCTCTCCATCTCTCTCCCCAGGCACTGAGCTGATTAGGTGGGTGACTTACAGTGACGGAGGTGACTTCCCACTTCCTACTCGCTCTCTCACTCAGTCTCCCTCTCTCTCTCTATCTTTGAGGAAGAAACACTGCAGAGATGCTTGAATCCATCTCTTACTGATTTGCTGAGTGCTGCTGGGTGGGGCTGAGAGAGCTGCTGAGCGGATTGGCAAACTGTTCCTCAGCAGTTAATAATCTACAATAGAAAAGTTGACAAGAAATTTACTGTCTGGAGTCAGATGCGCTGTAATTTAGGACTAAATAAGATTTCTTAAAGATTTGGTGGAATAAAGAAACATGTTTTATACAGTGGAGTCCACTCATGAAAATGTCATTTTTTTAATTTTAACTTAAACTTTTCCATTAAAATTATATTTAAAATGAAACATTTTTCAATGAAAAATTGAATTAAAATAAATAAAATAATATATATATATAAATTTAGTTTTTTAAGTTAAATACATCACATACATAAATTAAATACTTTAATTAAAAATAAGTAAAATACATACATTTACTTACAAAAACGCATATAATATATATAATTGTTATTAAAGTAAATGCATTTAAAAACGGTTCCAAATGGTTCTTTATTTTAAATTATATATGCAATTCATTTAATGCATCATAATTAATGCAATATTCTGTTAACATTGTAGTTTTGATATACAATTTCCTTTTAA
The DNA here is from genome assembly GCA_034779775.1 of Enteromius afrohamiltoni. Lineage (NCBI taxonomy): Eukaryota > Metazoa > Chordata > Actinopteri > Cypriniformes > Cyprinidae > Enteromius > Enteromius afrohamiltoni. Next base: position 6,005,171 of record JAUYWG010000066.1, on the reverse strand, counting down.
AATACAAGGACAACTGTAATTTGAATTTAAAGCTATTTAAATCGTGGAAAAGGGGGAGAGAGCCATGTTATTCATTTAAACGTCATTTATCGTTGTTTTAGTTACATTTTACAAGCAATATCTGTTTTGACCACAGCTGTTACAGATGTAACGGTACATTGGATAATTGTTATTGTTGTAAATATGTGCAGGCCGGAGTGTGGTTGTCAGTCAGTGGTGTACAGACCGATTTCACGGTAATTAACGCGGGTAAGAGCATATGATTTACGGTAATTGCCTTGACAAGGGGGCTGAGTGAAGCTACACTTAATTACCTGAACATGCTCTCTCCCAGGAGCCCAGTCAAAACGACCTTTTACCATTTTTCCTTTTATTTTACAGTGCTGAAATTGGAGAGATGTGGAGGTGGTGAATTTGCTCTGCACCCCCCAATCTGCCTGTCAGAGGGATGCTGAAAAATTTCGGTTTGAGGTAACTGGCAGCCTTGTATATGCTGTTTTCATGTTCGTCTGTGATAACTCCCCATTTTTCGATAAAAACATTCAGATTTCACCCAAAACTTTCTACATGGAAAGCGCCTGCTCTATTTATGGAGACGCAATGTTGCAAGCCCTCTGATTCAGTTACGATATCCTCAGCTGCAATCAGATTACCTCGATTGTACATCTATGGCAAACCATCTAAGCCTGTTTTTATAGCAGCAAAAATCAATTCTGCCATTTTCTAAACTGCAGAATGTCGCAATGAAGTCAGATGACCTCATGGCCATTGTGCTCAAATCAAATCTGATTGTCTCTTATAGTCATCGTCTTCAGTTCAATACGCAGACACGTCTCTTGTTAATCAATAGGTAGAAATTCAATCTAACACATTTCGGCTGCATTCAACGAGATTTAAGCACCGCTTGTTGGACGCGTCACGCCACCTGTCGCTATCGAAACACTTGGATGGTGAAAAAGAGATTCTAGTGCTAAAATCTGAAGGGATGGAGAGGCTGGTGAAGACAGCTGCCGCAAATTGAGAACTGCAACATGACAATATGCGCCACGTGACTATTGTGGAGTTTCCTGTGGTGGACGGCGAGGAGCGCTAGCGATCAGTGGGAGAGCAGTAGATACGTCTATGTAAACTCGAGCTTTTGCCGTCAGTCAGGGCCCCTCGCTGGGCTCACCTCTGATGTCGAATTTCAGTCTGAAAACCTCCTTCCTTTCCTCCCCCGCCCCCCTTCCACAGACAGGTCGGTGGGCAGTTTATGGCACCACAGCGCTGAGGCGAAATGCTTTTTGTCCCTCTGTCGTGTTTTTGTGTACACTCGCCGTGCTCCGCGGCTCTGGAGTACACCTGTGCTCGCCACCGAACAAAGGTCCATAGCAACGAGAGGATCGCGGCAACTGGATACCACACCTGTTTGATCTTTAAGACCTCTCCTTGATAAGTGGCCGTAACCAGGGCAACCAGGACGAAAGGGTTCAATGCATTGTTTCAATAGGTAGGGCTTAGGTAGGCAGCACAGGTCAGGATTTATGCTGGAGCACAATAAAAAGGGTAAGAATGACATTTTGGCTGACACCGATAAGCTCAGTTGTATTTAGCTATTACATGCTATAATCGATAACCAATAAGTGGCCGGTATTAAAATATACTAAAATATTGACCATTTATTTCCATATATATTATATATTTATTTTATTTTGTTTATTTAAGTATATTTTCATATTTAATTTGTTTGATATTTATGAATTTATTATTTTGATCATTATTCAAAAAATTATGAATATTTTAAAGTACATTTAAGCATCACAAAATTATGATGTACATTAAAATTTGGATATTTGAGATTTTTCTAAAACTTAAAGTGTTTTTTTTTTTTAGGCATTTAAAAAACAAATGGACTAAGCTATAATTAATCAATAATATAAATAAAATAAAAATCTATCTGTCCAGACACACACACTAATATCATCCAATATATTGAGCCCTATTTTGCAGTTAAAATGTTAAGGATGAATTAGCTAATTTATACTTACACACCACCAACAGATGATGTCAACGCCTCCCCTAACAGCGGTTTAGTGAAAACCTGAAAAAAAAAAAAACCCCAAAGAAATCGTCATGGTTACATAATAGATAAATGCACATATCGTCTCGCATTCTACATTCATTTCGCGTCTCTGTGGTCCATGTTTATCTGTAATTAAAACTAGAACGGAAAAGATATATAGCGCAACATCTCTCCCGAGACCTGCTCTGATTTGCACAACATACATGCACCATCTCCTCTGCTGCGGCCGAACCCTGCTGTGCACAATCTTAGTCCTGCTCACTTCCTGCTTTGTAATTCAATTGCACGGCCTAACAGGCACTCTCTCACCGAGAGGAAAGCCGAGCTTCTTAGCCTACATACCCTTGGGATCAGTGTGCTTAGCTCTCAGTGGAGGCGAATGACACATTGGACCGTGAATAAGTGTCCGTCAGGAAACAGGAAAAGATTTGCATTCTATACTATAGGTGAAAACTTGAGGATATTTGACTTGGATTAATTTGGGGGAATTTTTAGCTTTTTGTAATTAATTTATTTGATACATTTCGGATATTAACACAGAAGTTCCTTGCCTGCTATGTAAAGTCTAATAGCTAAAAGCAACTATTTTTTCTTTTCAGTAGCAGACAATGAACCAGCATATTGGTTTAAGGCCTCACTCTCCTCATCGGCCTCTCACCGACCCCTCCCATCGCCTCCGGTCCCCAGCGGACAGCTGCTCCACAGCTCCACGTCCCCCACTGCTAGACTGTCATTGGCATTGGCTGATTCGCACTTCAAACGCAGCCACAAATGGCCATCGCTCGTACGCAGATTCTCTCACGTTTTGATGTCCGACCTACTCTGGAAAATGCGTATGTGGAAAAGCGAAAGTGAAAACGGCTGCGTTAAATAACCCTCAAGGTCTTGATGATGCTTCAGTAGATTTCACAATATTACACAAGGCTACCCTGCAGTCTAATATCGCTCTGAAATATCAACACCAAACAAGAGGAGCCTGAAAGGTCCCTGAAGCTCAAATCCAATTCAGAGCAACAGCGCTGTGAACTCGAACACTATCTAGGAGGAACCTGTTACTGCTGGGGAGCTAAGTAAGCAGTGTCTCTCTTAGGATTTATATGTATTTACACAGCTGTTATTTGATATTGGATTGGGGAGTGCTGTAACACAAGACGAGTTGCAACACCGTCAGTTTAACTGATTAGAAATCACTATCGTCCATGACCGCCATCCTCCTGATAAAAATACATGGAACAACTTTGAGGTTAAAAGGTAAAAGCGAATGCCTTGGTTATAATTTGCGATCAAGTAAAACGAAAATTCAGGTTCTCATTTAGTTTGATATATAACATTCACTTTTTTCAGTTTACCGTTTGTTAGCAAGTGTATTTCTGTATTGGTATACCATTTAAAGAAATGTTTGCCATATGGCCATCACTTTGAATTATATTAGGATAACAATGGGAGCAAAATTAATGTAGCACGGTAATACATAGCTGTTATAACAACACTCTTTGTACAGGACATAAATAACACAAAATTGTATGTTTCTAAACTACTTGGATATAATACTATCTGCATATCTGTTATATATAATGAGATATATAATGCTGAGTTAAAGGTGATTAAACAAAATGTTTTGTCTGTCACTTTAAATGGATCCACTGACTACAGACATTTGTTAAAAACAATGAAGACCACGTTCAACGTTTAGTTTAGTGTCTCTGATGACAAAGTGAGTGCATCTACATGTGAAAAGTCAACACATTGCGTTTTACTCCGACCTACTCCAGTATTTTGGTAACCAAGCTGCATCTAATTACATTAATTGCGCATATCCTCTTGTTTGAACACCTGCTCTGAACGATTTTGTTTTCCTCCTTGCGAAGTACAGACCGCGACATGCACCGAACCATTTGGGCTGCCATTTCTGGAAGTGTTTTTCCATGTAAATGTGTCATCACGACGCTCACAGACAACCTGTCACCTCCGCCTGCTCGCGCGCATCCACAGCGACCGCACGTGATCGAGGAGTTCTGAGGCGCGGGCAAGCGCCAATAAAACAGCGCGAAATCATCGATCGTTTCGCTGTTTGTCATCTACCGTTAAGCTTTTCTGCGATTTTGTGTCGGTTTACAGATTGGGAGCCTAGTTCAATTCAGTCTAATCAAGCTTAATTGGAGTACAAAAGATTTTTAGTTTATATTTCTGTGTGCGCGAGACCGGGAAGTGTAACGTTTTGTTGACAGGTCTGTAACGTTAACAGATTATAATTTTTTTTTTTTGGTACTTGTCTGCGACTTTAATCGGATATTTCAATATTTACATGCTTTAAATTAATCTACTAAGCCTATAGATATACACAAAGGATCCCTAAACGGTGTAAAATAACGCCAACCCTTAAGACCACAGTGTAACAGTGTAGCTATCATGGTTATTTGGCGTGTTGATTACCATTTTTTATTGTAATATATAAATAAATATATAAACTGCAGACAAGCAACTCTGATCTGACATGATAGATCTAGTTTTCAAAATATAAATGAAAAGCTTAAGTGGATTATAATCATCAAGCCAGTGTTTCTTACCTCATTTTTTTATTTTTCTCCTGAAGAGAAAAAAATCTAACACTTAACGTTTACACTTACAGCTGTCACCTTAGAAGGGTGGTGGTCAATGTAAGGTTCTCCTCTGTAGCTCATTTCTAATTGGCTAAACTGATGGTCTTACGGTTTCTCCTACACACATAATGCATGTCTGTAAATCAGATAGAACCACAAGGTTGACCAAACATAATTACATACAGCACACCTAATTTAATTTCCTGACAGATAACGCCGTTTATTTATTCTATTTGTAATGAAAAGTGATTATCAATATAGCACAGAACATCTCTGAGTGTTATTTATCGGTGTATCATCGAGAGACAACGGTGGAATAAATTAAGGATTTCACAATATGCACTTTGAACACGTCAGCATCCAACAGGTGGTTCAGAACATCTGTTCAGTGCTTCAGAGGTTTGTCACTAAGCCCCACGCAAGAAATAATTTATTCTGACTAGATTAACCAGCCTACAGCTCAGTCTAACTTATGTTCATCTAGAAAAAAAGCTTTATTTTCTCTTTTTTTTTCTCCATTGTGTGCACAACAACATCTTTGTTTCCTACCATTTAAATCATCATTTCAACTCAATTAATTTCTTCATCACCAAAAACCGAATTAAATTCACCAATGAATGTTTTTAAAAGCAACATATAAAATTAGTTTTTCAGTTTTAGTGCACCAAATAGTGCCTTGATCTATATCCTTCCACAATGATATACATTCAGGAACCAAAAGCTATGAAAAGGAATTCTTGGGGGTCAAAACTGCAATTTTGTCAGTGAGGTATTAACATTAGTGCATCTACTTCCAAATAAATCATTCATTTGCTAAATTGGCTGATCCCGTGCTGTTGGAAATGATTGGCATTGACTCCCTTGTTCTGTGCCATGACACTGGGAGCTGTCCAGCACTGTGGTGCTGAAATTGATTGAAGCGCAGACACCTAGCGCATATCCGGCGGAAGCTAATTATATGCGCCCTTTTTCTCACATATTTTTTGTGAGTGGGCATTGAGCATGTTGTTTTCGACGTTTTCAAGAGTTCATTCACCTCTCTGATGTTTTTTTCCCCACCTTTTTTTACATTCCGCTTATGGAAAACGGGCATTTTTGCAAAGCATAGTGCATTCGAACAATTATTTTCCCTTGTAAATGCCCAATAAACTCTTACCTCTAACATAGTTGATGCAGATGTTTTAGTGTTTTAAGAGGTCCAATTTAATTAAAATTCCTGTATCATTTGCTCGCCCCCATGTTGTACGAAAGCTATTTTTGTTTTTTTCTATGAAGATGTTGTTAAGCAGCTTTAGTCAGTATTCAGTGGATCAAGATGCAATAAAAACAAGTGCAGACTGAGGCTGTCAGTCCCTAAAATCATCTTTTGTCTTCCACATTCAGTATGGAACGACATGAGGGTGAGTAAATGGCTGAATTAGATTTTTTTTCGCCCTGAACTATCCCTTCAGGCAAGCCTTTTTTTCTTCTTCGTACTGAACGAGATATGAACGACTCCCCACACAAGCCCACCTGGAGATGTGTGAATTCACATATTCTCCCCTGAGGGCTGGAGTTCAGCCTTCACTTCATTGTATTAAATTGCATTCGGAATACATTGGAGCTAAACGTTGAGGGAAGGCCACCAGGACCACCTCTATATGATTAGCACCGGCAGTAAAATCAGGATGTAGAGGACTGCTCTGATATTGGATTTGCCAAGGATAACTATAATAAACAGCTCTTCAAATCTAATTGTAGTCATTCGCTCAACACACCAGCTGGGGAATTACAGATCTTGAAGGAGCTCCTCTCCTATAATCAATAGAAGTTTTGCAAAAGCATATTGACTTGGGGGGTGAGTGATTATTTTGATTGAATGGAAGATAGAACAGAATTAACAGTAATAAATAATGTCGTCGTTTTTGACCCTTAGGCTTTCAAAAGAGAAAAAAATAAGCTGAAAAACACGGTCAAGTCAATTATAAAGGGGTGCATTCATAGGCAGGCTTCACAATAGACGTCCATCATGTTTTACACTGAGAGTCGGCATGCAAATCCCACCGCAAATTACATCTAAGTGACTTCAAGAAGACATGCTGATGCTCTTGTCACCTGTTGATCAGGATCATTAACACTTGAGGGAACTTTCCCTACAACACACACATTTTATTTGTTTGTGTAAAAAATGCGCCTGACACAAGATGCATTCGGATTCGACATCGCGATCTTTGCAGTTTATATTCTAGACACATTTTGTTACAAAATCGCATCGCTAGTTTCCTAATATTTTTATTTGCAAAAATACAAGATTTCTGAATTTAATAAACACATCACTCGGGTCGCTACAGGGCGTTGGATGTTTAAAGAAAAATCTTTTCAAAATCTTATATGAACTCCATCCTAACCACTTTGTTTCTGGTTGACATCGTCTTTGCGAAATCTCTCGAAAAGCTCTTTTTTCTGTTACAGAAAGATACGAAATGAAGGATATCTTACGTGTCTTTGCTGATGCGCTTGGGAGGACGCTTCGCCGGAGATGACAGCCCGTCTTCTTCTCGCCATGTGCTGTAACAAAAGCTTTCCATGCATCCGAAGCCTGTCCCTTTAAAGCCTTGCTGCATCCCTGCAGGTGGCCTGTCAATTTAGCGGATCCGAATGACGTCACCGCATGGCTGGAAAAGCTGTAAGTCGACTTTCATAATAAAAGTCATTCGTGATTTTATTTTAATATTTCTTTCCAGTTGGAATGACATCGTTGTTGAAAGAAATTACAAAGGCTATGAAGCTAAGAATGTTTGCTTCATTTCCCTGTATGGCTGTGCTGATCTTGCTGCTCTTTGGTGGTCTGTTCTCCTAAAGCTGCCCAGCTAAAGACGCCCAAAACCAGCAGTGTTAACTATTGTTAAAGTAAATTAAAACAATTAGTAAATTTGTGTGTTTGGTGCCTGGAATAATCATAAAAGCATATGTAATTGTGAGATTTGTGAACCAAAACTAACTGAAACCATTGTATATTTACATTTTTCATTCGTGTATGTATTTATTTGTTGCTAGGTATTACAATAACACATAAAAGAATAATAATAATGACAACCACAAAGTAATTTTTAGTTACTGTTTTTAATACGCTTTCTTGTAGTGTTTTAAACTTTTTTTCAACCATGATTAAATACGAAAAAGGGTCTATGTGTTTCGTATATTTCTCATGCTCCATTCATGTTTTAATAAAAGATGCGAATAGGCTGAACCTTAAAAAATAGGTAAATGTTTGTGTTAAATAGAATGAAATTTGAAAATGTATATAGTTTAAATACTTCTCTATAATACTGCTCTAGAAAATAATGTTAAAACTAAAATAAAGACTAAATGTACAAAAACGGCAAAAAGTAAATAATAAAAATAAAATAATTAAACTATAGTTCACATTGTAGTAATGGTAATGATAACAATAATAATAATAATGATGATGATAAAGAAACTATTAAAAATAAATGCAAAACTGCAATGAGCAATTGGTGTAAATTAGTGGTTGTAAAATTCACAAACAATTACTGACCATGAAGGGAGACTAGTTAAGACCAGCCATCCACCTTAAGCACGTTTAAGCTTTTTTTCCCCTCCCAACAGCCTATATGATTATACAGAATTGACAACTTCTTTATTTCATTACATATTTGTTTGTTTACATGCTGTTTAGCTCACCACCATAAATAGATGACACAACATCAGCAGCCAGGAAGACTGTAAAGGTTAAAAACATGCAATTAATGTTTGTAATGTAAAACGCCCTCCTACACACATCACGATTTAGATGCACACAGCGTGTCACTTGGAATTGTGCTTTTCCTTGGCATCTCTAAATTTGTCAAGTCACAACCACAATATATAAGGGCATTCAGTTTGTGCACGATGAATAAAACACAGCAGGCTATTTATAGGCTGTATTCTTTTTGTTCCTGCACAGTTACCGTCATATCAATCCTACTCGTTTTAAATGTCTCTCTTATCTGACACACGCAGGTCAGGTTTTGGAGCTTGTGATCTTATATCAAATGATATAAGTCATGTATGTTAAATAAGGCACACATTTAAACCACTGTATTATATGAATTGCATTTACATTATAATGCATCACATCATATGCTTTGTATAGATGGAAATCAGCTTTTAAGATTAATGTTTGGCATTATCTGCTGCAATGGCCTCACATTTGGTCTTAAAATTGTGCAATGCACAATGGAGCGTTCTATCCTATTGAAGGGCTTTGATTAACTTTGGTCAGGGTGCACCACAGCCCTGCGTGAAGCAAATGGGTAGCAGCTTTTTTTTTTTTTTTTTGACTTGCACTGTTCGTTTTACAAGTGTCAGAGGAGGTGCATTGTTGTCTTTAGAAGCAGTAACAATGCACAAAATAGCACCAAATAATCACTATTTGGGTAAGTATTTACAGTTATTATGCAAACAGTTGAATTTGAAACTATATGAGAGACTGAAGGAGACATTTTTATCATAGTCACTGGATTCATCACAGATTTCTGATCTGAAAAGCGATTTCATATACTGTCCTTTTTTACTTGTTTGAATAAGTAGATACGGCACACACTGCAGCAAGGAGCCATTCTCAAGGGTTTTTTTTTATGGAACTAGTAGTTTGTGCATAATCAGGCAAATATAATATGCATCACTTACTGTAATGTTTATTTATTCATTAATATTTAAATGTGTTTTGCCGCAAATTCAGAGCATTTTTCGCCCTCAGCCACATTTACACACAGCTTGGGTTGATTTTTTAAAGGAACAGCATACAATAACTAAGAGAACTTTTGATTTTGATCATTTTTATGGAGGAATAAGCAGGTTTGGTTTCTGCTAAGCCTTTTTTATTCGTTACTTTTGCGAAGCTCAACCGCACTTATCCCCTTAAAATGAAACTAATTTGATTTTTCAGCAAATCAACAATTGAGCTTAAATCAGGTTAACCATCTTTCCTGTTCACTGGATGCTACCAGTTTTCAAGTAAACCTGATCACAAGATTTTTTGGTATGAAATATGGTATTAAATATTTGTTTATTCAGCATGCGCTGAATTCATGGTGTCTTTTAGGAAGGGACAAATCCAGGATCTCCAAGCTCAATAATTAAATAGACACCTAAATGAGCGTTTGTCCTCAGTAAGTGAGATCGATGTGAGTCCTCAGTGTGTGCTGAGGAAGTGAAGATGTTACGCAATTGGAGAAGACACTGATGAGTCCGCAGAGGAGGTGCCCCGTTCTTGCTTCGACTTTATTTGAATACTATGCCTGTTTACAAAACCTACATGAAGGGCCGTTGTAAGTCGTAATGGCTTTGATTCATTCCACAAGCCATTAGAGCTGTAGATCTATGTGTCCATCACCTTACAACTTATCTAATGTCTTATGGCTTTGCGTTTTCTTGGCTAATGTCTAAAGGGAATCAACAGGCCTGTGCATTTCCCCTCAGTAAATTGAAGTAAGATTTAGTTTGTCATTTTTCCTCTCCTCCTTTCCCTGTTAAATTTAACACGTTCTTGTTTCAAGCCCGAACCTTTGTGTGCTTCATAAGATGGACCAATTTTAAATGCCAGAATCTCCTTCACAATAATAAATGGGATTAAAGTGCTGTCTATGCTCAACAAAGAAATTGGGAAATTATGTTTTTACCTTAGCATGAATTTTATCCACTTAGGAGACGGCAGCTGCAAGGAAGTGCAGACAGCCATTTTACATTTCCATAATTCGGTTAAAAAAAGCCACAAGAGGTGTATTTTCAGGCACAAATGTGCTATTTGTCCCCCCCCATTGTGTTCCCAGCACTATTCTGGTGTACTCCGGGACTGAAATGTTTGGTTCATCATGTTGTTTTGTCAGGCCTTTGTACATTTCTCTGCCATTCTACTGTACATTATCAACATTTGCATGATTGTTTTTATATTTCGGCACTGTTTCTTCAACCTTTTTACCACAAGGCTGCTTGTATGACAGAGGCCATTGTGTAGGCACCATCATTTTGTGTATTTGATTTAGCAAGGAGGAATTTTAAAGCAGTGTAGCATGAATCCCTTGTGCTTTTATCGCAGGCGCTGATCACAGATTTGAAGTGCACGGCTGTTGAGAGGGTTTGTAAACAATACTGTAGCTGCATCATTCGATCTTAAGCATAAATATGAGATACAAAGAGCATATCCAAAGGGCACAAGTGTTTGGAGATTTGTGTCCTCCTTAATCACTATTAATTTGTATTTTTGCTGTCACAACACACAAATGACATGTGGGTAATTAGGACCAAATTAAGAGGGTATTTATCATGGCGATTGCAATCAATTAATTAAAACCAATAATCTCAATATGTGCAAATTGGCATTTGGTATACAATGTAATTGTCGAACTGCATGCATGGAACACCAGAGACAATTTAAGATCCAATTTGGTGCAGGGATGAAAGTGCCCTCTTAAAAAGATAAGAAAAGTGTTAGATCAAAAAGCTGTTTCACATGCGCAATATTGTAGCTAAAACTATTATGTATTTATATAATATAAAGATAAATATTACTAAATATATATCTATAGAAGAAAAAACAAACACAGTTTTTAAGGGACAATCAATTTACAAATAAGTTTTTATTTCTATATTCCTAATATCTATCTCTCTCTATATATATATATATATAATATTAGATATGGATATGATATGATATGTATTTTATTAATAAGATATTGATTATATGACTCCAATTATATAATTTATATAAAACAAAATAACATTAATATAATGATAATTATATTGAGTATGATATATAATGAATATGATAATATAAAATGTATGTGTGTGTGTGTATATATATATATGTGTGTGTGTGTGTGTGTGTGTTAGTGCTGTCAAATTAATAATTATGATTAATCACATCCCAAATAAATGTTTTTGTTTACATGTGTGTGTACCATATATATTTACTATGCATATATAGACACACGCACACATACAGCATATATTTAGAAAATATTTACACAAACACACCAGTGTGTTTATGCATTTCTATATATATAATATGCATAATAAATATACATGTACGCACACATGTATTATTATCTTTAAAAAACTTTTATTTTGGATGTGATTAATCATTTGACAGTGCTGGAAAATGTTTGCTCGGCATCCCAAAGCAAACCTAATGATATATATGAATGTATTTATAGACCTTTTATATA
>JAUYWG010000066.1:5982484-5993201 GCA_034779775.1 Enteromius afrohamiltoni | reverse complement strand
ATATATATATATATATATATATATATATATATATATATAAGGAAAATATAAAGGAAATTTCCCGATGGTAAGGGTCAGTTTGGGCTAGGGGGGGTTTTCATTATTCATTAAAGAGATCTATGGTTGCCGGTGGCCCTAATCTACCCCACGCCCCAGCGATGCAGTGATAAGCGTCAGGTTACCTGCCAGGCCGAGGCAGAGACGGTTCAAAAGTCACATTGACAGATGTCCATATTGGTGTTATGCAAACCTGTACAGAGCGATTCCTTGTTTAGCTAAGCGGCCCATAAGTAATTCATTGTATTTAGCGAGAAGCAGCATCTGTTCGGCAGCCCCTGCGAGGAAACCCCGATTACTTGGCTGAAAGTGTAGTTCCAGGTAAATGTGCTAATCAGCTAATGATCTCAGCGCAGAAGATTATTTTCCCAGCATTCATGTTTGGGAGAGGGATTTGACAGAATCTGGCGCCCGCACATCAAAGTCTGCCAAGAAAAGTATAAAGTCCTCTGGGGAACATGGGTGGAGAGAACCACAAGCAGCTCGACAAGTTCTTCTGACACTAATGTTTCCTTCACTGGCACTAATAATAGAAAAGTGCCCATCAATTTCCTTTCACCTGTGATCCCCAAGTGGCAGAAATTGCCGCTGCACACTGATGGCCAGCTTTCTCGGCGCAGGCGTGGTGCGGCGCTCAGGCTTCCCTGCTGAGAACTCCCTTAGCTTTCTTAAGGGGTGAGAGGGTAATTCTGCCTGAGTGTGGTTTCTGCACTTGACCTCTCTTTGCCTCCCTTTAAAGAGCGTGTTTTGATGAAATGGTGAAATCATTTCTTTCCAAACTTCTTGTCCATCTCTCCTGACCTAAACTGAGCGGTGTCTTCTCTGAAAAGCTGCAGATATTGTCTTACTTGCTCTTCCACTCTGGCCCCGGGAGCCCCATAAAAGCTTGAGATTTGAGATCCATACAAGCAAAAAAACAAGAAAACACGGCTCTGAAGCAATCAGCAAGTGCTAAGGAGAGTGGCCGCAATTACAGAAATGCAAGACAAAAGCCATTTCAAGGCACTCGCCCAAAAACATTTTCACCCTCATCGTGTACAATTCTTTCCCATCCTTTCTTCACTCCGGATGACCACATACAAGGGCTTGTGGGATGTGACGTTGTGGCATTGTTACAGGATATCAACCTACACTGGTAAAAGCGAAGGTTCCAAAGAATGGCTTTTCGCAGCAATGCCATATATTTTTACAAGGTATACATTCTTTACTGGCATCTGTGATTTCACAAGAACCTTTAAAATCCGTGGAACCTTTCCAATGCCCCAAAGGTTCTTCATAGTTAATATGTACTTGTATATTTAAAATTACTCTTCTACTTTCTTAAAAATGAAAGTTTCCAAACGGCAATGTCACAACGATGCCATAGAACCCTGTTCCTGAGGATTCCACCTTCCTGAAAAACCTTTGGGGAACCTTCTGAAAAGAGCTTTTTAATTAGAAAAATTTAAAAATTCTATTAACTGTATATATATATATATATATATATATAAACTATAAAGAAACCTTCTGTTTAATTGAACGGTTATATGAATGTTAACAGGATGGGTCATCAAAAAAGTACATTTTGCTCACCCTGTTGTTGTTCCAAACCTGTAAGACCTCCATTCATCTTTGGAACACAAATTAAGATGTTTTTGATGAAATCTGGAAGCTTTCTGACCCTGCTTAGAGAGCAAAACTGAAATGTAGTGAAACAAAAATACTTTTTGTGCAAAGAAAAGAAAAATAATTCACTCAACAGTTACTTTTCGCAGCACGTTCAGTAGAGTACTACGATACCTACCTGTGGTGCAACTGACACAGGAGGTGGTATTCTGATGTAGAACACGGATACACTATGCCAGAAAAAGATTTCAACAGATAGGATTACACAAAAGTATTCTTGTAGCTTCATAAAATGACAGTTGAACCACTGATGTCACATGGCCTATTTTAAGGATGTCCTTACTACCTTACTGGGCCTTGAACGTGTCAGTTGTGTTGCTGTTTATGGAGAGTCAGAAAGCTCCCAGACTTCATAACAAATACGGTATTTGTGTTCAGAAGATGAAGGTAGGTATTATGGGTTTGGAATGACATGACTATAAAAAACCTTTTTATAGAAAGGTTCCGTGGACATTAAAGGTTATTCATGGAACCATTAATGCTAATTAAAAACCTTCATATTTAAGAGTGTACCATACAAAAAAAATCAATAGTGGGTCTTCAAATATTAATAGTCTTTAAAAAAACACTGAACGCGTATTTTTGCTTAAAGGGAAATATGACAAGGAGTAAACAAACTTAAAATCTGCTGGAATACGTGGTAGAGATGAAGCACAGGGTGTTGAAATCACTCCTGATTTGCATGCCCTACAGTCTCGGTCTCTCACCGAGGACTGATGTACAAGGAGATGCGAGCACTCTTTACATGTAATCCCATGACACGCTGTACACGCTCATTATGAACCCAGCTATGCCTGTCCAGAATGTTTCCCTCCCCCATTACACACACGCACACACAGACACGTGCATATCACACACAAGCCTTCTTACATGCACGCTCACACACGCATCCACAAAAGAAAGATCGGCATCCTGCACTTGTCCTTTACCCTTCATCCATTGTTTGGCTCTGAGAGGTTTCCACGGAAACCAGAATTAGAATTTGCCTGATACTTAAAGATGAGGCTGAAATGTGTTGTATGGCATCTGTAGTCCATATTGCATGTAAACCACTCGATAGCTGACGACCACTGACACTCGTTCACTCACAAAATGAATATGTTTACTGCGCGGATTGTAGTGTATGTGATAACCCCATCAGTTATCTGTAAAATATTACCAGTCACATTTGAATGAGTTTGAATAAACTGTAAAAAAGAATATATATATATATATATATATATTTATATATATATATAAGAAGCAATATTAGATAGACATATTAGACATATTAGATAGACATATTTGAAATACAGCATGAGATATAAGCTGCCAGTCTGTGGCCACATTGATTGGACTGGCAAAGCTGCAGAGAAGGGCTGGCTTTGGTAGGAAACAATGTTTCTAAGCAACAGCATCCTGTCAGCTGATCAGGAGGGCCAATTGAATTCAGCCATGTATTCCACTCGGCCAATGAGGGAGTGCATGGCTTTATTTCTATCTGTGAGGGTTTAGCGTTAGGAGAATATATTTACACACACTGACCAAGCAGCCAGCAGGCAGATCTACGTAGTTTAATCCAGAAAGGCCTTTTTTCTCCCAATAACCACATAATACTGGATAAAGTTTCCATTTCAGTTAGTGCTTTATGATGCTTTGTGAAACTGGAAAATGCAACCTGTTGATCTCAGATTGTATATAGGCTACATGATTCATTCTGGTCACTATGCGTGAAACAATTGGAAATACAATTATTAGATTTTTTTTTTTTTTAATGTCATTGTTAGCTCCCCGATGGGCTTTTTGATCTGCACCATTTGATTTTTCTGCAAAATAATTGCTGCCATTTCTATTTTTTTTCTTTTCAGTGAACGAGCAACATTTGAAGCTTGCTGAATCTTGCCTGAAGAGGAACAGAATACGCATGAATTTAAGTCACAATATGTAATCAATTGGATGTAAATGCATCCAGAACAGAAGGAATTGTGACTTAAAAAACAAATTGTGGAAAAAAATCCACATGAAGTTTGAAGGAAGCTACAATTACGGCAACATTCTATTATGTTGCTGAGCACCAACTATATTGAGAAGGTAAAAGCTTCTTTTTAAATGTCAAACACAGCCTCTGTGTAACGCAGATTTCTAGAATTGTTAAAAAAACAGCATCTTCGCTGCTTCTGCGCAAAAAGCAACCTTTTAAATCTGCTTTTTCCAATTACGGCTAGCAGGCAATAGGTTTATAATTAAGGCTATATGCCACCGGTTTGAGTGTACTTGGAATTTCCTCTGGCCTGGCCATTTTTGAGTCTGGAATCGGCAGTGAAAGTTTTATTACTGCAGAATTTGTGATATCCTGGTGCTCTTTGTTTTGCTTCTCCGGCATTAGGCCCTCATATCAGTCTAAAAACCAGCCTTAAGGACCCTCCATCTTCCACTCGGGCTCTGGATGCAGAGGAAATGAATCTTCCTCGTGCATTTTGTCGGAGAGTGAGGAGGGGGGGACGCAAAACCAAAAACAAAACCTAAAAGGGAAGATGATGACCCTCGACGAAGAGAAAAGAGCTGAATGAAAGGCCATTATTTGGAAAAATCTCAAATGCAAAGCCTATACCATAATGTTATAGCTGCCATGTTTTTGGTCCCTAAGCGAAGCGCTTTGGCCAATGGGTAGAGAGTGCACTCAAAACGCAGGCACGTAGCATTTGGAGGACTCTAATGTTCTTTTTCCATGTTTTTCCTCTGGAATACCTTTCATGCTCACAACCTGCCATTACTGAAGATTACAACTTATATAATCTACCAACTGGGTCTCTACATACTTGGGTCGAGGATAATTGGGTACAAATCCATTATCATACTCTCAAGGCCAAGCGCACAGGTTTCCTTCTGTGCTGAGTTCTTATTCATTTTCCTTTTTCAATTTTTCAGCCCTTATAAATCCATTTTGGAGAAAGAACACTAAATGAATTTGGGCAAATTAGACTTTACCTCATGCTCCCTTTTTGGAGCTCCACATAAGAACGACTTCATGGTCAGACAGATACATGCATATGTATGAATTAGGCTGCATGCTAAAGATTTTAATTAATTATAGCGATGAAAGAAACATGTTTATAACATTCGATATGAAGACTTGAATATGTATAGTTTGTTCAATGACCTAATTATTAAAATTGTATTAATCTGACAGGTTAATTATAGTTAACCATAAAGCTAACGCCATAAGCTATTAAGCCAATGATTGCTTCAAAATAGAAAAGAAATGAAAAAACCCTCACCATCAAACTGTACCAGAAAGGCACCTCCATTAGTGGTGTTCTGTAAAGATTTATTGACCTCTGTCCTAATCATCATGGAACTACCCTGTCAATTGACATTTAAAAACGGTTTGTTAATATCATAATTTTAAACATTTTCTGGAAGACAGGCATGTTGCCTATTGAATACAGAATGAAAAGTGTATTTACAAAGTCCAAATGCTCCATAAAGCGTGGAAGTGAAAAGGCATTTTGAGCATTCGTCATTTTTTTCAATGGCAGAAAGGGAAGACAAAAGAGTGAGATGACCTCATCTGTCACTGCTTTGCCTTTTCGGTATACTCTGCTAATGGGTGCATAAATGGGAAGTGCTTTGTCCCTAATTATCAGTTCTAAATTTTCCTTTTGTTAGACCTCTCGCCAACCAAACCCCGGCCAAGAAATTTCTTCTACCTGAAAAGTAAATTTAGATTATTTTTTACAAATAACCCTAGTAAAAAAAAACTTTTAGCAAAAAAATAACACAATCTGTACACTTAAGTTTCTTTATTCAGTTTAAAATAAGAGAATAAAAGGTCACAGACGTTTTGCCGTCAATTCATGGCTCATCAGGTCATCTTACACAATCTGGGAGCATTATAAGGCGTTGCTGCTCAGTAAAAAAAAACAAAAAAACAAATCCAGCTTTACTCCTCATAGAACAACTAAAACCATAAGATTATTAACACTTCAGACAGAGATGCTCTTTATAAATATTGTACCTATAAGAAAAAGAAAAAAGACATCTTTCTTTGTAATAATGTCCTACTCACAAAAGGACTTCTTTCAAAACAGCCTTCTCAATCCCAATGCATTTCAGATGTTCAGTGTTGTGATTACCCACATTAAAATTACTAACTTAACCATAACAATAGGTTATTTATAGTAAATAAATAAAATGTATTATAGTACTAGGCTATATATACATTGTTATTTACAACACATTGTTAACTAGATGATAAAGTTTGTAGGCAAACTTTAAGTTGGCTTCAAAAAAGCCTGGTTTAAAAGTTTATAGTTTATAGGTTTTCAGTTTAAACCAGTTTGAAGTATAAAGTAATTTTAAAGTGTAAAAGTTTTGAAGATAGATAGAGTCAAATTGCACATGGATAGATAGATGCCAAGGACCGCAGAGTGGTTGCTAGAGCATTGATATGCGGTTGCTAGGGTACTTAGGGTGTTTACTAGGGTAACCGGGCTGGTTGCTAAGGTCTTGCTATGCAGTATGTGGTTGCTAGGTTACTTAGGTTGGTTTCTAAGGTAAAGTTATGTGGTTGCTAAGGTACCTGGGCAAGTTACTAGCATGGTGCTTGCATGTTTATAGCATGACTAGCAAGTTACTAATATATTGCTAGCTTGTCTGTCCTGACCGTGACTTTGGAAGGGCTCTCCTGGCCGGGACTCGGGAACGGGACTCTGGAAAGGCTTGGGAACAGAACCCGGGAACGGCTCTACTGGCCAGGACTCAACAGAACAGGAACGGCTCTCTTGGACGTGACTGAGAAACAGAATCTGTGGGGAACAAAAACGGCTCTCCTGGCAATGACTTAGGAACAGGACTCTGGAATGGCTCTCCTGGCCGTGACTGTTGAATGGAATCCGCAGGGGGAACTGGAACAGCTGATGGCCTCATATTTGGATTTGATGGCCTTCTGATTCTCATTCCAGCCGCTTCGTACTCGCTGTAGGTCTTGGTCGAAGAAGCCAACAGGACAACATCATCTGCAAAAAGCAGAGATGAGATCCTGTGGTCCTCAAATCGGACCCCCTCCTGCTTCTGACTGCGCCTAGAAATCCTGTCCATAAAAATAATGAACAGGGCCGGTGACAAAGGGCAGCCCTGCCGGAGTCCAACAAGCACTGGGAACAAGTCTTACTTACTGCCGGCAATGCGAACCAAGCTCCTGCTACGGTCATACAGTGACTGGACAGCAAAGGGCCTCGGACCCCGTACTCCCAGAGCACCCCCCACAGGACACTGCGAGGGACACGGTCAAATGCCTTCTCAAAGTCCACAAAACACATGTGGACTAGTTTGGCAAACTCCCACGAACCCTCCAGTACCCTAAAGAGGGTATAGAGCTGGTCCACTGTTCCATGACCAGGACGAAACACGCATTGTTCCTCCTGGATTCGAGGTTCGACTATCGGGGCCCCACCCTGGAGCCAGGCCTGGGTTTGGGACTCATATGTGAGTGCCTGGTGCCCGGGTCTTACCCCACGGGGCCCGGCCGGATCCAGCCCGAAGGAGCAACGTGGGGGCACCCTCCTGAGAGCCCACCACCTGCAGGAGGGACCATAAGGGGCTGGTGCTTTGTGGGTTGGGCCTCGGACACAGAATCTGACTTTTGGAACATGGAATGTCACCTGGCCAGAACGGAATGCGCTGGAAACTGAAACTGGCCTTGACTGCGCTCATGCAGCGAGGGTCTCAGATGGTGCTCTAGCGGCAAACTGATAAAATGCAATAAATTCTGTAGTATACTGTAGTGCATTGTAGTATAACATACTGTTGTAGAAAACTATATTAAAACTATATTAAAATTATAGAAAATTATATTACTAGGCTATAGTTGTTATATTACCACAGCAACTGTAGAATTACCACCTCCATCTTTCCCAACATACAGTAAAGAACATGGACAAAACCAGGTGAGACTATATAGAAAGTGCCTAAAACTTATTTAAATCTAGCTTGAGACCACTTTCGACCAGCAAATCAAGTGTTGTAGTACTCTCACCAACACAAAGTAGTTTGTGTTTTTTAACTAGCAGGTTAAGAAGGTCAGCATTTTAGTTTTCCAGCGTGACCAACTGAAAAGAGCTGAAAACCATTTAAAAATGTATCAGAGATCAGCCTGACCATGCTGGGAGACCATCTGGTTTAGTGTGGTTTAAAATGTTTTTAAGCAGAGATTTCTTCCTTAATCGTTTCTCTTCTTTCAGTGACAGTAATAACATCCTCAGAAACCAAACTGATTAGTACTATGTATAGCTCACACATTCGCCCTGAACTACAGAATCATTTGGGTTAATAATTTGACAGAACATTTGATAAATCCAAATCGCTCATTTGTCATCACCACAGATGTGTAGTTGCGCTGTTTCGCCGCTGCTGAAGTTGGCGCTCTGACACTCTCTGTGCCTCATGTCCTCTGTTTATACGTAGAGCTCGAAGAACGCTAGTTACTTCCGGCGTTTAGAGAGCGGATAGAGCTCTGAACTTACTTACGCTGCCAAATAAACTTTTATACCGCATTGTACCTCCTTCTTAAAGTTTCTTGCTTGCATGTCTTATTTCTTACGGCTGTAGGTTGTCTCTTGGACATATTCGTGGTTTCAGAGAGCTAAAGCCGTGTAAACATTATCATGAGAAGTATTTAAATGGACGTGCAGGTAAGTTATGCATAACTCATTCAGTTGCTTGTGTTATAGACTCTAAATTTGATTACTTTAAAACGAGCTTATTATTAACCTTTAACTATACAAACGAAAAAGCAAAACATTCAAAGCAGAGCTATCTTGACTGTTTCTACATGTAACTCGTCTGTTACATGTTGTCTTTTTATGTAACGTTAACGTTAAATTAATTTTGTAAGGAGAAATGCTTTGCATGTATTCACTTGATTATTATGATCTCTTCCAAAAATGTTTTCATTTCTCATTTGCAGTGTTAAAGCTGTTACGGTAGCTGTCTGCCTTTTATTTTGTATTATATGAAGTACTACATTTAAATACGTTGAGTAGAAAGATCAGCTCTATCTGTATTGTATATATTCACGTTATTGTAATGATCTATATGAGTAAAGTTTTAATTATTTTCTGTGGTGAAGCTCTTATAATGGCTAAAAGCTATTTGTTTATTTTTTATTTATTTAAAATATTATTTAAATACATTTTGTGGGGAAATCTGCTCGATCTGCTTCGCATTGATCAGCCTGTCTGGTTATTAATTTGTTTGTGTTGTATAAAATAATTTTGTTGAGAGATCTGCTATTTAGTATCTAATTTCTCTCATTTGCAGTGTTAAAGCTGTTATTATGGCTTTTCGTCACATTACATCAGAGGATGATTTTCCGACTCTGAAGCCGAGACGCATCCAAAACCAGAATGTTGTCCACCGGCTAGAAAGGCGCCGGATATGCTCCGGTCCAGTTGGGGCACATTGGTACCGTGTGCGTTGCTTCCACCAGAACCTGTTCCCCAACTTCACAGTGGTGAATGTAGAGAAGCCGCCCTGCTTCCTGCGTAAGTTTTCCCCTGATGGGCGATGCTTTATTGCATTTTCTTCTGACCAGACTTCTTTGGAAATCTATGAGTACCAAGGATGCCAAGCTGCTGAAGATCTTCTTCAGGGTCAGGAGGGAGAAACACTGGCCAATGGGAATGACCAGCGCTCCCTGAACATCAGAGGCAGACTTTTTGAACGCTTCTTTTCCCTTCTCCATGTTACTAACGTGGCCTCCAACGGTGAGCACTTGAATAGAGAGTGCAGTCTTTTCACTGACGACTGCCGTTATGTCATCGTCGGCTCGGCTGCTTACTTGCCTGAAGAACCGCATCCACACTTTTTTGAGGTGTACAGAAACAACGAATCTGTGACACCCAACCCACGCTCTCCTCTTGAGGACTACTCACTGCACATCATAGACCTGCACACGGGCCGGCTGTGTGATACACGCATCTTCAAGTGTGACAAAATCATTCTGTCACACAATCAGGGACTGTACCTGTACAGAAATATACTGGCAGTGCTTTCTGTGCAGCAACAGACCATACATGTCTTTCAGGTGAGTGTGCAAGACTTCCCTGTACAACACAAATTACATGGAACTTTGTCTTCTATGTTATCAAATGATTTCTATTTCTATTCATTTCTACAATTCCTGTCAGTTCTCTAGAGTTCATACAAATACAAATTGCAAAACGGACAAAAAAAAAAAAAAAAGATAAATAATGATATTTTCTTTTGATTAAATACTGTTAAGGCTTGTTAAAAAAAAAAAAAAACATTTATTGAACTGGTTAGACGTTGTTTGTGCCATTTTTCAGTCCCATCACCCAGTTTACACCCAAAATGTCTTTTTGTCATTTTGAAAAAATACAAAAAAAAAAAAAAAAATACAAGCGGCCAAGGCTGCCCGTGCCGCTTAAGATACAAAGTATAAAAATGTTTTTAATTGTAAAATGTATTCTTAAAATATTAATGACACACATTTTAATCAAATCAAATTTGTTTAGTAATTTTTCTTGGTGCACAAATATAAGCCACAAAATTAAAAGAGATTAATACTTTTTTTTGTTACATTTTTAAACATATCTATATCTAAAATGTATAAATATCTATTTGAAATGTTTTTAAAAAGTTACTGACAGTTGACCAAAATTTTTTGTCAAGAGTGTTGCTTTTGTACCCATAATTGATTCAAATTTCATAAAAGTAAATTTGAAAAATAAGTTTGAAATTGAATTTCTCTACATTTAAAAAAAATGGACAATAAATACCGAAGTATTTTTTTTCCTTAAAATATTTAATACAGTGGGTAAGGAAAGTATTCAGACCCCCTTAAATTTTTCACTCTTGTTATATATCACATGGTCCTAAGTATTCAGACCCTTTGCTGTGACACTCATATATTTAATTCAGGTGCTGTCCATTTCTTCTGATCATCCTTGAGATGGTTCTGCACCTTCATTTGAGTCCAGCTGTGTTTGATTAT
>JAUYWG010000066.1:5952645-5980168 GCA_034779775.1 Enteromius afrohamiltoni | reverse complement strand
ATGTCCAGTTTTTTTCCTTATGTGGCAAGTAGCCGTATAATAAGCGGGATAATGCAGAGGCAGCCGGTAGTTATCGCAAAATAAGACCCTTCAGCGCAACACCTGATCACACTGTCTGGGCTTGTTTCTGCGGTAACTGGACTGGTTGGTTTGTCCCCAGATTTAAAGACACCATTGTGAATGCCAAATACGGAGGGCACACAGAGGCAGTCAGGAGGCTTCTCGGGCAGCTGCCCATCAGTGCTCAGTCCTACAGCAGCAGCCCATATCTGGACCTCTCCCTCTTCAGCTATGACGACAAGTGGGTGTCCGTCATGGAACGACCAAAGACCTGTGGCGATCATCCAATACGGTACAGTCCTTTTTATTAACCAGTTCAGAAGTGGATTTTTAGTGCAATTAATGACTGCATTGGTATATTATTTAACAGCCTTTCCATGTATTTTCTTTGTACTGAGTTTTATTCTTTTACAGGCTTAAAATGTAGACATATGCACAGTCTAAAGATTGTCAAAGACAGTGATTTGCAGAAGAGGCCAGAATGTTCGCCCACTTTTTCAGTATAGTGAAAAATGAGGCCCAGCGTGAGGTCTGCATCAACTTCCTTGTTAAATCTTGAAACACTGAAGTGTAATTTCATGCCGTGACAGGCTTCCTGAGAGCTCTCAAAAATTTCCCTGAGAAATGTTACCATAATTCTTTGATGTACCAAACAGCGGTTCACTTATGCTGTAAAACACACCGGTTTCTTGCTGTCGACATGCGAGTTGGCATCGTTATTAACTGCCGGGTTTTTTTTTTTTTCTTCCCCCGTCCTCCTGCAGATTCTACGCGAGGGACTCGGGGTTGCTGAAATTTAAGATCCAGGCAGGCCTGCTGGGCAGACCCATTAACCATGCGGTCAGGAGACTGGTCGCATTTACCTTCCATCCCTTCGAGCCATTCGCCATCTCTGTGCAGCGCACCAACGCCGAATACGTCGTCAACTTTCACATGCGCCATGGATGCGTATGATCACGCATGTGTGAGTAGAGACATGCACTTCCAGAGACTGTGTTTGTTTTCTTTTTATACATCTTTTTTTTTTAATTAAATTTTTATTTATTACAAACGTGATTTCTTTTATGCATTTACACTAAATGTTTTTATATTCAGCTTTTCTGTTGCAATGTGCAAAATAAAATGCTTTATTTATATTACAGTCCTGCCTTTTCTTGTTGAAGGTGAAAGATTGTTGATGTTTTCGTTTTTCGGCCATAAAACATTAAGATATCCTTAGTTCAGATTCGTCATCTGCCATTTTTAAATAGCAGAGAAAGTATAGAATATGCTAATGCCCCCTTTTAGCAGTTTTCCCCTCAAAAGCCTAATGAAAGAGTTCAGCTTCCATTACCAAGCAAGCTCCCACATAGTCGACCGGCATTAACCAAAAAAGTGGGTTCGAAGCACGCAACACTAATGCCACAATAATAACAACAAAAACTAATTCTGAAATTGATTCATTATAGCCAGTTTACTAAGTGAGAGGCTTCCCTGTGGGAATACGATTGTTCAGTTGATAGAGCAGAGGTTGAAGAAAATGCATCTGTTTTAACAAGCACTTCAGCACTGATTGAAGGACAATTTTCAATACAGGAGATTGCGACAGCTTTAAAACGCCAGCGTTTTTGTGAACTTCCATACAGAGGGGAAAGATTTTTCCCTCTTCATAATGAAGCCAAAATACAATTAGAACTAATAAATCGAACGCTCAAATCCCAGACGACTCGTATTTGGAGTCGCCCGTCTCGGTGGGAAAGAAGCATGTCAAATTTCCCCCCACCAGTCTAAAAGCTTTCTTTTCTTGAAGTTCCGCAGAGTGCCATTTTTTTTTGAGTGGACCCCTAAGTGCAACTACTGTAAGTGTAATCATTCTCTCAAGGCTTTATGAATACGAATCTCTGATATCCCGCTAGTTACTGACAGAAATTTCCCCTGTCCAGCAAGATGACCGCGTTCTTGTAGGTGCTCCAGGCGCGGTTGTGCGCGGGGCCCCTGAACGCAGGAATGAATGCTTTTAGCCGCGGACTGGATTGAAAAGTGTGATCCTAGGGTTCGGCGTGGGCGGGAGTGGGAGGGTGTCGACTGTGCGTCGTAGGGCTTCTCTCTCATTTAATTCATCTGTAATGGTGCTGCCGCGGTATGGAACAAAAAAATCTTACCGGGGTTATAATTTCCCCGCGCAATCAGTTCAGTTTTGCGCTGCATGGGAAAAAAAAGGGGAGAGAGAGAGAGAAAAGGTGAAACGTACGGAACACTTGATTGAGGAGAAAATTAAGTGAAACGTTGTGAATTGTGATTGCATTATTCAACGTTTTCCATCGCATTCTTACTTCTTTTGTGTTTCTATTATGCATCGCGGTGACCTGTCCCCATCACAAATGATCCACATTGCTCCGGGTATGAGAGAATTAATTAGATAAAGAGAGAGAAGAACTAAAACATTTACCACAACAAAATTGGTGCCGACAGAGATGTTATGCCACGCTCTTTCAGTCCGGCCTCGTCACAGGCTTTAATAGCTGTCATTGTTGTGGCTGCCTGCGCCGTTAGACAGAGACAGTGCATCTTTCATTGCGCTCTTTATCGCTCTGGTTTAAAAGGTGTTACTGAACCTGAACCATCCATCATGGGCCCGCTTTATAAAACATGGGATATCTGTGTGTCGTCAATTGAAAATCTGTGCTACTCTCTAACCTTGTGACTTATTAGAAGGAGCAGAAGTAGCTTGACATTTCAGCGTGCTTCATGGGTTTTTATAACGGCATCGGTCGGCTCTGGCACTGGTAAAGTTGCAGAGCTCATTGCATAGGTCAGTTGTCTACCTCCCTAGGTGTTATTCTACTCTTAACTTGTCATGAAGTCTTTTATGATATGCAATTACAATCTCTTCTGGTCTAATTTGGAGTTGGCTAGAGTTATTTGAAGTATTTTGCAGTTTAAAACTTCTAATGACTGTAAATGGCTCTCAGTTCTGAATGACTTTTTATGAGAACTATACTGACTTTGAAAAAAATTGCACTTTGAAACTATACGGTTTGACTCTGCTAAATGGTAGTGCACACAAATAAATATTTATACAGAAATTATTGTTATTATGTTAATATTTTTGTATAACTATTTGATCTACAATTAATTAAGAAAAAGATTAAATTCAGTTAATTTCAGTAATTAAACTAGCTGTTTTGTTTTATAACCGAGATTAATTCATTATAATTAAATGTATTTCCTAGATTAATCAAATAAATTAAAATAGCGGTTTTGTAAACAAGTGAACAAAATACTAAACTGTTTTGTAGGGAAGACTCAAGTATTAAAAAAAAAAAAAACTATACTCCTTTTGTAAATACTAAAATGTGGAAGTCTTTTCATAAATGTGAGGTCTAAGGTCATGTCTTTGCATTTTAATGAATTTTATTAATTACAGTGTTGGCCAAAACAGTAATTTACTTCGTGGCAACATATGCCACTATTGGTGAACTTTTTGATAGCATTTTTGATACATGCCTATTAAACATTTTATTTCTCTTCTATATACACATGTAACATAATTTATATTATAATGTATCTTTGTTCGATTTTACAATAATTTTATGATCGAATTGGCCTGTGCCCTTGGCCCTCGGAACAACACAGGTGGCAAGTGTTTGATGGCCCTGTAACACTTTTCCACTTTTTATAAGTATAGACTCTTCAAACTTGTAATCAGGCACTTATTTTGTGTTAATTAAGTCTGCACAAATGGCAGCAACCTAGCATGCAGAGAGGCCTCGAGTCACCTGAAAAACTTCATCTGGGTTTATTCGGCCGCCTAATTAGGTGTCCAGCTGTTTGCCGGTCGGCCAGCTTGGAGATCATGTCCAATCAGACGGCCAAGTAAATCCAGGGCCACTGAGCTGGGCTAACGTGTGATATCCTGCGTCGGTTGGTGACATGGCTGACTGGGGTTAACCTGTGAAGAGGCAGCAGGTGCTGTGGGATTAAGTGTCCGCCCTGCCTCTGGTTACACAAGCTAATTGAACACATTCTGACGCCCTCTGGACACCTGGGGAAAGCCTCTGGACATGAGAGTGGGAGGGATCTGGTTTGGATCGAGTGTGGTTTGAGGAAAAAATATACTGACCCCTATTTTCTAAAAAGAGAGAGAAATACAATGCTAAAAAGCTTAAGCTAAAAAATAAAAAATGTAAAAAAATAAAATTGTATTACACTGAGGAAAAAAGTGATGGAGAAACAATTGTCACTGTGAAATTGGTAGTAAAGGTGCGTTCAAGTCGGGTACATCGTATTTACGAGTTAAAAGCACATGAATGAGTGCCACAAAGTCATTGTTACGAATGAGAAACTCTTTTATTTTCTTACATTTTCTTTAAGCCCAGAGTTTCCGATTCAGTGAAAAAAAAACGTGTCGGATACAATGGACAAAGCCAAAGACTAACAATATTATACAATATAATCTGTAAAGTTGTTGAAATGAATAAAATGCTACTTTTTTTGTAATGTACAATAAAATTACACATATTATTTTATTTATCACCTTCATAAATTTAATAAAAATTGAAAGAAATAAAACAATGCACAATCATCATTCGATATTTTGTAGATGTAGAATTTAAAAAATGTTATGCAGAAAAGTTAAATCGCCATCTTTTTCCGACCAAAGTGACTCTAACCTGATGTCGTAATAACTCGTAAATATGAACGTCTGAGGAGAACTTGAATGCAGCATCAATTCACAATTAAAGCAGTGGAAAGTAATGCATTGAATTCTATGAATTTTAGTGAGGAAAGACCAATGATCTTTATTTACAATTTTATACAGTGTATAATGCGCTGAACCCTTTTAAAAAGACTTCTAACGATAGTTCACTCAAAAATGTCATTTAATTACTCTTGTGTCATTTCCCTTGTGTCATTTCAAACCCATGAGCCCTTCATTCATCTGTGGAACAGAAATGAAAATATTTTTGATGAAATCTGGAAGCTTTTTAACCCTAAATAGACAGCAATGCAATTACCACGTTCAAGGCCCGGAAAGGTAATAAAGACATTGTTAAAATAGATTTGCTGCACCTTGTGTACAAAGAGAGGCATTCACACACACGCATTTGGGGTACTTTCTATTCTTGACTATTCTTGAATTTATATATCCTTTCAAAGGCTGAAACAGAAGCTTAAAGTGCGTGCTGTGATGGTAAAAGAGAATACGGGGAAAGAAAGACTAGTGTGTTGATTAATACGTTCTCTAAGAGCTCTGTTTGGTTTATGATGGCCAAAGTATGTAGGGGGTGAAGTAGTGAAATAGTTTGGTGTTTTGGAAGGTTTGTGGAAGAGTTTGAACAAAGTTGTGATTATTTTTTAAATGACTGTTTTACTTCCTTTTGTGTAAAGCACTTTGAATCACTTTGCATGAAATGTGCTATATGAATAACTTGCCTTGCCTTACTGCCGCAATTGTGTGTCCAGTTTGTGTGACAAAAAGTATTCTCATAGCTTCATAAATTATATATATATACATGCTTCAGTTGTGTTGCTGTCTATGCGGGGTCAGCAAGCTCTCAGATTTCATCCTAAAATATTTTAATTTGTTATAATATTTAACCTAATAAAATGTATGGGTTTGGAGCAACGTAATTAAAAATACTCTTTTTTTGGTGAGCTATCCTTTTAACATCTCGACGAAGTACAGCACCAACATGATATTGTACCTTTAAGACTGTTGTTATGTTAATACGCCACTATTATTATTCTAATAAATTATGCATAATTACATGCAACTAAGCCTAAAACAAACCCTCATTCTAACCCTATCCACATTTTTCCTGTAACCGGAAGTAAGCCTATGAGTGAAGCATCCGAAACGACAATGAGAAGTGTAACAATGTGCAGTAAATGGTAAAACTGTTTGCACCGGTGTGCTCATAAATAAGATAATACAGTGAAATAACATGATAGGACGCACCAATTTTCAATATCAAGCAGCAAAAAAAACTGTTTTGTACAGCCAAAAATAGTTAGACGTGGATGAAACCGGAAGCTATACCCATAGAATTTACAAATGGCTGCGCATTTGTGCATCAGGAAAAGGTGGATAGCAAGTACAAGCACTTAGTTTTGTGTATAAAAATCATACAGTGCAACTGGTTCTTTTAATAAATCATTTAAAACTCACTCAAAAAACTTTTTAAATATGGAATAAGAATGATCAAAAGATTTTGTTCCATGAGTTTACATCGAAACACATTTTTGTTCTTGAGCTGTCATTGCAAGCTGCATTCAAAAACGTACAGCTCAAGCAGAATAGTCAGAGCAATTCATGAATGAATGACTCTTAGGAGCTGGTTGCTTTTAGCAAATCAAACAGGTGCAAAGCAAGCACAATCCAATGCATATACAAATGGCTATTAAGAGCCGGTTCCTTTATTGAATTGTTCAGCAGGCTCACAAGTTCATGAGTTTCAAATCAGTCTGGCAACTACTTCGCTAAACAAACCCGCTTAAAGACCTGGAACGCTTTCTGACTGGTTAACTGCTACTGAAATACATTTTTATTAATAGAAGCTTATTTCTACCAATGAATTAAAAAAGGTGTGGCTTTTCTCAGTCAGAATTGTGAGATAAATTCTGAAAAATCAATATAAGTAAGTTCCCACATTTTTCCCCCTGAAAATGACTTGCATAAGAACATATATGAGATTATCATTGATAAATTGGTCAGGAGATTCTTGCATGCTGTCTGTAAATGAAGAATGTTGCTTATCTATTAGCCTTAAACTGGGTAAAAGGTTTCAAATAAGGTCAGTGTTTGAATTAACGGTGAGTGGGCAGTACAAATAGCAACAGAAATTCAGGTCGGTCAGTGGTTTCGGTAAAACATTAACCTGAGGTTAATTACGAGAGGAGGTCATGGACCATATGTTAGTGTTTGCGACATATATGCCGTGTTATCAATCTTTATGAGAATATAAGGCCAAAACGCATACATTTCCTACCACATGCGATACAAAGACAATCCCGCTCTGCTGGCCTGACCCTGGTTACTATGGTTACGATGTGTACTTTGTTGTAGCCACTGTCTGCCTGGTAACCCAGTTCTTGCTAATTGCTGTTGTCTTGGCAACAAGGTGCCCAATGTAATCTGGAAAAAATGGGTAACAATCTGCAACAAATGTATGTATTCATTAGAAGAATTCAGCCTCTTCCTTCTGGCGTTCCTTCGCCAGACTAGACCACATTTTAATCTTTGCGTTTTTGGGTTAGAATAAAGTGACACGACACACCTGACCATACAACATCGCACTTATTTTGGCGCAACCTCGACTCAGGGCTGCCGGCCACCTGTTAGACAGCAGTGTAACATGAAACGGAAAGGACCTGCTCTGGTGTAGCGTCGTGTGTTATCGTGTAATTCAATAGAGAGGACCTACATTGATTTTCACCCTTGTGAGATGTGCACATCATCATTCAGAGGAGACAATGAGTCTAATGAGCGTGTTTAGTTTAATAATTCACCTAATTTAATTCTGCAGTTACTCTTTGTATAATGGACCAAATTAAATGTGTAGTCCACTGTACCTTATACAACAGCTATTGATTTATAAAAACCACTATGTGATGTGCATATTTCTTTATTGTTAACATATATGCCGCTGATTTTAAAATTGTTCTAGCACTCTCAGAAAAAAGGTACAAATCCATCACCAGGGCAGAACCCTTTTCAAAGGTAATATGTACCATTTAGGTACCTTTAAGGGACTAATAAGCGCAATTTAGGCGTTAATAATGTACAAAAGTGTACCTTTTAAAAACTTTTAGTCCCCATAGCTTTTGTACCTTATTTTTCTGAGAATGAACACTATTTAAAGAGCTCCAATACTATAAAATAATCTTTTCTGTAAAAGGAATGACTAAAAGCAGCACGTAAGCATTATAAAAGTGGTTCATACATCTTATGTGCTATTTTTCACGTTTTCTGAATCCATGCGATGACAAATGTATGACTGCCCTTAAATACTATGTAGTTACATTAAATTAGAGTACAATGTACTTACTGTGTTCATATTGTATCGCAGAACGCTTCTGCTGCTATTGAGGTAGGATGCAGAAAAGGTATGTGTAGGTTTAAAGGGTTAGTTGACTCAAAAATAAAAATTACCCCATGATTTACTCACCCTCACTACATCCTGGATGTATAGGACTTTCTTTTTTCAGATGAATACGACCAGAGTTCTATTTAAAATGTCCTGGCTCTTTCAAGCTTTATAGTGGCAGTGGGAGGGGGTTATTCTTCTATAGTCCAAAAAACATTCACAAACATGAAAACTATTGTCTTTTCATTAACTGACATTAAAGGAACTTTTTTTAGTTTTATTTTTTTTTGGAAAATAGACTCATTTCTCAACTCACCTAAAGTTAATTTGAGTTTTACTATTTTTGAATCCATTCAGCCCATCTCTGGGTCTGGCTATAGCACTTTTAGTGGCAGTTTAGCAGAGATCATTGAAACAGATTAGACCAGTAGCATCTCGCTCAAAAATAACCAAAAAAAATTTCGGGTTTTGCACCGATGCTACAGCAACTAGGTTCCTTGATTATAAGTACACAGTGTAACTACAGAAGAGACAAGTTTAAAATAGCAAAAAAAACCTCTCTGCTCTGGGTCTAATCAGATTCAATAATCAATGCTAATCTTCATCTAAAAGTGCTATCCTGGAACCCAGACTCAAATATCAGTTGAATGGATTGGAAAACTGTAAAACTCAAGGTTTCTGCACATGTTCCGAGCATATTACAGCGCCATATGCTGGTCTGGCATGTATACTACATTGTTTTGTGTTGGGTTCACGTGGACGCAGATATTTCTAGAAATGAGGGGGGGGGAGATCGGATATTGAAAGCTCTGGCTTTGTGCGGACGTAGCAAGTTAAATGTCATGAAGCCCCCTTATTCCAGCAAAGGTTATTCAAACCTTAAGGCTTTAGAAAGGGGCGTGTAAAACGTGGAAAAGTGGGAGAGTAGAGAGAGTGGGAACAGGGCACAAGACCAACAACACACTCATTATACAGACAAATCAATATTAACATATATTTAAAACGGAAAGAATAAAGGCAGTTACTTTATATTTTCTGTCTAAATCATTGTTTGCTTTGTATAACAATAACCCATTATGTCATCACATTCATGTTTAGATCTACCACTGTAGCAGCACATGCCCTTATTTGCTCATATTTCATTTGAAAATATGATATGTGCATGTATATGATGCTGGTTTATGTTTGGAGCATTACAGAAAATAAATTGTGCCAGTCCACAATTCACAAATCTCTGTTGTACAAAATGTTTGCTTACTTTTGTACTTTTGTCTTGTCTTGTACCGGGGATATGAGCACTTCGAGGCATGTCTCTGGCACAGAGGAGAAGCGGTACTATCTTATTCATAATACAGCGGATATTTTTATATATATACAGTGTAGGGATTGTGTTGAACAAGATCTTTTTCATGAATAAATGCAGAAAATGCTCAGAAATGAGTGATGTAGAAATGACCCTCTCCCGACCTATAGAGCCTTTACAACACACCCGTGATCTAACATTAACTTTGCTGTTCCACCCGGAAAAATATAATTGCTCAGAAAAATAAAAAACATATAACCAATTTCCACTTATTGATAAATTGTGCTAATACACCGTGTCTAAACCAGGCATAAGTGAAATTTAAGGTCACCTAATATAAAGAGGAACCTTTTTTTTTTCTTCGTAATATTGTAGTTTGATAGCCCTGGTCTAAATTTATTTTATATCAAGATTCTTTAAATGATTGCTGAGTTGTGAATGCAAGTTTTCAGTGTGAGCTGAACAAAGTTACATACAAAAAAATAACTTGTGAAATTATGGTAAATATATCTTTACATTAAAATATGCTTATATGCTGAACATGAAAATTTCAAAAAGGCTATTTTTGCAAAAATGTGCTTTTTTGTGTTTGACCCAACAAACTTAATCAGATTTGAAACAACACAAAGGTGAGTAAATGCCTGTTTCTTGATGCTTTTGTTGTGTACCTTTATTTAACACTGTACTGTACTTTTCATTTACTCCATATTTGAAAATTAGCCCAAATTTCTACATTTAACATGACTGTTTAAATATCTTGCTATAAACATTTACCACTGCATGTTTAGCTAACTTGAAAACATTTTTGAGTGATCATTTAGTGGACACAGAGTTTAAAAATGGCCCATGTGCGTAAGGAGGTTGTGTCACTGTTCTCCCATGAGTGTGAATTCATGTATGTGTCACATACAAGTAATTTATACAGAGTCATATTGAGATGCATACATCAAAACTAGCGTTTCTCACCCATATTCTGGTCCAATCCAGAAACATTTGCATTCAGCATCAACTGTATAGCAGACAATTTAAAACATGAATTCATCAATAAAATGTTTTCCTTGAACTTTGACTGTTATGGCTAAAACTGGGGTCTTCTTACTTATATAAAAGAATGTTCAATATATCATTCATACTGATTTGTGAAAACAAATGCTTTGTTCTTGGAGATGTTTTATTCCATAACTATCCATCTGTCTGATTAATGAACATACACTTAAGCTTAGCTTAATAGGACCTTCGCCTGGCTCTTAACAAAACATGCGTTGGTCCCTGTATATATGTTTAGATATGTTTCTGAATAGGTTCTCCTGCTCTCCATTTCCATTTGCAGCCTTCTTCAAAACTCCAAACCTTTTCACTGAGACGTATTGTGCCTGATTAGCTTCTTCTGAAGTACCTCACATCCTTGCTACGCCCTTAATGCCGTCGGCAGCCATCGAAGACCTTGCTGCACAGTGAAAATGATCATTCCCCCATTACTGAGGCTCCACTATTTTTAACTGCTGAATGAAACCTCCTAACCTTTCCCTGTTCACACCACAGCACATGTCTGAAAGGTAACTGCTCCAATAACACACCGCGACATGCGTCAGGTACGCTAACCAAGACCTGCGCTCCAAGAAATCAAGGTAATTTGATAGTTCTCTGTTAGAGTATGCAGAGTGAAGAGCACTTATAAAAGTGTTACCTTCATTGTTCCTGCTTTGAAAATGCACATAAGGTCATAGTTGGAGCTAATGAGCCCATATGAATTGGATGATATTATTTTTTTGAAATACTGGAAACATGGTTAAGTGGGATAATAGCACAGGCGGCTTCTGCTGTGTGTTTCCATTTTTATAGATAAACAACTAACTAAACAAATAAACAACAGTGGAGTCAAGCTAAGTCAACATGCCTGCTTTTGGATCTGCAAAACACTAGTTCATTTCTTGTTTTGTTAGATATATATATATATATATATGTGTGTGTGTGTGTTTACATATATATAAAGCTTCAATTTAACTGGCATACAGTGGATACAATTTTTCACTCTTTGTTATATTGCAGCCATTTGCTAAAAACATTTAGGTTCTTTTTTCCCCCTCAATGTACACACAGCACCCCATATTGACAGAAAAACAGAATTGTTGAAATTTTTGCAGATTTATTAAAAAAGAGAACCTGAAATATCACATGATCCTAAGTATTCAGACCCTTTGCTGTGACACTTCAATATTTAATTCAGGTGCTGCCTATTTCTTCTGATCATGAAAATGGTTCTACACCTTCATTTGAGTCCAGCTGTCTTGGATTATACTGATTGGACTTGATTAGGAAAGCCACACACCTGTCTATATAAGACCTTACAGCTCACAATACATGTCAGAGCAAATGAGAATCATGAGGTCCAAGGAACTGTCTGAAGAGCTCAGAGACAGCTCTGACAATTGTGGCAAAGCAAAAACAATTAGCTGCACTTAAGGTTCCTAAGAGCACAGTGGCCTCTATAATCCTTAAAAGGAAGACGTTTGGGACGACCAGAACTCTTCCTAGAGCTGGCCGTCCGGCCAAACTGAGCTATTGGGGGAGAAGATCCTTGGTGAGAGAGGTAATGAAGAACCCAAAAAACACTGTGGCTGAGCTCCAGAGATGCAGTCGGGAGATGGAAGAAAGTTGTAGAAAGTCCTCCACCAGTTGGGGCTTTATGGCAGAGTGGCCCGACAGAAGCCTCTCCTCAGTGCAAGAGACATAAAAAGGCCCCCATGGAGTTTGCTAAAAAAAACACCTCAAGGACTCCAAGATGGTGAGAAACAAGATTCTCTGGTCTGATGAGACCAAGATAGAACTTTTTGGCTCATCACCTGTCCAATACAGTCCCAACAGTGAAGCATGGTGGTGGCAGCATCATGCTGTGGGTGTGTTTTTCAGCTGCAGGGGCAGGACGACAGGTTGCAATCGAGGGAAAGATGAATGTGGCCAAGTACAGGGATATCCTGGACCAAAACCTTCTCCAGAGTGCTCAGGATCTCAGACTGGGCCAAAGGTTTACCTTCCAACAAGACAATGACCCTAAGCACACAGCTAAAATAATGAAGAAGTGGCTTCACAACAACTCTTTGACTGTTCTTGAACGGCCCATCCAGAACCCTGACTTAAACCCAATTGAGCATCTCTGGAGAGACCTAAAAATGGTTGTCCGCCAACGTTTAACATCCAACCTGACAGAACTGGAGAGGATCTGCAAGGAGGAATGGCAGAGGATCCCCAAATTCAGGTGTGAAAAACTTGTTGCATCTTTCCCAAATAGACTAGAGTTTTTCTGTTAATATGGGGTGCTGTGTGTATATTAATGAGAAAAAAAAAACTTAGCAAAAAGCAAATAGCTGCAATATAACAAAGAGTGAAAAATTTAAGGCAGTCTGAATACTTACCGTAGCCATACACATTAAGCAAGGTATTATAACAATATATGGCTTGTGATGCTTAGTGTGATATATTTTTATGTATTTGTCTGCATGGGCTTCATTGCTATGTTATCTTTATACTGTATGTCACTCTGAGTTTAGTCAGATAGAAAAAATAAAGAATGTGAACAGAGCAGAATGACAGAAATTTACCATCATGCACTCTGGCACAAAAATATGATTTTTTTTTTTTTTTTTTTTGTCTGTGAAAATATTGCTAGATGTGAAGTATGCAGAGGTACTTTGTAGTAAGCTGTCAGTGTTTCTTTTGCGAGTTTTATTTACCCATCTCAAACAGCATCTTAAACCAAGAGGACTCTTTGGACAGATGAAATCTATCCCTGCAACATATTTTAGCTTTTTTTTTTTATCCCCAAATGCAGGCACAATATTTGTACCTCATGTCTTGAACACTGTGTCAACATTTAATATTGTCCATGCTAGACTTTCCCTTCATATGACCAATATTGATTGCAGTTCATTTTCTATGAGCACCTTGAGGGTCGGTTGTTCAGAAATCCTGCAAGGAAACGGCAAACCCTGTGAAGACACTCAATAAAATGAAACTTTTGTTGAGGTGAAAAAAAATGAAACAAGCCTAAATATTGACAAAACATATTTGACTAGGTCTTGCTGTTCCTTGGATTTTGTCAAGCTGTACGGGAGCTTCAAAGAGAAAGGAAAGAAGGCAAGAAGGATGAAAGAAAGACAGTAAAGCAAAAAGCAGAAATGAAAAAGAACGAAGCTAACAAGGAATGAAAGACAGAAAGGGGAAAAACTGCATAGTGAAGAAAAAGGTAAAGAAAATAGGAAGGAGGAACAGGATCAAGACAAAGGAATGAAGAAAAACAAAAAAAGCAGGAAGGAAAGCAAGGAGGAAAGTAGTAAGAAGACTGCTCGCCAGGGCAGAAGAAAGTAGAAAGGAAAGAAAGAGCAAGGCAAGGAGGAGGAAGGAAAGACCAAGTGGAAACAAACACCAATTGCAAAGCAGAAGAAAGAAAAGACAACAGGAAGGAAGGAAAAAACAGAAAGGAAGGAAAGTCAGAAGGAGGAAACAAGGACAAAGATGGAAAATGTAAATGAAATACAGATGAACTAAGAAGGAGGAAAGAAAGACATGGCATAAATACAAAACAAATGAGGTGTTGGGAAGAACAGCGAGGAGGAAGGAATGAGAAATGATGGAAGACAAAGTTTGAGGAAACTCAAACTCACGCAAACTTTTGGAAAGTTAACAAGGAAGACAATATTGGAAGGGGGAAAAAGGAGGAGGACAGACAGAATGTTGCAAAAAGGAGAAAATAGAAATGAAGAAAATAGGATAAAAGATGGAAGCTATGGCTGTTGATCCAGCTACTGTAGAAAAAAGAGAAAGTAACCAGCTAGCCCGGTTTCTGGCTTTAGCTGGTCTTCAATCCTAATCAAGCTAGTTTCAAGCTGTTTTTCCGGCATATCTTGGCTGAGCAGGGAGACCAGTCAGGTAGTATTTTTCGGATGAGAAATATAATGGTTACTGGATTTTGTCTAATTACGTGTCAGATAATAATCTGCATTCACTTAGTCTACAAACCCATAAAAACAATGGACATATCAAAACCACAGAGAACGATCGCACAACACGCGCCCGAGACAAACCTCTAAACACCCTCGCTGCATGTAGCTATCAGAACATAATCTAAAATTACGCGGTGAAGCTAACTCATTAGCATACTCATGCACTGGAGGGAAATGCACTGATTATGTTTTACTTTACACTGATGACCGAGATGTATTCATCTGCTAGGACTGCGGCTTTGTGTGTCTGCGTGTTCGGCCAGGGAAAAAGGGAGGGGGGACGGATACGTAATAATCATCCTCCCTAGATTAAATGGAGGACATTAGACAGATATTAGGGGAACAATTGGGAGTATTGGGCCAGGCTGTCCGCTAGCGCTAGTGAGTCACGGTTCTGGCTAATGGTTTATCAGCCGTGTAGATATAGGACCGTAGCGTGGCAGCGGAGGGGAGCGCACCGGGAGGCCTGGCCGTGGATATTTTATCGGCCTACATGTCTCCGGCCTCTGTTCCCTTCTCTCCCAGCATTACCGGGAAAAAGTCATTACCGCTGTAATTATTTTCAAGAAGATGTACTCAGAGAACTCGCAAATATCAGCGAATTGCTTTCTTTGATAAATACTATACATGGAGGGGGGTTATTCTGCTGCACAGCCGCGCTTTTTGTGGGGTTGTCATGTTATTTTCCAGGGTATGTCCATTTAGGAGTAGGATGTTTTACTGCGTTTGCGTACACGCGTTAATTGGTCGTAATTAAGGAAATGCAAGCACCACAGAAAGGATGAGAGCGGTAGGCATTGTGAGGTAGAGGCATGTTCGAAGGGGAACGTGTGGGCTGGTTCTGTCAGAGAGGCACAAGGCAAACAAAGCTGCTCGGTCATGTCTGAGAGCGCCATGAATAATCTCTGATTGAGCCCAATTATCACAGCAGACATATCTGACAGAAACAGAGGCGGAAGCAAAATGAGTAAGACCTATTAATATTTGCAAAAAAAAACGTGCGCGCGGAAAAAAAAATACATCGGGTTCGCGCGAAAAAAAGAACAGGCAAAAACAATATGGTGCCGAAAGATCCAGAGGCGGAATTAGACCACCGTGTTTCAACACACAAAATGAAAGAAGGCACCTGTTTATAATAGTCACCTCCCTGAAAGAAGCTTATTTCTCCTGATGGGACCCCTACTGATGAGAGGAGACCCGACTAATCTTTATGTGACCTGTCCCTAGCCGCGGGGGACGGGCAGAACACAACGCGTGCCCGGCGGTACAATAGGCACATAGAGATTCGTATTGACAGCTTACGGTCGGGGGTATCGTTTTGCACCCCGGGATGGCATAATCACATTATGGATGAAAGTGAAGCGTTGTCTGTATTAATAGGCATCGAGTCAGGTGGGTTTTGCCCCGGTGAGCCCCTGCGCCAGAGAGAAGGGTGGAAAAAATTCAGTCGGCATGACTAGAGCAGTGCTGCCACCATGTGGCGAGTGCGCATGTGTGACAACGTGCGGTTCTTCAAATTAAAGGCACGCTGGATAGGTTTAAAAAGCCTGAGGGAATAAAATAACAATTGCTGCTTCTTTTTCGGAACACCTTAGAAGGCTTTCCATGGATTTGTGAAGGTTCTGTCGCTTTATGCTAGTCAGTCAGTTTGTAAAGTGTCAGTCAAAAGCACGCGTGCATATTTCATCGCAATGCTTTTCTCCATTAAGGCCAGAGGAGGGCAGCAAGGATCACAGTAGGGTCTCCATAATGGAGAATGTCAAAAACACTCCGTTTCTGTCTGTAGGCCTTACCTTTCCTAGGCTGGCTGACTCTCAAAAGAATGCGATCGAAACAGAGGATGTTATAGATTTAATTTTTGAATTACTATGTGAACATTATTGCAGTCTCTGGGACCCAAATATTATAATAGTAAATCCGTTCCAACAGTAATAAGGACTTTTCTCTATATTTTCTCTAGTTTATTCTCACGTGCAGCTGTATTTACGGTGAAAACATAGCAGAGACACATGTTTATGGGAAATGACTAAAAAAGCAATCTCTCTTTGTCATATCCAGTTAATGTTTATATAATTTCCCCACATGAACCAGACTAATGATTCAAGTTATTGATTTCTCGCTCTACTTTTAAGGAAGCCTTCTCTTGAGGACGAGATCTGGGAGTTTATCCTCAAACACAGAATAACAGCATGCCGTAGCAGGTATTTCCAGCTTAAACATGCATTTTAAATGTGTGTACTATTAATAAAACTAAATCTAACTATATAGTTATATATATAATTTTTTTTTTTTTGCAACATCAAGCACTGAAGAAAACAATAAAAATGCCAATTGGACAATGAGTTGAATGAAAACTGAATCAGGCAGTTAATATTATAGCTTTTCATTATTCAGTGTGCAGCATATTAAAATAAAGCATGGGCCAATATTTATTATTTGCAAACACTTGCTTAAGACCGTTTGTTCAGCATTAAACGCTTTAATGTGAATAATTCCTTATGAGGTCTATTGGAAATGCGCAAGAAGGGAGCTACAATTACACATAAATAAATATTCCTGACAGTGCTAACACAAAGGCTCTCGACGTGCATTAACTATAATCCCCACGGTCCCTGCTGTTTGACCATTTAATAAAACTCAATGAAATATAGTCTGTCGTAGAGCCTTTGTGCAGAGATCCGTTACACAGGCACGAAACCCGCAGGTTTAAGAGGCGTGTTTGTTGTGTTTAGTGTCAGTCTAGGACGTGTTAAGCCAAAACAAAAGGAATTAAATTCTCATTCATTGACGTTACGTAAGCACTCCACTGAATTAGTATCTGGAGGCCTGTTTGATGCGCAACAGCAAACCATGACAGCGCCCCCGCGTGGTTCGACAGCAGCCCTGCCCATTTGTGGTTTCACTCCCTCTGTCTTAAGAAATTAAACGCACTAGTGAAACAGTTTGAAAGCTGACATCAGACTGTTTTGCATTTTTTGGAGCTTGATCAAAGCAAAAACCGAAGCATTTACACACATCGCATATCATCATCCATTCCAGCAACTTTGCTGTGATTTTTGTGCAATGATTTAACATTTATGCAATCAGATTAATTATTCATAAGCTCGAGTATGACTGCTAGTGTCTTTCTGTATCTCACCACTAGATGGCAATAGTTAGCTTCCTAAGCGCCTGAGCCGTATTTGAATACTTCACCATGACCACGGTAGAAGAGAGTGACTCAGACTTTAAATGATTTTACAAGGCTGAGAAGAAAAAGAGAAACATATATTTCTTATCTAAGTATGTAAGATTTATTGTGCACTATTCGTAATGTCTAAAATAATCATACACTGATGCCATAATCATACACTTATGTGGACATGTAAATAAACGTGAATAAAGCTAAGGTTGCCCATTTAATAATTTGTATGACCTTAAGCGCAAAATCACAGTTGAACCATTTAAAAGCTATATGCAAAATCATATGCAAAAATACAGTTTAACCAGATGCTAAATGCTGTATTCCTGTTATGTATTTAATATATTAATATTCTTTTCGATGCAAACACATCTCTTTTTAAAATGTAAATTAGACCCATTATAGATGCGTTTTTGCTATTTTTATTCAGATTTTTCCTGTATATTTTTTTTCTTTCGCTATAACCTGATTGGATAATTATTTTATTTAAAGGAATAGCTTAGCAAAAATGTAAATTTCCAGATTATTTTCACCCCCAGGCCATCCAAGATGTATATAAGTTTCTTCAGCTGAAGAGAAATTAAGATTCTGGAGGGAAACATTTCCGTATTTTTCTCTATATAATGCAAATAAACAGATGTTTCAATATTCATATTTAAGCAGCTTCAAAGTAATCCGCCCAACGTGAGCCAACAAATCTTCTCTAACGTTCGTGAGTAAAAATATATGATTTTGAAATTTTGTTCGGAAAAATGCTCATTAAAAATTTCATTAGAGACCACCCTTATTTGTTTTTGGATTACTTTGAAGCTGCTTAAATATGGATTTGGGGCCAACAAAAAGATCCATGCTGACCCTCATTCACTTGCTCTGGATTCTTCGGCTGAGGAAAGGAAATCATATACATTCTAAATGACCTTGTGGTGAGTATATAATCAAGAAATTAGATTTTTTTGGTAAACTATCCCTAAAATACAGCAAACGCATTCTTAATGAAGTCCCCATTAAAGTGTCATTTTCACACCCGATATCTCCCGTGGTTTATTTTCTTATTATAAAGCCTGATTTTCAGTGTTTTGTATGGCTTGAACAGTCCAACCCAATGAACTAATCAGTCAAATTAGCCCTGATTAAAGTCCATGGTGTGATTAATGTAGCATTTGTGGGTGGTATTAAGTGCTTGATATGTGCTCATATTTTGACACCATCGAAATTGCAGGAAATTAACAGCATGACATATTTATTTGCATGTTCCTCTGTCCAAACAACTCCCCCTCTCTGCTGCAGTCTGGTCTGAAACGTCTTGAATTCGCGGGGACGGAGATGTTGTCCAACCTATGGAAGGAAAACAGAGAGGGAGAGAATGAAAGAGAAAGAGAGGGCATCGTGCTGCTCACGAACTGACAATTCCAGCGACTCTGCCAGACAGCAGTTGACTGCTACTCTGCTATTCCTGTTAGAGGGCTGAACCCACTCTGCCTTGTTGGCACAGATATTTTTAGCCCTGGCGTTTGGCAGAGAGACCAGAACTAAGAGTGATGGGGCCACACGGGCCTCCAACTGCAAAAGGGCAGCGGTGGGATGAAGAGGGCGGAGGCGGACAAGGTCACATAAGGCCTCTGGAGACGAGAGACTGGAAGATGAGGTGATGAGATCTGGTGATTGAGTCTTGTCGCATCTGTCTTTGACAAACTGTATCTTATTCTTGTGAAGAGGCTAGCATGATATTTTGGTATGAATATTCAATTATATTTAGATAAAACTACTACTAAAGTGATCAAATACATATGGACGGCCATTGCTGCCATGACTTTTTATGTCACAATTCTGGCAATAACAAAAGTAACAAAAAAAACATTGTGATTTCTTCACAATTATGCGTTTACATTTGCGTTAGATTTTATTTATGTTTTGTTACTGGCACAAAGTAACGAAATCATTTTTATTTTTTTACTAAATACTCAATATGGAATTGTGATACAAAAAGTCACATTTCTAAGAAAAAAGTAAACTTCTAGATATAAACTCTTAATAAATTCTGACTTACTTTCTCTCATTTCAGTTTAATTCTAATTCTTATTATAAAATAAAAAGGTTACTGACTTTTTAATCTCACCGTTCCAAAACTTGTTGCAAGTTTATATCTCGCAATTCTCGAAAGTCTGAAAAATCCGAATTGTTTGAACTTAAACTCAACAAGACATAAACAACCTTCTATACAAATATGTATTCAAAATTGCATCAAGAACGTATGCTGCCTTCACACCACATCGTAATTACCGTAATTCTGAGATGACAACAAATGACATCTTACTCATAGCTTTCCATGTTATCTGACTCTTTTAGCCTAAATGAACCTGACGGTGGTCACGCGGTACAAGTTGTACTGTAACTCTCTGAACGGAGCCCGTGAGGGCTTTGGCGTTGATAGTGTGGCCACAGAAACATAATTGTCACGTGTTGACATCTCAAAATTACAGCATGGCTTGAAGGCAGCATAAAAATATTGGCAGGTGGGAAAACGTATATATACATCCAAATGTAGTTTCATCATTGTGCAAAGAGCGAGTTTGATTTGAACCAGATCTTTTTAGTGAGATTTGAATCAGACTCACTCAGTGGATCGCTCATAAGTGTGAGATTAAAACTAAACTAAATGTGGAAGCCAATGGCTCCTTAGACATTTGTTTAGTCTGTAGTCTTGCATTAGCTGTGCTTTTTGTTGCTCCGTTTAAATCTAAACAAAAAGTTTTGTATTTTACTTCTCTATTTTATTATTTTCCTAGTAAGATCACTTTCACATCTTTAACCGCTGTTTGCTATCACAGGACTGCCAAAACAGCCTAACCTCTTCACAGTGTACTGCCTCATCTTTCCCTCATAAACCTTTGTTTTGCAAGCTCTTTGTGCCTGGATTGTATAATGGCTCCTCCTCAGTTACTGATAGACTTCTTTCCTGCTTTTAGCTCTCTTCCCATCAGCCTCTCAGCAGGTCTCTTTCTTAGATCCACCTGTCTGTGTGCCGAGCTCTGCGGAAAGCACTAACATATTCCCTTTGTTAGCCGTGCCTCCTACACAATTTGTCTCCGCATGCATGACCTTGACTGCTCCAATCCCAAAATAGACCCTGCACACAGGTGTTTTTTTATCGCTTTCTCAAGACTGTATTATCGCATGCAGGTTTTCTTTCTATAAATGGAAGATCTGAATCTTACGCGCTATCAACCCTCTCCTGCCAAGTCAAAGCAATCTGTCGTTTGGCATTCAGCTCTGCAGATTACTTGTTGCTATGTGGAAGTTAGTCAGAAGGGTTTATTTTATGCAAAGTCGTGACATCTTTGGAATATTTTTTTGTCCATTTAGTCTGTACTATAAGTACTGCATTTGTAGTCTATACCCGAGAAGGTAAACATCTAGTTGATATCCACAATGAAGCAACAACCAAAAAAAAGATTAGAGTAATATTCTGAGATACGAAGTTAAGAAGGATGTGCTAACAAGCTGAGGGGAAATCTTGATAGATAACATAAAATCAACAGCAGATGTGCTAGCAATCTGCAAACAGAGCTGAGCGAGATTGAAAAATCGCTAGCTAGCATGAAATAAACAACAGAAGTGCTGACAGAGCAAGAGATCTGAAAACACTTAGCTAATTATAACTATAGAAGTGCTAGCAAGCTGCTAATAGAAAATCTGACTGAAAGATACATAGCTAATATACAGTGAGGTCAATAAGTATTTGATCACCCTTTGATTTTCCGTGGGAAAGTCATCATTAGCCTCTTCCATTTTCTAACAATTGCTCCAACGGTTGTTCTTTTTTCACCAAGCTGTTTGGCAATTGCCCCGTAGCCCTTTCCAGCTTTGTGAA
Organism: Enteromius afrohamiltoni; assembly: GCA_034779775.1. Lineage (NCBI taxonomy): Eukaryota > Metazoa > Chordata > Actinopteri > Cypriniformes > Cyprinidae > Enteromius > Enteromius afrohamiltoni. The sequence continues at coordinate 5,958,684 of JAUYWG010000066.1, read as the reverse complement.
GGTCTACAATTCTGTCTCTTGTGTTTTTTGACAGCTCTTTGGTTGTGTCCATGTTGCTACCTAGACTTTGGCTGATTGTGGTGTGCACAGGTGTCTTTATGACAGCTAATGACCTCAAACAGGTGCTACTAATTTTGAATCACGAGCACAGTGTAGCTGGACTATTTAAAAGCAAAATAACAGGTCTTTGAGGGTCAGAAATCTGGCTGATAAGCAAGTGATCAAATACTTATTTGACACAGAAATTCCCAAATAAATAGTTAAAAAATCATACTGATATGTGGATTTTTCTTTTTAGATTCTGTCTCTCACAGTGGAAATGCAGGTATGCTGAAAATTGTAGACCCCCTCCATGATTTCTAAGTAAGAGAACTTGCAGAATCACAGGGTGATCAAATACTTATTGACCTCACTGTATATAATCAACAGTAAGTGCTAGCAAGCTGCTAAGTAAGTGAAAAAGAACAATCAAACTCAAGAGTAGATGTGCTATCAAGCTACTAACAGAACAGAATCGATTAAAACATGTAAAAGTATTAGCAAATGGCCAACAGACTTAATAATATATAATATATTAATATGTTATAATTCATAACAATAACAAGCAAGTCATATATATCGAAATATCGATAAAATCAACAACTGAGCTGATAGCAAGCTAAAAGAGCAAAAAAAAAATAATACCATAAAACAATACAATAAATGGAATACAAAATTTATTATAGTAAAATCAGAGATACAAAGTGCTGGAGTGAATGTAACTAATTACTATACTTAAGTATCTTTTCAGGTACTTTGTAGTTGTACTGAGTATCAAAATGTTTTGCAACTTTTACTCGTGACTTCACTATATTTTTGAGTATCTGTACACTTTACTCCACTACATTTAAATGAGTGCTGCAACACATTACATTTTGTATGGCACCTAGCTTTCCTGCAGCAGTTTATTTATGCTACAAAACTACTATATCTTGTGCATTTTACCCTCACCCAAACTTGTCAACAATGTTACTTTAATGTGAGTTCCTTATCTCATATGTAAAGCACCTGTGATTTACAATTACTGGCTGAGGCCCAAACCAGCACATTCAGGGCAAGAAGACTTTGACTTTTTTTTGTTGTTAATATTGTTTTATATTGAGACCTGTTTGAAGGATATAGTTTTTTTGTTTTGTTTTTGCACTTTTTAGGTGTTCAGTTTTATTCTGTTTTACAAAATAAGTGTGATTGCTTTCCTCACAAATCAGTTCTTTCTTGTTTTTGTTGCAGTTTCGCTGCCTTGTCTTGGACTTTTATGTCACGTCCTGTCTCCTGTGGAGTTTGTAGTCAGTTTGTTTCTTGCTTGTTAGCCTCCTGTATATATACAGCCCTATTGTTTCTTTAGTTCTTTGTGATTTGTTTCTGTGGTGAGTTAAAATATTCCAGCGGTCCCCCCAGAGTGAGATTTTTTTAGGCGACCGTTATTTTAGACCACAATAACGGTATGTTCACACGGGGCATCAGCATCAACACTTGACGGAAGGCGTGGCTGAAGTTTGGCACTGACACTTGGTCATAGCAGCGTCAGCCAATTAAATTCAATAGTTTGCTGCTCTTGAACAGGATGAACGTACCTGCCGCCTGGCTACAGTAATTGCACAGAGCGATCCTGATTGGCTGAATCTTCCGAAAAGTTCTCAACTTCTGCCGCGAGCAGCACCAGTGAAGCGCAGCCGATGGATCCACAATGCTTTTCGGCAGCGTTTGACATCACCCTTTCAAAGTCAATGGGAAGCGTTGACGCTGATGCCCCGTGTGAACGTTCCGTAATGCTGACATATCAGATGGATTGCTTCGTTTTTTTAAATATTCACAAACTTGCTTACCATGTAATGAACTATATGATATTTCAATTCACAAATATGTTTAAATACGATTTAACACCTTTCTGAATGATTGTGATCATGATCTGTAACATGAGATGGGCGCCGCCATGTTTGTTCGCGCTGCAGTTCAGAGCGATTTGAATGGATTGTTATTGTTGCTTACATAGATAGCGAGAAAGCCAAGTTTAAATTTGGCAGTTATGTAACGTCACCGAATGTTCTAAAAACCACATGTGGGACCGTACTCCCAGGGGTACTGAAAGAAAAATCCCATATTTGGGACCATACCGCTCAATAGGTTAATGTAATGGTTGTCTGTTTGCCCGTCATTCTGTTCTATGTTCCCAGTGGTTTTTGGCTTATTGCTTGTTCTAGCTTTGGCACATGGATTTTTGCTTCGGCCTGTTTTCTCCAGTTTCTCCACAACATTACAGTTTTTTCACTGGCATGTCTCTTAGTGGAGTGATTTTGGAGTAAGGTATCGGTACTTTTACTCAGGTACTCTTTACACTTCTGAGTAAAAGTGTATTAATCATGTCGTTTTTTGTTGGATTGATTACCAGTTAACTACAGTTTTAGAGTTTAACAAAACCATGGCTCATTTGTGGCTACCATGGTTTAACGGCATAAATCATAGTTTTATTGTTTTATTTGTAGTAAAACCTTGAGTTGATTTTCATATGGTTAACCCATTTAATCACAATAGCGGCATGTTGGGATATTTTCATGTCTGGGAAAAAAAATGGGATTAAACTGGTTAATTACAAGGAACAACAGGTAGTACAAAAAGATTTAGCTTATTTTAGCAAGCAGAAATAAATGTACTTCTCTGAAGAATATGACTTTTTTTTCGAGATGCACAAGGTGGATTTAGAGGGAACTTGGGTATGAGATGGACACCGCATGATATCTCTCTAGTAGACCTCAGGGTTGGAGCATCAGTCTCTGAGGACGCGGCTGGCTACTGCGCCAAAGGCTCACTCTCCTCATCCTCAAGAAATAACTTGCCTGCAGCCTGCTGTCGTGCTATCTCTTGGTGTGAATTGAGCCTATGTGTTGCCAGTGGTTATAGATGCTATCATTCAAGCACCACACATGCCTGTACCTGCGCCAGCAGCCAATCTATATTCCACTGGAATGTCAAGAGCATGTGTTAGCTGACAAACAAATAAAGCCAAGAGTCGGTTTGATGGGGAGGAAATGAGAAAATGAGAATTTGAACGAAGTTTGACAATAATTTCCACGCTCTACGTATTAACAGATAGATGGTTCTCACTTCTAAGGTCTGAGATGGAATTAAATATCTACCCCACTGAGTTTTTGTCACCGTTCCTCTGCAAACCGCAGCGATTTCACATCTCTCTGTGGCGGGTCTTTGATATTAATGTGAGTGGAGGTATTTTTCTTCTATTATTACTCAGAGCGGTACAGTCAAAGAAACTCAATTGTCCTGAAATAAGGCTGTCCTTCACTGTGTTGACATTTCCAGGAGGCATCTTAAAATCGAGATCTTCATAGCAGCTGACCCAGACTCATTCACATGGTTGTTAATGTTGTATAAAAACATTCTGTTGAAAAGTCAATTGCTTAATCCATAAACAGAATTAATAACCCAACCTCTGACCTCAGTCAATTAGTCTTGGCGTCTAAAATCCCTCTCACAGTCAGGTGTTGCTTTCACACAGAGATATTTCTGCTTTCTCTGATTTATGAATTCCAGTTGGTAAGTAACAGTATTTTTTTATAATGCTTAATTAAATTGGCCATTAAATAATGACTCTCCTGCTGTATTTTTTAAGTGTTATCACATCGGTGCATTTCGCTTTTAAAGGCCGACTTGGCAGAATATTAAAGTCTGTAGATGCTAAAGCACAGTTCACTTCTTTTGTAGTAGTAAGTAGTTTCCATATGTTTCTCCATTTGATAGCAATGTTGTTGCCCTCTGCTGGTGCAATAGATAATTAGCCCCGTCAAACTGACTTCTTAATGCTAGGAATAATTTATGCATCAGTTGGAGAAAACAACAACTGTGTTTCTATGAAAGGACGTTGTAGGCTTTACAATTGCTTTACCACTTTATGCTTTCCCTCCATTTTTATTTGCTAGTAAAGCGAGCTTTAAGGTTCACTCAATCACCCAACACATTTCTGAATGTGATGGCCCCTCGATACTTTGGCTGTTGACAGATGTCTCATGTTTTGTTTGACATCTTTAACTCTGTGGCACACATGTCAGTGTGCACTTGGACAAAGGCTTCTCTTTGAAAATGACATCTGCGCAGGCCACCATAGGCCAGGGGTTGAGTCCTGCAGGCATTTCTCTGCTGGTAATTTCAAACTGTGGCTCAGAGGTCCACGGCCTGCAGGACAGAACTGTCGCTTTCAGCCCTGACAGACCATCTGACCGTGTTTCTTTTCTTTTCTCACAGATTATCAATAATATATACTCTAAAATCTACTACATCAATTTTCACACAAAAAATAAAATGTACTGACGCTTAGGCTGCATTCAAGGTGCAAATTAGTTTGTAGAGTCCACATTTAATAATTCACTAGTAATCCACAGCACTGCATTCCGTCAATTAACATCTTGTAAAGCAAAAAGCTTGCAAGAAACAAATCCATTAAGTATTTTTATCTCCCATCCTCTTTCTAGTTCTTTGTCCACCATCCTGTCTTCTCCAGTGAAAAAGTCCTCTAGTCTAAGTCTGTGCATAAGCACCCTTTACAAGCCATTTTGTATGTATTTTGGTAGACCTTTATGCGAGAGCACAAGATGGACATCTATCTATTTTTTATCTATCTATTTATATGTATATATATTAAGGATGTACCAATACCACTTTTCTATTGCTTATCCGATATCGATCCTTTTATTTTTGGTACTTGCCGATACCAATTATCGATAATAATATTTTTACATAATTAACTACATTACATGATTAAAATATTGGGTTCAGAAGCTAAAGGAATAAGTTTAATGTCAGTTGTTTAACTTCATTTATCAAATACATTTCATTTATGAAACCAAAATGTGTTGGTTTTTGGAAACCAAAAACATCTCACATTATCACAGTTTATTTACTATAGTTTAGAATGGTAATTAAATATGACAGGAACTCAGTTAAACTGTCAGAACAAATTCCCCTCGATAATTTCAGATAACTTTGATAGAAAGGTAATGGATTACAATCAACCAACATTTTTCTCAGAAAACTGTTAGTATAACAATTCAGCCCACTGTGCTTATTGCTATTAGCTATGCATTAAAGGGTTAGTTCACCCAAAAATGAAAATCCTGTCATTAATTACTTACCATCATGTCGTTCCAAACCCATAAGATCTTTGTTCATCTTCGAAACACAAATAAAGATTAGATTTTTTTTTGATGTTATCAGAGAGCCATCTGATCCTAGACAGCAACACAACTGGCAATGATCCAGGTCCAGTCCGGTGTATTGTGATACTCTCTACAATGGCGGACAACATATGTCATGGAAGAAGAATGGATAGAGTAAATGGTGTTGTTGCCACACAATCTCATGAGCAATTCATACATATTCGTACGATGTGCCAATTCATAGTAATTCGTACGACCTCACTCGTACGATTTCGTACGATTTGTCTAAAAACACGTGATGGGTAGGTTTAGGGGCGGGGTTATGTTAAGGTAATTCGTACAAATTCATACGAATTGGTATCTTGTAAAATATGTACGATTTAGAATAAATCGTATGTATTCGTACGAGTGAGGTCGTAAAAAAATGTATAAATTAGCCACCTTGTAAAATATGTACGAATTGCTGTGAGATCAGGTTGGTTATTTTAATTTTCTTTGCAAAAAAAAAAAAAACTGTTCTACTACCATCACAAAAAGGGAAATTGAGCCACTGATGTCACATGGTGTCATGCTGCACTCTGGCATGAAGACCCGTAGACGAGGATTCTCGCAAAACAGTAGTTATTTTAATCATAAACTTGGACACGGTACACAAGGCAAGGCAGTGCAGACACGCAAGACACTTGACGATTCGACAAATAAGGTTTGAACTAAAGCACTATAAATACACAGACATAGACGAGACACAGCTGGACACAAATTAACACAATGAACTAAACAAGGGCAGGAAACGCTATACATGGGCAGGGGCGGATACAAAAGGAGCATGACACAT
>JAUYWG010000066.1:5934743-5950765 GCA_034779775.1 Enteromius afrohamiltoni | reverse complement strand
CACATACAATAAAAACAGTAATATAGTGAAATATTACTTTTTAAGTAATTAATTTGTTTGTTAATGGTAATATATTTTATAAAATATATTTTATAAAAATTTGTTCCTGTGATTTTGGGAATGGCAACCCTTTTTAGTCTTATTAGAACCTTCCAAAGAACAGCATTTGAAATATAAATGTATTTTTTTTTTTTTTTTTTATCTTACTTGCCCCAACATTTTAAGTGGTGGTGTGTCACATTGTCACCAAAAATATTTAACAAAATTTGTTATATTAAGTTAAATATTTCCAGTCTTTTTTGATGAACTTCTTTCATTGTGCATAATTTATGTTTTATTCTCATTCTCTGTTTTACAGAACTGAATTGTATAAGGCTTTAGGACTTGGCTTTGTCTAAAATGAGATCTTCAATCCTCCCAGGATCCTTTTAACTTCTGGATTAATTTGTGGTATTAATATTATGATCGAAGAGGGATGCATGTTGATAGTTTCAGCAGTAAAGTCAGCACAAATACAGATGATTGAAGGATGTGGAAAGACTGGGAGAGAACCTCTGTGTGTATGTGTTTTAGGCGAGAGAGAAAACAGCAATTACATTACATTTGTTTATCCGCCAAAATTGTGGAAAACAAAGCTCTGGATAACTTCCCAATTTCATTCAGAACCCCTGCGAGGAACCCCCTGCCATGCAGCCAAAACACACTTTCCACCAACAACCAGATTAGCTTCAAGGGCAGATGCAGTGCAATTGTTTATTGCGGTAAAGTCATTTGAATTGAGTTCGTTTTGTCCTTAAGACAAGACTAGGTCATCTTGATGAATATGAAACCTTTTAAAATGAAAATGCTTTGACACCGTGCTCCAGAAATAAATTTAATTCACATGCTGTTTATTGAAAAGTAGTGTGGTCACTTTTTAAAGCATGTTTTTGATTATTATTTGACATGTTTTGCATTGACACAATTTTTAATAACTAAAGTGATGTGTATATATATATATGTATACGCACACTTTTCTCTCACTTCTGCTGACTGTGGAAACCGGAAGCAGTCCAGGTGGATGACGTAAGACACATTTGCAATCTGACCGTTAAAAAGTATGTTCTATATAGTATGAATGTGGCTTCCTCCTAACTGAAGCCTATTCAATCACGCAGTGAAAACTGCAACGGCCGTTGGTCGCTTGCAGTGGTTTAGATTAAACCAATCGGCAGGGCGCCATGTTAGAGCGACCAATGGGCATCACTCCAGCCGAAGGCACCAGAATGGGTGGGGCCAGCGTGTATATAAGGTGGCGCCCTCATCGACAAAGTTAGATTCTTCTCCTTCAGCGACGAAACCTTTGCTGGTCCTGACGGAAGCCTAGGCTGGTCAGATCGCCTGCAGCTGGAGAAATCCCCTGCCTATGCCGTCTAGGTATTAGGCATCTGCTTTCTAACATCCCCTGCCGGCCCCGGCGAGGAAGAAGTCTTTCAAAGGTAAGACCTAAGATAAATCTACGGCGATTGAACTCATACATTACTGTCTGGTCTCCCTACGCAGAATGTAATGCTCTCGAGGGCACGAGTTTCACTATCCACTCGCTATGTATTCTGTAATACCCTGCTTGCTTGTTTTCACATCCCTCACAAAGTTCGGAGTATGAGAACATGGGCTTCGGGTGTGTCTTTGCTCTGCCTACAGAAGTAATTAAGCCCTTACTTATCGTCCTCAGCTGTCTGAGCAAAATGAACAGTTAAGCAGTTGGTTTGAGGGCTCGCACGCCAGCATATGCTCACGTTCTCCCCTCACCCGCTGCTTCTTCATTCGTTCACTCTCTCACGCTCTCACTCCTTTCCCTCGTAAGAGGAAAGCGGTGTTTCACGTTGAGATTGAGTATGTGTGAGTGCATTATGCAGACATAATCCACCACCTCAGTGTGTGTCACCTCGTTCGAGCTGCTAGATCCTAATAACAGACAGATGCACAGGCTGTTCACAGTCTAGATGCGCGAGTTCACTGATGTGCTCATCACGTGCTCATGTTCTCCCTCTCGAGCTGAGAACTGCATTCGCCATTGAGATGGAATATGTTAAGTGCAGTATGCAGATACAATCCACCTCTTCAAAGTGCTTCATGAGACGATCAGTGCACCTCGCTTGAGCCTTGCAATTGTTTAGCGCTCTAAAAAAGGGGGCGCGATCAGCATGCGCAAGCTGGTTCTCTCAAGCTCTCATGCCCTCCCCTTTCAAGGTGAAGGCTGTGTATTTGTAGCTGAGATAGAGCAGGTTAAGTGAATTAATACAGACAATGCAGATGTCGGTCAGCTTCCGCTCTCTCGTTCCTTTCCTCTCATTCTTTGGAGGAAGAAAGCATAATTTTGCGAGGTTGAGCTATCAAGGCTGGGTGATCACCTCCCTCTCACGTGTCTGCGTCAGTGCTTCCTCCCATAGCACAAACACGAGCCTTATATCCCTAATAGCGATAAAGCGCTCGATATATAAAACCCCTTCCTTCGGCAGAATGCCTAGCAAGCCATTCTCGGGGCCTCATATTGGATTATAGGGTTAATAAAAAAGACTGCTATTCCCTTCAGTTGCGATCCGCTCATGCTCTGCAGACCCAAAATGAAAGCATTGCTCTTAAAGGGGTGGGACACTTTTGTGCCTCGAGCAGAAAGAAGGGTTATATGGCCAGTGCTTTAGTCCCCAAGCGAGATGGCGGTCTGAGACCTATACTCGACCTGAGATATCTAAATCGTGCTCTAAATACAGCGCTTCAGAATAATAACTGTAAAACCATCCCCTTGCAGATGCAGCCAGGAGACTGGCTGCTTTCATTGGACCTCAAAGATGCGTACTTCACGTACAAATAGCCCCTCATCACAGGCCATTCTTCAGATTCACCTTTGAGGGGATTGCATATCAATACACGGCCTCCCCTTCGGTCTCTCCCTAGCCCCTCGTACTTTTACGAAGTGCATAGATGCGGCGTTATCCCCTCTGAGGCAGACGGGAATATGAATCTCGATGATTGGCTAATTATGGCAGAATCGCGAGCCTTGAATAGGCGGCCCCTGCAATACTGGTTGAAAGCACAGGTGCCTCCACGAGCGTGGCGTCACGGGAGTCTCACACTACATGTTACCAGAGCCTGTGTCACAGCGCTGATCCCATGGAGAAACACTCAGTGGCTGCGAGAAGGGATTCACCTCGGCGCGGTCACCAGGAGAAAAGTGATTGTGACAGATGCCTCTATGATGGGTTGGGGCACGGTTCACGTGGGCACTCTGGCCTGTGGTCAGTGAAGCACAGCGGTTTGCACATCAACTGCCTGGAAATGTTGGCAGTATGACACGCATGTCTCGTTTTCCTACAATTGAGGGTCACGTTCTGGTTCGCTCGGATGGTATGACAGTGGTGGCATTCATAAAACATCAAGGCGGTCTGAAATCAAGACGCCTGCACGAGTTAGCTGCGCGCCTCCTGAGGTGGGCCCTGGGCAACTTGAGCTCAATAAGAGCGACTCATATACCGGGCATTCTGAACCAGGGCACAGACATTCTGTCGAGAGGGAAGGTGCACCCACACGAATGCACAATTCACTCCCAAACAACCCAGCTGATCTGGCATACGTTTGGCAGAGCGGAGATAGACCTTTTCGCATCAGACAGCAATACACGCTGCCCAGCCTATTTCGCTGTCTCAGACCTGGCCCAGCCATTTCAGTCCACCACGACCCTATAGCAGGTCAGACAGTGGGCAAGAATGTCCTAATTATCCACTTTCTAAGAGGCACTAGATGGCTGAAGCCCTTTCGCCCTCGCACTATCCCTACATGGGATCTGCCCACGGTATTAAATGCCCTAAAGGAGCCACCCTTTGAACTGTAGCTCTCGGCTACAGTAAAGACGCTGACGCTTAAGACTGCACTGCTTTTAGCACTGGAGTCTGTTAAGCAAATAGGCGGCATGCTGTCTGTGAGCACCGCCTGCCTGGAGTTCGGGCTAAATGACTCTAAAGTCATCCTGAAACCTAGGCTCGGCCACGTACCAAAGGTACTCTCCACACCGTTCAGAGCACAGGTGGTATCCCTCTCCGCTCTACCCCCTAGTGAAAGCCAGGACTTTAACCCCCTCTACCCCATCAGAGCATTAAAGATCTTCGTTGAGCATTCAGCCCCATTCAGGTGCTCTGACCAGCTCTTTACCTCTTTCGGAGCCCACGCAAAAGGATTGCCGGTTTCAAAACAGAGGCTTTCGAAATGGGTAGTAGACGCTATTTCACTGGCATACTCTTCGCTGGGCCAAGAATGTCCCATAGGAGTAAAAGCTCATTCAACTTGATCCACCGCCTCATCCTGGGTGTGGTCTAGCGGAATCCCCTTGTCAGAAATTTGTGAGGAGGCTGGCTGGTCCTCGCCGTCTATCTTCACTATGTTTTACAACTTGGATGTCCCAGCCCTGCACACCAGGGTCCTCTCTGCTTAAAGGGGATAATGTCTATAGTTCGCTGCTTGGTCACTATACTGTCAGCCGTGAACATAGCTTGCGGCCTCTGTGTGTGAATATTAATGGTTTGCGCTATCATGCCCAAACTCATTATACTGTTGCCTACGTATCGTGCTTCTGCTGCTTTGGCCAGTATTCGCCCAAACAGCAAGTACATTAAGTCTTCCCCTGTCTCGCAGCGTTGGCCAAACATGCCCTACCGCGAGCACAGGATCACACTGTTAAAGGTGTAAGGACGATTCATGTGGAGCAGTTCTCCTCTACATGCTTATGTGACTGTGGGATCCTGGTTTCTCCTAGGTCCGCTGTCAGGCTCAATCTTTCTGCACTCACAGCGCGGCGGGATTAGACTGTGTTCCCATAAGCGTCTTAAGGTTCCCTGAGATATGGGAAAGAGTACTGTGTCCCTTGCCGCCCTGTAAGTGTTCATCGCTTCAGTCGAGGTACCTAACTTTGCAAATTAGGGCACCAGCTTATATACACGCTGGCCCCGCCCATTCTGGCACCTTCGGCTGGAGTGACGCCCATTGGTCGCTCTAACGCAGTGCCCTGCCGATTGGTTTAATCTAAACCACTGCAAGTGACCAATGGATTGAATAGGCTTCAGTTAGGAGGAAAATAGGAGATTTCCCATAAGCGTCTTATCAGACGCAGTACTCGTTCCCGTATCTCAGGGAACCTGGGTTACGAAAGTAACCTGTACAGTAGTTAGAATGAAATTCGGATGTACTACAACCGCCATATTTATGCTGTCACGTGTCATACGACAGCGGGAAAATTTAAACTTTCAATAAGTCATCCATTTATTTAGATTGTGTTAAACAAATGTAATTTAATCACAATAAACAACATATTTTTCTTGAGGTTCTTACACTTGAAATGAGCCGCGTCTCAACTTTCCGCCATTTTTTGAATCTGACGCCTCCTCTCCCGGAGCCTCATGGGATAGGAAAGTGTCCAAAGTATGTGTACTACAGAATTCGGGTGGAAGCAGTAGGTCATCCGGGTACTTCTCACCTACTGAATTTCGAATACTATGAATTCGGACATACTACTCGCCTTGCATACTGTTTTTCGCGTACCATATAGTAGGGAAGTAAGCAATTTTGGATGCAGCAAGAGTGTTGCGTGATTGAAGACATGCGCAGAGAGAGAACAAAACAAAATGCCAGTCATGAATTAGAAGCACAAACCAAGGATTTGTAAAAAAAAAAAAAAAAAGTGTAGGAGGATTTCGATATACTGTAAGAAAAGAGGAGATTGGTCCTCCTTTGCTTAAGTAAGGAAACGTTTTTTCATTGAAACTACATTTCCCAGAGGTACATGCGTGGTCCTACACTCCAGGACTGCTTCTGGTGTCCAGTCAGCAGATGTGAGAGAAAAGTGTTTATTAAGTTTGAATTGTGAATATTTATCGTACAAAAACGCATAGATCCACTACAGGAGGACTTTATTCACCCTCCAGAGCTGTGTGAGGTACGTTGAATACGTGAATGCTATTTCACGTCTTCCGAATTGTAGCGGCTATCATTCGTTTAAACCCATTCAAAGGCTTGGATGCATCTGGACAATTTTTACTATTACTCCGATTGGATTCTTTTGAAAGAAAAAAGTCACATACACCTAGGGTGTTTCGAGGTTAGTAAAAGACAGGATAATTTTCATTTTTGGGTGAACTATCCCCTTAATATGTGTTCCAAAGATGAATGAAGGTTGCACATATTCGGAACAACATGAGGATGAGTAAATAATGACATGATTACAATTTTGGGGTGAATTATTCTTTTAAAAAAACAGAAGAAAGAAAAAATGAGAGGATGAGAAAGAGGAAACCAATATGTGCCTCGATTTCCTTTTATCTCTCTTCTGAAACTACCGTCTTCCACCCAGCAGAAACCCACGGCTCCACTAAAACAAGCTTACTGGCCACACACGCTGATGGAAAGCACCAGTAAAGATATCTGCTCTGCAGTGAGATGAGGGTGCTGAAGCTGAAGATGCGGCCATGAGGGCTAGCGCTCTGTGCTGGTAAGCAAAGCAAACTATCATGTCATCTTCCATTCTCTTCTTCCTCTGTGACTGCAGAAAGTGCCAGGAGGCAGAATGTGAAACTCTATGACCTGTTTGATACATCTATATGTCAGTACACTAATGCAGTGTTTATACAGAATTGGTTATCCAACTCTTTTGAGTGAATACAGTAATGTGATTTACTGACGTTCATATGATCAGTAAAGCACATTAACATTTGACGAATCTTGCTTGTTGTTTATTTTTGTGGAATTTTTATTTTTTTTATGTGGAGATTTAAATAGAAGAAAATACAGGTTTAAAAGGTCATACAGGTTTGAAACACCATGAGGGTTTGTAACTGCATGTCTTTAGTAAGCAAATCCATAATTAAGGTATTTTAACTTTAAACAGGCGCTTCTAGCAAAATTATGAGTTCATAATATCCATAACATTGCTTCCTCTAGTGAAAAAGCCCATCCCCTGTTGTCCTGTTACATCAAAATCCACCCACATATTTGTTTAGAACTGTTTATGCTGTTTTAGCTTTTAAACAGTGCTTGATCTGTGCAAATTTCTCTCCTAATTCAGATGGTCATGTGGCCCTCGAGTGATCCTTCCCCTGCTCCAGCATGAGGAAGAGATAGCTGGGTGTGAACGGGGTGTCCATGAGGGAAGATCAGGATTTTTTTTTTCTAAAAACTGACAAGACCACGGAATCAAAAAGGGACAGGGAAAGACACAACATTCACTTTTAGTTTGATGGTCTGATCATTCTGTTATGGTCAGATGTTTGTGTCTTTACCACTTAGATTATTAAAAGGATTAATATCACGAGAACCTTGTATCTGCATTCGCCACATGCAGACCGTGACAAGAAGGTAGTTTCAGGCAACTCTTGACCACATCACAAAACCATATCACTTCGCCAAATGATTTCTTTTAATCCAAAGGTCTTACAACAGCAAAATAAAAATAGTAATCAATATGATATGATAAAAATGACAAAACGTTTCTTTATTTTAGCCACAAAATTACATTTTATTACATACGGAAAGCACATACTTTATCTTTCTTTATACAGAAAGTGTTAAATAATTTCCTCCACTTCTACTGAACTGTAGTTTGCTTTGTGCTACATTTTATTGAGGTTTTTTTCTTTTTTGGAGCTTGGCAGACTATATGAAGTACATAATGGCTGTTTTAAGTGAGTGTGTATATTCTCGAGTTTGAGAGAGCAACAGGAAAGCTGGAAATTGATAAAGAAGAAAGCAAAAATCCCTCTATTAGAAGACAGCGCTCAGAGCATATGCTTCAGGGTGGAGGGGTAGATGAGAGAGAAAGAAAAGGGCGCCGGTAACAACAGATAAAGACGCCGTCACAGAGTGATGTGAGTCTTAGGGCAATGAAGACCAGATAAAAAGAACAACAGAATTAGACCCCCCACCCCACCCCCCTTCCTCCCCGTTTGTCAGAATCGGCAGCGCTGCATCGCTTTGAAAACACACACATTATGAGGCATCACACATGATTAGCAAGCTCTTCCTTTGACTTTGACAACTGAATGCTTGACTGCTTGTCAGGATGGGGAATTCTGAGGAGATTCTTCCTGTCTTTTCTCTCTCTCCCTTTCTTTCCTTTCCGTCTCAGACTTTGATGAGTTATCACACGTGTCAGAGACGGCACTCGGCGGATTGCCATGTTTGTCTTTGACTCATTGCCTGAATAAATAAACACTTGAGCTGTTGCGTGTGACTCTTTTGGAGTTACACAAACTTGAGGATATTGACAAGTCGTCTTTCTTGAACTCGGATGACTACGTGCCGACTGGTGTTACGTGTTCGAGCACCAGGATCTTGTTGGGAGATAAATTGTTTATGTTTTAGTTTTATTTAGTAAACTGTGTGTATACTACTGTATTTTTGCTTGTATATGAAATACAAGTTCTAAAAATGAAAGCTCTATGTTGAGCTTTGGTGCTCGTGCAGGTGTTGCAGGTTTGAGTCTGACCTGCAGCATGTCTCAGTTCTCCACTGTCTATAACTTGTTGGTTAAATGAAAATATATTTCTAGTGCAAAAATACAGAGAATGTTAAATCACTAACAAATGATCCTTATAAAATGCGGGCATCCTAGTGCTCTATTTTATTTCTCAAAGAGAAGGAGAAGACACAAAGGTGTATTTGTTTTCCTCTGTGACCCATTATCTTTTAGTCAGAAGTGGTGTGTGATGTGGCATAGGGTCAGGCGAGCTGGGAGCCAAACGTGTGTGTGTTTGTGGGTGTCCATAGACTGCAGACAAACTTCACTCTACTAATTGACTCTGTGTCAGTGTGTGGTCAGGGCAGGGTCACCCTCCACTTCACTCTCATTCGCAATTCACAAAGACTCAGGGGACTCGCACCAGCCGTGGCATTTTCAGTTAATACACCTTCAGGTTTAAAGCACGTACGCACACACAGACTCAAATATAGATACAAAGTTAGGTGGCAAGGGATGCTAAATGTTAGGTTTTCTCTTAGAACTGTCAAAATAGGATTTTACAGTTTAGTTGTCTCACACCAATTCAGAATCTTACTTACCCAAATAAAACAAAATATGTAACTGTTATAAGAACTTAAATACATATGTATATATGTATAAAAAAAACACACACAACATGCATTTATACAATAAAGCTCAAAAGTTGAAAAGGAAAAATATACTTTTATTCGGTTGTATTAAAGTGATCAAAATTGACCATATATTTACAACAAGATGATTTCTATTTCAAATAAATAACTTTAATACTATATTCATCAAAGAGGTATACAAAAATTACAGTTTCCATATAAATGCTATTATCAAAAAGGAAAATAAGAAATGTTTCTTGAACACTAAATCAGCGCTGAGATTATCGGGATGTGAACCAACATAACCAAAAAGTTTTTGAACCAAATCACCAACCCACATGGAACTGCTAAAGATAATAATACTGGTCAATTTCTCAAGCATATTAATATTTCCTAGCCTGAGTTGCATCATTCAATGGCACATGAATTGCATCACGCATAACTATCCCTCCATGGGGGAAATGGGCTTCTTAAGCAGAACAATGTTAACAGCACATGAACACATCTTCATAGCCTACTGACTTAGAGAAGCTCCCTGAAGATACCAGACAGCCCTGAAGATCTGAATAAATGATTAATTGAAGAAGCTTGAATTGCTGTTGCATATTCCGATTAAGGAGTTACACACAATCTGAAGAATTAAATAAATAACAAAGTTGAAACTTGCTAAGTTTAAGTCTAAGTTCAATCGGAACTTTTAAATGAATGAGCAATGCCCTTTGAATCACTTTTTGATTTGCAGTCAACTTGAATATTGATGTCTGCAGCATTTGACCTCATCAGTCTTCAGAGAGAGACTCCGACTTCAGACATTTGATGCATAAGTAACAGGACGGGCCACGGGCGGAATTCAAACTGTTGCCTTCACTGTAATGACTCCTCGGATTGAGCCCCAAGTTTTTTAAGGTGAAACATACTTCTTTGCTGGTAGCTAAATAGCATTACGTCCAAGCTAACGGGCCTACGGCTAAATAAACGAAGTCCAGCTGGATCAGGAGAAGCACACGGACTTATGAGTGCTCGCTGAGGGCTGCGGTGGATTTTAGGCTAGTGACGATGATTTGTTGCCTCGGGGCTCTATGAAATAAAAGGCAACGGATTAGTTCAAAACCTAGCAAATCTCAAGAGGCTAAATTGTACAGTAAGTGGTGCTTCAAAGCATCTCAAGTTTTGTGTGTGCTATGTATGCACACGTTTGATGTAGAGAAAGCAAAGGATTTGTTAAGTGAGTTTGCACGTACTGCATTCAGCAATTGCTGTTTTGTACCGTGTACTGTAGCTGTGATGTACAGTAGAGCTAGATCAAAGACCAGACCCAGATGTAAATTGAATAAATTCTTTTACTACTTTTTGGCAAGCATTATTTTAATCCTCAATCAAGATGAGATGGAAAACACCTTGAGAAATGTTTGTAACACAAGTGAAACATGTATAAATTACTAAATAGGCCTGCATTTGGAATACAGCCAGTATTTAGATATTAGATATTAGATATTAACATTTCCTTTTATCATTAATGTTAAAAACAGTTGTGTTGCTTAATATTTTTGTGGATTCTTTGATGAATAGAAGTTTCAAAAGAACAGCATTTATTTGAAATAAGAATCATTTTTAATATTATAAATGTATTTATTAACAATTTAATGCATTATTAACAAATATATATATATACATATATTCATATTTTGACAACTTTTATATTTTCTGTAAAGCTATTTTAATTTAATCTGTATATCTAAGATGAACCCCAAAAATTGGTGTCATTTTATAATACTATTTGACTATATATATAATTTCTAAAACATGCTATGTTTTCATATGCCTACTTCATAAAGGGTTAATAAAGCTGTAAATAATTTGGTCACAGTGAAAAGAAAACAAAAAAAACCCCAAAAAACCCTGTTTGGTTAAAAGTTTTGGAGATAGACAGATCAGCTTTATAATGAGTTTCTCTCCACTAATGTGTTTTTTTCTCTAAAAATTGTACAATTTCGTAAACTTTTAATGCATTAACACTTCAAAGCAAGCAGCAAAAATAACTTAGCAAGTGCATACAGTCTCTCATCTGGAGGTGTTGTCATTATTAAGGCATCACATCATTAAGACCAAACCAGCCATGCGTTGATAAATAAGATGTGATGTATCCTTCGCCCACCCCTCACTTAAACTAAAAAGAGTCCTCTCATTCCTCAGCGTGTGGACCTTCCTTGGGTCATTAAACTTCAAAGTAAATAATATTTTTGAGCTTAAGCATACGTTCCCTACCGCCATGAATGATGCACACTAGCTCCTCCATTTCATGGCACGCTGCCTTCTGGGCTGAGAACCTTTTCTTAGCTCCATTATAATAAAATAATACTGTGTTGCGATGTGTAAAATGAAATGACTCTTTTGCGATGCTTCTTCCTGCTTGAGTTTGTCACCAAGTTCCCATCATGCTTTTCACAAATCTGTCAGCTATCAATTATTACATCAACATACTTGTAACGCTGACGTGATAACGACGGAACGTAAAGATGTCACGATTAACTAGAGCTATGCTTGTTTTAAAGTATTTTAAATTCAATCATTTACATACATCAGACTCCTTTGTTGGAATTTCTACACGACGGCTCCAGAAAAGTTTGAAATCTTAAACTCTAATATGAGTGATTACGCAACTGGCAGTTCAACAAGCAGCACTAACTAGTACTCTAATTCTATTTACACATGGTTCACAAATGTAGCAGGTAGAAGTAAATATTACTTGTTTCCAATCATAATAGATGCAATTTACAGCTGGTAGATGATTGCATAAATGGTGTTATTCACTTGGGATAAAATCTGACTCTCAGCAGGTTTGTGTATAAGCAGTGGCTATTTTCCTGGATTGTAAACCCTGGTGTGAATATACAGTAGTAATATACACCTCTTCTGACCACATAGTTTAATGGTCCGAAAGGTAGCAATGGATGCCTGGTATACAGTTTTGAAATATTCATGAGGACTGTATTTGCTCGGCTCTACAGGGAACAGTTGCTATCATCAATAGTAAATGTTTGGTGAGAAGGCGCCAGTAAACGTTTGAGATCTCTTTCAAACATCGTGAACATCGATGAGATTTTGTTACACGCATATTTCTCTGTGTTTGTCAGTATCATGTTAATGTTGAGGATGTCTGCGTTTCTGTGCCAGAGCTCTGTTTCCCAGGGTGCACTGCTATATGAATAAGATTGGCTGTGTTTTTGGCTTATTTTGTAATGTTCAGGTGTTTATTTAATCTATAATTTAGTCTGGTTGTCAGAATTGTTGAGTTTCGTGCTTTGTATTTTGGATCTCAGCAAATTCGCAAGCATCTCCCTTAAATGTTTGTGAAAATAATGATCGTAAATTATTTATGTTATGAAACTTATTATTTGCCGCATCTAACACAGTGCAGTTGGTTTGAAACACTATACTAAAATCTGTAATATAAATGTAGTAATATAATATATATTTTTGTTTTAAACAAAAATATTAAATAAAAAATAATTTAATGAAAAAACAAAAAACTATATATATATATATATATATATATATATGTGTGTGTTAATTTTGATATTCCCATTCAAAATAAACTATATGTGTATGTGTGTGTACTGTGTATATCTATCATATATATATATATATATATATACACACACACACACACTTGCCTATATATATTTTAGACAAATATTTTAAGATAATGTTTTTAATTCCCTAAATAAAACTATGTATAATATTAATTATATTCATATATTCATGTTGTTGCAATCCCAGTCGGTAGTTCCATCACTCCCTCCATTTTGTTTCACTCTGGACTCTCTGTTGCTTACCGGACTCAATATCCCATAATGCACCTCTCCCCACCAGCTGTTGTTCATCATTTACAATCACTCCCTCATTAGTGCCTGTATAAAAGCGAAGTGCTATAGGTGTCATCTCTCAGCGTTTATCCGTGTTTGTGTTTCCTGTGTTTGACCTTTGGGTTGCTATACTGTTTACTCTTTGACTGCCGCCAGCCCTGATCCTCTGCCTGTTTTCCTCGATTTCGATTCCAGCCCTCTCTGTATTGCTCTGATTGCCGTTGCCCTGACCCTGCCTGCCGACCATGAGTAAAATTATGCATATGGATCCGCAGGTCTCTGTCTTAAAAACACATAAACTTAAACTTAAACTTAAAAAAAAAAAATCTGTATATATTTTTATTTATATATACATGATAAATATACACATTAACGCATATATTATTTAAACAAATATCTTTAAATATCTGTATTTTAAAATCCTTTGACATTTTTAATTATAATTTTCTTTTAAAATATTGTACAAAGTACAATTACAATGCCTTAACAATGATTTAAGGAGTTGACTTGCGAATTACTTGCAATGTAATATACAATATAATGATCTAATTAATAAAATATTGTTTTATATTAATAATATTATATTTTTTAATTTTATAGTTATTTATAGCTTTTTAAAATATTATTTTGATCATTTGTTGTTCAGGAAAATGACTTCTAAAGTATTTTACATGCATTTATGGGAAAATCCTCATTGGACTGACTTGGCTTCAAATAATTGGCAAAATGCAGTGTGATTTTTGTCATATAGTGCTTCATATAATGAGGTGAAAAGCTGTACCATCTTTGTATGAATGGCTAAATATTTAATAGCGCCACACTGTTCCTCAAGCTATGGGGGCAAAGTATGGATCCTTGATTTCAGTGGCGTCTTTGAAGGCTGATGAACCCTTAAAGGAAGCGTGGCCGTGCAGGAGGGCAGAGGCTTTTAGTTGGGGGCATTATAAAATCTGCCTTTCAAACCGGTCATTTTAATTTTGAATCACAGAATCGCTTTCTGAAGACCTGCTGACACCTCATTAGGATGATGGTGGCAAAGAAGAATTAATAATACACAGAAAAAAAGAACCAATCTTGCTGCTCCTTGGCTCAGTGGTATGTTCTCTCCTCTGATTAATGCTTAAATAAACCGTTTACACAATTTATCAAGTGGCTTTGATTAGATTTTCTATTTTCATCTTTTCAGTTTTTTTTTTCCCTGTTTAGATTTTCTGTGGTAAATGAAAGAGATAAATAAAACTACATTTTCATTACTTGAAATAAAAAGAACATTAACTGAAAAATAAATAATTAAAAAATATATATATATAATCAAATGTTTTAATTGATGTACTAAAATAACTAAAACTAAATTAAATAAATACAAGCTGTAGACATATATATAAAAATAGATTTTATATGTTCATCTTTCAAACTCTTTCTAAAACTACATTTTAATTTCTTGAAATATATTTTCATATTTCAAAATGTTTCCTTTATTTCATTGTTATTGTTTTCTGTTTAGGTTTTCTATTATTACTTCTTATAATGCATATATCTTTCTATTTATATATATATATATATATATATATATATTTATATATTTATTATTTATATATAAATACACATGCATACATTTTTAAAGTAGTAATCACATGTCTATATTTATACACTTATACAAAACTAAATAAATAAATATATTTAATATATAAATATATATATAATGTTGTATATAACATTTTCTGAAATATACTGCGTCATTAAAATGACATACATGTAATGCAATAAATCTCCCAATATAATTATAGTAAAATGATCTCAGCTGGAGCTGAAGTCTCATTCAGACCTGACAATATCGATGCCCTGTAATAAAAGACAGACTGGTCTCCGATCGCAGTGGTGGCTCCATGACTCTTGGTCATGACCTGTTGTACCTTCGCAGATGCTGAGCCACAGTCGATGCCCCAGATGGCGATACGTTATCTGCTGTGAGTAAACCGAGCTCGGGCGGTGATTCATTTTCCCTCATCCCCCGTTTTATTTCGCCCCGCCGTAAATGTCTTTTGATTTGATAAACCCTAATGTGCAGACGCAATTTTCACATTTCACTTTTTGAGAGCCGTCAAGCTTGCCGCCTTCGTCTGTTCGGAGACAAATATGAAAACACTGAATTACTGCATGACATTCAATGTCAAATGTTCAATTTCGCTTAGACGATCCATTGCCCCCAATCCATTTCAGTTGTCGTTCACAAGAGTTGAGGAATAACTAAATGTGTGTAATATATTCCTTCAGCTCGAGTGAGTGCATAATGACTTCAGTCGTTCAGTCACCTGAAAATTGTCAGCAAATTCTAGATGTACCCTGTTGCAGATGTATAATTTTACATGAGGCAGTAACAGCATAATCACAGCAATTACACCGAGGTACATTGACAGTTTCATCTCCAAGAGAGTGAAGTGCTGATATGAAGGTGGTGTGAAGCTTGACACATATTTTCTATACACAGTATTCTCCAACAATGCCATCATGATGGGTTATTACTTCTTCTTGTCTGTTTTTTCTGTTAAAGTTACTGAAATCAACAACGTCTCTTGTTAAAATTGCCAAGATTATCTGCAGAATTCTTCAGAATTTTGTGAACAAGAAATATTTTTTATTATTAACAATGTTGAAAACAGTGTTTTGCAATAATTTAAAAGTGTTTACTCTCACTTCTGGTCAACGTATTTTTTCTTAATACAAATATTAAGTGCTTAAAATTTCAAAATCAAACGTGACCCTGGACCACAAAACCAGTCAAAAGGGTCCATTTTTCTAAATTGCAAAGATTTGCATTGATGTATGGCTCGTTAGGATAGGAGAGATTTAAAGATTTTAAAAAATTAAAAATTAAAATATTAAGTTGTTGAAATGAAGTTTTTAGCAATGCATATGTAGCATTACATATATGACTAATCAAAAGTTAAGCTTTGATATATTTACAATTGGAAATTTACTAAATATCTTCATGGAGCAAAATCTTATGATTTTTGGCATAACATAAAAATGTGTAATTGTGACCCA
>JAUYWG010000066.1:5912372-5934643 GCA_034779775.1 Enteromius afrohamiltoni | reverse complement strand
TATATTGCCTCTTGCCACAAATATACCTTACCGACTTAATATACAGCATTATTTATTACTTAAACATTATTTTTTATATAAATGAAAAATAAATTAAATATAATTATTGTCTGGAAATTTGTGAATGCTTTCATTCTATTATGAAATACAATGATTCATATTATGTTTTAACAAAGAAATACGTTTTATATATAATTATATTTATCATTTTGTATTATTTATATTTAGGCATAAATATGTGAGCTATTATAATATACATGATTAGTTTTTTGTGATTTTGTATATATTTTAAGAGTATATTGTATAATATATATCTATACAGAAATCTAATAATAATAATATCTATATCAATCCATTGTCATATCTTTCTATTGTTCTGTCTTTTTGCCTTTTATCATTTTATTGATTTAATGTTCTGTCTATGATTCTGTCTATCTTTAGTTTTGTCTATCTGTCATTCTATCGTTCTTCCTGTTATCTGTGAGCACTGCTTTTGCATGTTTCAGGTCTCTTTGCAATTTGCGATTTTATATGTCACATATAATATATATTTTTATTACACATTTAACACAATTCTAAAATATATATATATAATTTGTATGTATTTTAGTACTATATATCATATACAATATATCTATAGTAGATATAATTTTTTCTAAATCATTTCTATTCTCTCTGTGTTTTGGTGTATTTGCGAGCATTGTTTACTTCCGAGCCTGTCCACTGATAGCGAGTCGACTAGCAGGCAACAAGCCTTCCTGACCTCCTGCACCTTCAACAGTAGATTAATCACATGCAGACCACGAACGATGAGATCTAAGCTCGAAGAAGGAGAAAAACAACCTCAGAAAATAACCAACAGATACATATGCTATGGAACGGGTTACGGATGGAAGAGTAGAAAAGGAGAAAAATAGGCCCCTGGAGACAGTAATTAAGACAAAGGATGTGCGGCGCACTGCCTGGATCAGGGTTAAACAGTGGCCATCATGGAGGCCGTAAAAAAGGGGAAGAGAGAGGGAGAAAGTGGAAAGAACGAGAAATCAGCGCGGCATCAGCACAGCCCCGTAGTGATGGATGAGGCCTGGAGCCAGCTATATTAAACCCATTAGAGGGACATTTCTTCACCTTTCCATATAAATCTCCAGATAAATTATTTACCTCTTGCAGACCCATGCAACATGATATATGTGTGCAGGCTTTTGTATGCCTCTTAAGACCAGATTTGAACAAACCTCACTGTACAGTCCCTCAATATGCTCCTATTTGCGACGGCTGACCCCCGCAAACAATCGTTTATGTCATTGTACCGCTGGCTTTTGAAGCATTTATACAGCCAAACTAGTTTCTGCAAAAATGCAGTTATTGTTACTGCCATAAAATAGCATTCATTTGGTGAGGACTGTCAAAACAAATAACTAACCACTCTTAAAGCATTCTTAATGTTCTCTATATATGTTGCTACTGTGTGTAAACATTGCCTCAAGCTGTTTTTTGTGGATGATGACATTATCCACAGACAACCTATCAAGATATTGTTCTGGCAGACTCTTATTAAAACAATTAGTATACATTATATTTTATTATCTAATGCATTTAGCATCATGAACTAACAATGACCAATACATTTACCTTTTCTTAATGTGCAAATATATATTCAGTGGTGTGTATAATTACTGAATTCTCTGTGTTATTTTTATCAAGTACTATACTTAATGTAAATGCATGAACTAATTGTATTCTTTTTAGCGAATTGTTTTATTATTACATCTAATTTATTATGACATAAAGAGTTTAAATTAAAACGTCTAGCAATAATTAAACGGCAATTATTCATTATGTTAATTTGTACATATCCTAATTTATTTATTTCAGTTATATATATAATTATCTTAGCAGTTACCAGTAATTATTTTACACATTGAGTATGTATTATTAACGGACAATAAACAATATAATTTTTTTGGATTTTAATAATTATGTTAATTTGTACATAATTCAAATGTTTATTTTTAACATTTCAGTTCAGCTTTAAAATCTTATTTCTATATAATTCACAGTTATATTATATATACATGCATATTAATATATGTATATATTGTGGCCTGGAGAGGAACTACACGTGAGAGCAACACTTTGAGTGAGCCCCGGAGGGTGATATTTATTAAGGAAGTGACAGGTAAACAAACAGTCGTGCTGGTGATGGCGTCTTCGGTGCTCGGTGCGATCGTGAATCCTCTTCTCTCACTGCAGTTCCAGTGACAGGGCCAGTGTGGGGTAGGTGCAAGGGAGTGCTTTTACCCCAGTAAAAGGATCCAGGAAGTGAGGAGCCAATCGGTCACGGCTGTGTCTGTGGAAGCAAGGAATAGACACAGCAGGTAAATTCACTCACCATCGAAAATAGTTTTCAGTCTTCTGTGCTGGGGAGCCAGCTTATATTTGAATCCAAACCGTGACCAATCGGTCCCTGTTGAGTGAATCCAGGTGTGGGTTGTTGGTTGCCAGGGCGACACTGATTGTCCATCGGGATTCCCGCCACAATATCTATTTTTAATCTTCACACCTTACAGTTGTCTTATTTAATACATTATAAATCCACAGAATTCAAAATTCATTTTTATTTTTTTGCATAATCTAATCATTTTTGGTCAATTCAATTCAGTTACACTGTATGCACATAATTTTAGCAAATTATTTTGTAAATATAATATTTTATTATAAAGCTGAGGGCCAAACTGCTCAAAATTAAATAATTAAATAAATGTTGAAATATATAAAAAGATCTTTAAATACATAATGAAATAATTAAATATAAAAATAAATGCAGAAATAAATTCAAAAATGTATAATATTTAAGTATTCATTCATTCATTCATTCATTCATTATTTATTGTTTTTATTATTTATCTGTATTTATTTCTGCTAAATAAATAAATGTAAAAAATGAATGAATAAATAAAAAATGAATGAAGAAATAAATGAATAATTAATATATAATTAATTAAAATATATTCATTTATTTATACATTTCTGCATTTATTTCTACAATTATTTCTACATGCATTTCATTATTCATCATTGCATCATTTAATACATTAAGTAAAAATGCTTTCTAGAACTTTGTCTTCTAATTTATAATTTAAATCATTTATATATATATATATATATATATATATATATTACATCACATTTATTAATAAATGTATTTTATAACAATTTTAAGCTCACTGTTGTTTCATTATAAACATTGTTAGTTCAGAAAAAAAATCTTTTACTGCATTTATTAGATGACTGTTTTATTACAGTTTAACAAGTCAATTCTATGTACATAAATATTTCTAATTATTTTTATATGTATATAAATGCCTAAAAAAATACCAAATATAAAAGTATACAAATATATAAAAAAAAAACAATAAAAAAAAAACTCAATTAATGCTTTAAACCAATTGTTTATAGTTAATTAATGATGCCAAGTCTTAATGAAGTTAAAAATATAGCCCAAAAGATGCAGATGTTAGCTGTATCTACATTCATTACGGTTGTTGTGACTGACAAACTGCAGGCCTGTTTCTCTTTAGCTTCTGACTCACTGCGCAAACAAGCATGATAGAACGGAAAAGATACAGCAGCTCTGACACCAACATATGAAATGCATCCCGGGAACCTCGGAAACCATCTAAAATATGGTCTGGTTGATCTACAGCACAGACAGATGTGATCTCATTACCGGCCTGAAGCAGTCAGTAATAACCCGCATTCAGACGGGAAGAGATGTGCTGTTTATTTTTTCTTCCCTTTTCACCTGGATGGAGAGATCGGGCTTGCTGAAGAGGTGATACTGCTGCTGTAGTACATGACTGGAAAACTGTGTGTGTGTGTGTGTGTCATGTAAGGTTTTAAGTGAGTGTGCTGGTTAAATTGAAAGTAGATTACATAGCTGATGAAATACAAGTGTGTGTGTGGTGATTATATTTAAGGGTTGCCCCATAAGATAAGAAGTGCTCTCTGCTTTCCTCTTCACTTTATTAATATGGAACAGAATGATTTCCGTCGCAGCTAAAAAAAAATAGCCAAAGCAGAATTAACAAATAAACAAGCTAAATATTTGTGAGAATTATTTAACAGGCGTTGTGCCGAGGGAACTAGGCTCAGCTCGTGCTTGTTTGACATCGGTTGATGGTTTTGTTTGTAATTTGCATGAAATATTTTCATTCCAATCTGCTAATTATAATTTGTAGCAAGAAATTAATTTCCGATCGCTCACCATAGTACATTATGTTGTTTCGGGAAAATAAATAAAAACTGTTGTACATAGATTACAATTTGAAACGAGGCATTTTAATCTTGTATTCTTTCTTTCATTAAATAAAAATATTGCATGATATTTCAATCAAAATCTACATAACTTTACAAAAAGGCCTGCTGCTTGAACATTTTCTGTCACTGTATTCACAGAACTAATTGTGGTTAGTTCTAAAAGTTGTGTTACCTGGCAACACACACCTGTGTTGTCTTTATAACATTTTATATGGCAAAGATCCAGGTGTTATTTATCAAATGCACAAGAAGCTCCATTAATATAAATGTATACACTGACTCTGAGCAATCACTGCACTTATGCAAGTGACCTGATATATATAACAGTTCTTTTTGGTCCTCGAATCTGATTGGATGATAGGAGTGTGATGTTTTAGTGAGAACAGAACTGTTGTTTGTGTCACTCCGCAGGGACTGTTATGGCAGATGCTCAAATACACTATAATTTTATAAATCAAATGTTTTAGTGTCACGGAATGTGGTTTTAATGGCTTTAAGATGAGAACGTACTTGTTTACAGTAGATGTTAAATATGCAGTTTGTTAATAAAAAACAACATCTGTTTTAAAATTTGCTTCAATGTTTTTGGAGATATAAGGTAATATGCAGCTATGCAGTATTCAGCAAGGATGAATAAATTGATTGTGACAGTAAAAAGATTTTATAATGTTACAAAAGAGTTATATCTCATACAGATGCTGTTCGTTTTAAATATTTTGATCATTAAAAACATTAAAAAAAAACACAATTTGGACAAAACTATTAAGCAGAACAATTGTTTTCAACACTGATTATAAAGATAAATGTTTTATAGCATCAGTTCAGCATATTTAAATATTTCTTATTTTCATATTTATATAAATTTATATAAATTATATAATATCATGCAGATATTTCAATAACATGTTTAATAAATTAACAACTCTAATTTAAACAGTAAATCATCATTTTCTAATTAAACATTGCAGTGTGCATGAAACACAAACCCACAGAGCAGTTAAGAAAGCTTCTGAACACTATCTCTTTGACCCTCTCGGTCACATTACTGTTAATTTTAATGCATGAGCATTATGGATATCAATCGCTCATAACTCTTATTCACAATAAGCACTGCAGCATTTGGCGTAGCGGCTTTGAACTTGGTTTATTGAAGAGCACAAAGCGGCTCCTGGACAAGCGGGTGATTTATACAGAGCTTCCTCTGCAGGAGCGGTCCATTACAAACCCACCCCATTCACCCGCCATAAATACAGCCCTAATTGTTTCTGTGACAGGGGAAACATGGCCGTTTTGTAACTGCCCACACAGGAACATTAGCACCCAGACAGCAGCGCTCCGAAGCCACCTCCCAAAACATCTCCCATGGAGCCTCCGTCTCAGAGAAAAGCCATAAAATAACCACAAATGCACAGCATGCTAAGCCCAGGAACATTTGAAACCACCGGCACCCTGGAAGAGCAGCCCGAGGGCCGTGAAAGTATCCAGTGAAGTCATCACAAGAACAAGATAATGGGCTGATTAGGCCCAAGGTGCTGATGCTCAGGGAATTTAGTGGTAGAAAGGCATTAGCCAAGCAGGATAACTCAGCCCAAGTAGGAATTAATAGCGAAGGATGCTGCGTAATTCCATTAAAAATGTGTTACTGATGGGTCAGCAGATAAAATACTGTTTGGCTCCTAAGGTTACCCATCCCATTGCATTTTGGCGAAATCTATAGTGCAGGGAGGCAATTGCGGCTAGTCTTCAGCACACACGTAATCGATAATTGATGTGTTCTCTGTGCAGACTGTCTCTGGGTGTTGTAGTGGTTTTATTTATTCAGCTTCCTTTATTGGGATCTTAAAGCCCAAATTAAGATTTCTTAAGAGAAATGTAATGTATGTTTTTTTGGCTATCCGCGAACCTGGGTGTAATATGTTGTCAGCAGTGTTACTCATGTGTTTGTCTAGAGTCTGTTGTTTTATTTCTTTTAGTGGCTTGTGAGCTGGACAGACTGTTGGGCGTATGCTGTGAGCAATGAAGGAAGGAATCACCCTGGGGATGTCTAATATACCTGGAGACGGCTGTCTGTTAGCATTCATATCTACTTCGACTGGCACATAAGCCCTGGAGGTACACGACTGAGATTGTGGCATCTTTGCTTCAAGGGCATGTTGTTTTCTTTTCATTCAACCACTGGAATCATATATATAATCCAGATTTTGGGGTCAGTAGGATTTTTTTCTCTTCATTCAGCAAGGAACACATTCAAAGATTACATTTTACAAAAGATTTATTTCCGTGTTGTTCTTTTGAACTTTCTGTTCACAAAGAATCCTGAAATAATAGTTTCTGGAAAAAAAAAATAAAAAATTAAAGGGTTAAGCCCAGATCACACCAAGCATGATAATGATAAAGATATAGTTCTAAAAAGTGTTCTCAATTTTAAAGAATAACATCATCTGCACCGGAACTACTATGTACGGAGCCCCTTAAGGGACATGGTAGAGGTAAAAAAAAAGCTCAGATAAACACTTACTGTTTACTTTACGCTTCCAGTGGTTCCGACAGCTCTGTACATTCATAGAGAATCAGTGCTTAGTTCAAGGCACAGTTTTGACTTCAGTGAAAGACACCTGAAAAGGATATTACGCGAAAAAGGATTAACCGACCAATCGGTGTATGACATCAAAGGGAGAGCGATCATAACGTGCGTATGGAAGCATCAGCTGTCAAATGCATCGGATATGGCTGTAACGCTGCTTCAAGTCGAACAGATCTGTTGTTCTCTTGCAAGGCATCTACATAGTGCTTTGCGCTTTTGTTGGCTACCGCACAGGCAGTAGGTGTGTTCGACTAGAAGTGGCTTCTCTTATGCTTTGCGTTTTTTACGCTTCGTGTGCACACTCACATTGGCGCCCATTGCTTAGTCACAAGGTGTTAAATGTCGCCGATATTATATTATATATATATATATGCGAAAAAAAAAACGCAACGCAAACGCACTGCATACCGAGTATGTGTGAAACAGGCATTAGGCAGAAAGTTTTCGTGAGAAGTTCAAAGTTCGAAGCGACCGTAGTGTTAAGCTACGAGAATTATTTTTTGTAAACACATGTAAAATAATGACTTTATTCAATGATTTAGCACCGTAACATCAGCACAGCGCCGCTTTGAATTGTATTGTATGGATGCATATCGTACTTAGTTCTGTAGTTCAGCCACAATGGAAGAAAAAGCCATTTTGTACAAAGCGTAATTACTTTAAATAAAAAAAAAAAATAAAAAAAAAAAAAAACATTTCATTGCACACATTTCTGTGACGTCTACACTCTGGCATGAAAACTCAAACACGTAGAAATCCATGCAACAGTGGTTTTAATCAAAGAACTAGATACACAAGGTAAGAAAAATAGCAGACACTCACAACACTTGACGACTCGAAAACTAAGGTTAGAACTCAGGCACATTAAATACACAGACACTGACGAGACACAGCTGGACACTAATTAACACAATAAACTACACTAGGACAGGAACCAAATATGGGCATAACAGACACATGGGGATCATGGTACATATAAACAAAGACAAGGCAAGACACTTGGCACATCAAACACAGATCGTGACTTAAATTAGGTGCTTCCTTCCTGGCCATTCTAATGGTGTGGTTTCAGATACACTCTTCCATAAAGAACCTTTAACATCAAAGATTATTCTTCAAATTATAAAAAGTAAGAGATGATTCTTTAAACAAACCTTTGACTGAATGGTTCTTTTTTTCTATGGCATCACCCCCATCCCCCCCAACAATGAAAAATCTTGGCACTGAATTGGTCTTGAGACTCTACTGTCTGTACATGAAGTTTGGTGAATTCTTAAGCTAATTAATATTTTCATTATCCTTTCTAGTCTTCTTTTTTTGCAGATATTCTGGGTGCTGCACTACTGTTTTGGCCATAAGACTTCAGTGCTGTTAGCCATCCTACAGCTCACACCACAGAGCATGATTGGATTGATTCCCAGCGAATACATGAATTGATAAAATGTGTACCTTGCACAAAACTTAAGTCTTTTTGGATAAAAGTATCTGCAAAGATAAGAACGACAAGAGAAAACTACAGTCGGGGAAAAAAAAAAAATCTCTGGCATTTCAGTGAATTTCTTGGTAAATGCTATCAAGCCTAGAGCCTTACAGAAAGCCCCTTATGTAGCGATAAGGAGAAAGAGAAAGCCTCAATAAAAATACTGAAGAATAGAGGGAATTTGTTAGCAAAGATTGAAACAACAACAGCATTTCCCTGCTGGGCACCACCTACCAGGAGCAGTGGGTGACCGTCTCTAGCACTTGGCCTGTAAGAAAGTGATTGTGATGTGTCTGAATGGTAAGTCAGCAGGCTTTGCTGCCCATGAGGTGAATCCATGCAGGACTTCAGGCAGCCTGCTGACCAGAGCAGGATCTCCAAGAACCCCACAGCACTGCTCAAAGTGAAGCGAGTCTCCACTGAATACTTCATCTCAAAAACTTACAGGCCTATCATTCTGTCTGTTGTTTTTTCTATCTGTCTGTCTATCTATCTTTTGTTCTGTCTGTCTATCATTCTGTCTTTCCATCTGTCATGTTTCTATTTTCGTTGTCCTTTTGCTTTTTATTTGAAAAAGTATGGTTATAGATATTTATGTGAATCTTTACAATTACTCTTCCTTTTAAATAATAATAATAACAATAAATAACAACCCTGGCCTGAAAAGAAATTCTGGTCCATTACTATAGTCAGCGCAAACCCTTCCTGGTTATCTTGGACCACCAGGAATCTGTATTTTTAAACTGGTCTTTTTAGTAGAGTAGTAGCTACTTTCATAGCAAAACGAAACTTTTATTAAAGATGTATTAAAATACGTAAAATATTGACAACCAGCACCTAGGCATGCTAAAAAAAGTATTCAACCGGAGTTCTTCATCTTTATAGCTGCCATGCTGTGCTGTCACTCAACAGGGAGGAAAAGATGATGGAAAAAGCTCTCAGTGCTCCGAGCCGTCAAGTCAACAGTTAAAGTAAATAGAGCCACATGCAGAAAACAGCAGTTGGAGTGTTTAATACCTGTTTTTAGTGCAGAAAAAGGCCCAACTGCTGTTTGCCTGCCGTGCATTATGTCACACGCTGTTGGTTTAGAGGGAGGCAAAGACAAGTGGGTGGGAAACACAGATTACAGAGTGAATTTTCACCTGACTTTTACACTTTATAGAGGGTTTACAAATGACTATTTCCAAATAACCAAAAATCTATCCTATCGGTTGTTCTATCTATCGCTAGATTCTGAAGTATATCTTCCTTTCAGGCCTCCCTGATAGTGCTTTCTTCAAACATCTTCTCTTTGTGGACATGTGGTGTGTTTTCTCCTTGTAAACCTTGGGTTTTAACATTAAACAACCCGAGGGACTAGTTCTGGCACAATTTATCGAGCGTGAACACTGGTGGGTCATAAGACGCTTCTAAATGGAAGGTGCTTTCTGTTTAGCGACCTATCCAGGGGGCCAGAGGAAACTCATAATGCCCATTACAAGGATAGTTAATGGCTCTTAGCAGGTTCTATTAATTAAACACACAGACAGCAGCCCGTTGATGTGATAGGTACTTTCTTTTCTCTTTTTTGCTGTGTGCATTATTAATGAGCAATGAACAGGAGCCCTTCTGCATTGTGGGATCTAATTGACTCTAATAGGTGGGACAAGGGAGACAGCGTTTACACGAACAGCCGCAGGATTAATAACGATAAGCTCATGCATTAAAGTGTCGCTGTTTTAATGTGATGTGTAATGCCGGTTTGGCTCAGTTTTATGCAAACACTGTTATTAAAGTTGGAAATAAATATTGCAGTTGTAATAAAGCATA
The DNA here is from genome assembly GCA_034779775.1 of Enteromius afrohamiltoni. Lineage (NCBI taxonomy): Eukaryota > Metazoa > Chordata > Actinopteri > Cypriniformes > Cyprinidae > Enteromius > Enteromius afrohamiltoni. The sequence continues at coordinate 5,924,450 of JAUYWG010000066.1, read as the reverse complement.
ATATACAATACATCACAATATATTTTATTAAAATATAATAACTTGATCCAACTTTCCTGTTTGGCGGATGCCCCACTAACATTTTTAAGCCCCCTTGACTCCAGTTGGCTGGCTCCATTCTGGCTTGTGACCTTCGGTTTTCCTGATTTAAATGATTTCTGAAGTACAAAATGAACTCCTGTACTCCTTTATTATTGATAAACATCCTGTTTTACTTGAAAATATGGCATATTACGAAAATAAATGGGTTAGTTTTAATGTTGGCTTTAATGGTTTCCATTGGGGTTGTAGAATATTACTTGATTTATTTGATGGGAATGTTTTTCCAGGATTAAAAAAAAAGAACATGTTTATAAGACCAGCAACACTATGATGCAAAACTACAGCTTTAAGCATTAGGCCTACAAAAAGTTCAAGATAAAATGATTCCATTATCCAGTCCTTTAAGAAATTGTGCAAGTCTTTGTGTGTATGTGTCTTCATAAAGTCTGGGCCATTTGTTTTTGATTTATGTTCGGAATGCAATACAGAGTTCATTTCATCCCATAATAATCATCTCATTAATCACCTCTGCTCACACAGTTGGATTTAGAAACTTACAGCGAAAATGAAAATATGCTGTGGAAATCCAACAAGCATTAACTTCAGACAAACAAGAACCATATGCCTCTAATGGAGCTTCCCACTCAAAAATAACACTAGTGAGCTCAATTTATAATGTATCAAGTTCACTGAAGTCTACCAAGTTTGCATAGCTGGCAAAAATTTTTTTTTTTTTTTTTTTTTTTAATAAACTGCCTTAAAGTGCCATGTCTGTGTAAATTTATTGAGGAACCTGCTGAGGAATGGACCTTTGAAATAATTTGCTAAAAAAAACCAGCATTTATCCTAAGTGCTTATAATTACTGATAACTTATATGAACACAGATGGTTTCTGACATTTTATAGATCCACGATACGGTAAAATGACAGGTGCCTGAATCATAAACCAGCTAATTTTTAAAGAACCGCCAATCTTACAAAACCATTCTGAGTAAATTGTTCATGAATCAATCAAATCAGTTTAATGCACTCACTGATTTGGTCATAGCTCAGTGAAGGGAAAATGATCAGTGATAAAAAAATAAATTCAAAATACTGCAAATATAAAAACATATTGGGCCGGTTTCCCGGTTAGGAATTAGATTAAGCCAGGACTAGACCTTTGCTAATTTAGGACATTTAAGAATTTTTAGAAACATGTCTTACAAAAATGCATTATCTGTGAGCATTTTAAGACCAAACAATGGCAATAATGTATTTTAAGATATCTCAGTGCAAGCTTTTTCCAGTTTAGACAGCTCTTAACATTTATTTTAATCTAGGACTAGTCTTAAACTCTGTTCAGGAAACTGCCCCATTATGTTTTATGGTGAATGAAGCTTTAGGTCCATTGTATTTTACCTTAGAAAGAAGGTAAAGACTAGTAAACATTATTTGCTTAGTGAATCATTTGTTGTGAAAATGCACTTAGCTAAAATTATTGTGAAAGAATCCAATGTAATGTTGAAAGAATGTCCAGGTCTTCATAATTGAGTCAATGATTCATTTATACGATTCTACCAAAATCACTGATTAACCACTGAGGATGTGGCCACATTCACACTGCAGCAGAATACGGTGGTCAGTCCTGTATTTGGGATTGACAACCGTATTTTCTTTACCGGTGTGAGTCTCGAAATGCCTTATTCACTCAGCAGCTTTCAGTTCTACTTAGAATTCTGTCTGTATGAACGTGCAATGGGAGTCAAGCCCGTACTTCTTACCAGTAACCATAGCGACACTGACTGAAATAATATCAAAGATTGCGACGTCCTTAAAACTGAAAAGCTGCGTTCCGAATCGCGTACTTGTGCACTATTCTGTGACATTTTGTAGTATGAAGAGTCTGAGTAGTGCATTCTCACTGAAAATTCCAAAGAGAAAAAAGTGCACTTCACACACTCAACGTTCGCAGCTTTCTTATGTAGCAGGTGCTAAGGTTGGATGAGCAAATCATTCGAAAATGGTTGACGACACTCCAATATCGTACAAGTCGTTTTTTTTTTCTGAGTCTACTTTGTTTGGTTTATTAAAAAAATTCACCATTATATCTACATAAGCTGTGTCCCAAATAGCTTGGCTTTGCTACAAGGCATATGCCATCGACTTGAATTTCTGGTTAGGAAAAAAACGGAAGCATTCCACTTTAGGACGATACTAAATATGATTAAGTACATGGAGTATAAGTGCATAGTACATAGTGCGTAATTTGGGACAAGTCTTATCAGTTTCTGACACGACAAGAGTTCGATCTCAAGTTCTTTCATCACATCCCTCATTAACCGACAGCTGCTTTTAAATTTGGGTGGAGAGCGGAGCATTTGAATTCAGTCAGGACCTTACACAGAAAAGTAAGCTTGCAAAGCCAAAAGAGGTTAATTTGTCCTACAAGTGTCTCGTACCTCAAAGGCGTTTGAGGCCACTTAGAACTGACTAGTCTTAGTTTAAAGCTGTAGTGGCCCATCCAAGCCTTTCAATGACGCTATTATGGAAATGCCTTCTTGCCAAGACTCACTGGAGATGAGTTTAAAGGACTCTGCCGCTGCTATGTAAATTACCAAACATGCAGAGGAGGCAGCATGAGAGCTGCCAAACAACCTTGCTAGCCTGAGACTTTATTAAAAAAAAAAAAGCATTAATCTTGGCTAATGTCCTATGATTGAAATGAGAAAAAAATTATTAATCATATTCGTAATTTGTCTATTTGAGCTTAAAATAATTAAACCAGTCTACAATCAGTTGATAAATGATCATAAAATATGAAATATATTAAAATAATAAATATTTCAATATTCCAAAAACAACAATATTTTCAAATGAAAAATTATATGAAGAAATTATGCTGTCAAACTATTAATCATGATTAATTGCATAAAATTTTTTTTTTATTTGTTTACATAATATATGTATGTGCACTTTGTATGTATATGTATTAGGGGTGGGCGATATGAAAAAAAAATCATATCACAATTTTTTTCTGGGGAAATCACGATTCATGATTTTTATCCCGAATCTTGGTTTTTAAGACTATTTTGCAAAAATTGGTGATATGGCAAAAATATCATATTACGTTTTACTATTTTGCAAGTTGTCTGAGCAGTATAGACAAACTAATTTGCCTTTTTTATAAAATCAAAGCCTTTCAAGATAACGAAGTGTAAACTAAAGAAGGGCAGATATTTAGGCCAAAATTAGCATAGATAAAAATCATTGTCATTTTATCTTTGTTATTGCAATAGATACACATTACAAATAAACATGATATGAATAAAACATAATAATGTACTTTTGCGATTGGAAATAAGTGTAGTGTCCGGTGAGTGTAATTCTACCACACTGATGTGAATGTGTGTCGCGTTGTGCAGCATATTGAGACGGAGATGATAAAATAGCATGATACTACGATATTCCTTAGAAAGCAGATCATGGAGAAATATTTATCATCCACGATCAAAAATCGTCATATCGCCCATATGTATATGTAAATACACACACATACATTATATATTTTGAAAACATTTACATGTATATAAATGTAAATTCTTATAGTTTATATATAATTGTCTTTAACATAAACATATCATACTTTTCTTAAATATATACATGCATGTGTTTGTATTTATATATACATAATTAATATACACAGTATACATTATTTTATGTAAACAAAAAACATTTTGTCAGTCTTTGACGGCAGTAATTAAAAAAAAAAAAATGGTGTACTGTTACTTTAAGAAGTGTTTTGCAGTCCCCTTAACAGACATGTCTTTCAAAAACCCACTCTATCAGCACTATCGATGTGGTGTGGGTGCGAAAGGCGAAACTATCACATGGACATGGTCCAGCGTGCTCTGCTGGAGTGAACACAGCTGATGAAAACAGGGAAGATATCATCCATGCTTCCTTCATCACACTGACCCATGCCTGCGGACATGCTCCATATCTCTTCCTTCTGTAGTGCTGTGGCCTGTCAGCTGTGTCCGAACTGCCAACACACTTGCGTTTTTGACCCTACGGCCCTCCCCATCTCTCTTCATGCTGAACATATAAGCAGCGGGAGCCACGCTGGTGTAGTGTCTCTTAATGAGCTCTCTGATTTTTTTTGTTTCTGAGTTTGGATGTAGAGGTCCAGATCCCAGGACTGGACACTGTGGAGTGTGTTTTGTTCCTTAATGTCTGTCTGCTGCAAAAATGGTTTATCTGGTGTGGATGACTGACCCCAGCAGGTTGAGTCATGTTGGACCATATGACGTGACTGTGTGTTGGCCTAGAATGTGAAATGTGTAGGCTATTATTCTAGTAGTAGGCAGTTGAGATTTTGGTACGGCAACACTACATGTCTTAAAGTCTTAAAATAAAAAAAAATCTATTCTTAATTTATATTCATCTGATTTGTAACGTGTTATGGACCAAAGCTTTTGTTAATCAATAAATGCAGTAAATGTAATATTCAAAAGGCGTATATAGTTAATGCCAGTAGGGGGCGACAAGTGACTGTGTTTCTGTGACTCATTGAATCATTAACTGTTTTGTTAAAACACAGATTCGTTCATGAACAAAACAAGGTACCATCTTTATGAGTGAGACTTTAAATCATTCACTCAACTGATTTGTTCAAAACACTTAATCATTTAGAAATGAAAAAGTGGACAGTCATGAGGGAGTTGTTAAAGTAATTCACTAAATCAGTTCTATTTTCAATTGGTGAGGTAAAAATAGAGAAACATTTAGCAAATTTAGTGTCTAAAATGTCATTTACATAATATACTGTTTGTAGAACTTGAATAAAAGTAGTGTCAAAATTATAGTTATACGCTTATGATACACAAAGCTGTCATGGTAACATATATATGTATATATATATATATATATATATATATATATATATTAAGTTGCATTATCACACACACATACAGTATATGTATATGTTACTGTGACATCTTTGTAAATTCAAATTATTATATTTGGTTGTTGCTTTGGTTTAAAAAGTCCCAGTGCAAACAAAGTGTAAATCAGAAAGAAATAATCAAATAACAATGAACACTGCATAAATCGCCTTTCAAGTTTTGCCCCTCTCTTTGTCATATCAGCTCTCACTATCAAAGCTGATAATAGAATAAAATCAGATTAAAAAATGACCTCAGTCTTACGTCAACAAGAAGCAAGTGTACTTATCATTCCCTATAGGCTTCATCATTCTCTATCAGCTTAGTGCTAAATCAACCCATCTCAGATCAGACATCACAGTTCCCTCAGGACCACCACACTTAAAAACCACGGGAGTCACTGGAGACTGTTGCCACTTCTGAACGATAATGCAACACAAAACAAAACGAAACCGCTGACAACATCTCGTGCAGCGCACACCGGGATGAATTTGAAGGCTTGTTAGCAATTCCTTGAAGAGTTTTGGAGACATTGCTAAACCCACCTTCAATAGTTAACGATAAAAAAGAAAATAATGTCATTTGATTTCAGACCCATAAATTAACTTCCAGAATTAAAGAAAAGATGAACTTTTCAGAAATCAGTTGATTCACAAAACCGCTGTGAATGATTCATTCCTGTCTGATTCACTTCTTGCTTTAAACTCATACTAAGCAGATCATTAACTCACTCTTGAACAAACAGTTCACCGGAGGAGAAGATAATGAAATTACTCACTCTAAGCTGTTGTAGGGCTTCAAAAGATTGTTATTTCAGACTATTATGGTACGTTTGCAATTTTTATTTTTTTGTGAACCCCATTTATTGTAATTGTATGGAAAAAAAGACCCAATAATAGGCTTATTTTTCTCCTTCTAAAAATCTCCTCTACTGTTCCACAGAAGAAATAAAGTCATACGGTTTTATAATGACATGAGGGTGAGTAAATGATGCCAGAATTTTCTTTTTTGGGAGAAGTAATCCTTTAAGAGGAAGGAAGGGAAGGAAATGAACAAGCGCAATTGAGTTGGACTATAGCCAGCACAGCATCTCCTCTATCCAAAGTCCATCTTTCATTCTCTCGGCTCTGAGAGCCTGTAAATACTTCAGAGAGAGTAAGACACCTCATTTTTACCTGAATGAACACCTCTGCTCCAGTCAGTGCATTACACTAATTGAGTCCTGTGCTGGTGTTTGTGTGTGTGAGAGTGTGTGACCTTCTATTCCCAGCAGTTCTATCTCTCCTAGAAGGTGGTGTGTGCGTGCCAAAGGCGATGTGCATGCACAGTGTAAATAATTATGGCATATCATGATTCAAATATTAGTTTTATGTGGCAGATCAAATGTAATGTAAGTGTTTACAGATGTTAGTTTGTGAACTTGGCCACTGCATTTCATAAATGTGTTATAGTGGAATTAACGTGGAATAGTTTTACATTTGCTGAAAATGTGCTTTTTGAGGTCTTCCAAAATGCAGAGTTTGTTTCTTCATTGGAAAAGATTTGGAGAAGGTTAGCATTACATCACTTGCTAATGGATCCTCTGCAGTGAATGGGTGCCGTCACAATAAGTGTCCAAACAGCTGTTAAAAACTTCTCAAAAGCTAAAATGACTCCTGTCCAGTGTTTTTAACTTAAACCATTGCTTCTGTCCAAAATACAAGCATTGTATTCATAATACTGCTTTCTGTGAAAAAGTTCTCTTTTGTGAATCAGGAGAGAAATATGCAAAGATAAAGCACCATTTACAAGTGACATCAGTACAAGACAAGTACTGTATGTGAGTGGATTTTGATATGACAGGACAACAGAGGATGGAACTTTTCACTGGAAGAAGCATTATTATGGATTATGGACTAATTATTTTATCCAGAAGCAATGGTTTAAAGTTAAAATGCCTTAATGGTGATTAGTTACTTAGCTTTTCACTTCACAAAATGTTAACTGATGGACAGGAGTCATAACTTGTGGATTATTGTGATGGTTTGTACTCTCATTCTGACGGCTCCCATTCACTGCAGAGTAAGTGATGCTACATTTCTCCAAATCTGTCTTGTTATCCGTGAATTAACTTTTTTGGACAGCTGTTTGGACTCTTATGACATTCTGACGGCACCCATTCACTGTAAAGATGTACTGCAGAATTTTTCCAAATCTGTTCTGAAACTGGCACACGTCTTAAACTAATTTTCATTTTAAAACTTCTTTCAAATGCGTTTTATGTGCCTACATGAATTTTAAATGGTTTTTAGCTGTACGTACTATTGCATGACTAAAATTACACCATAAATGCACAGGTTTTATCATGGAGGAGCCCTGCAAATGTTCCTTTAGAGATGTAACAATTATCATACGAATTGTGAGTGCATTTTGCTTATATTTATCTCAAACACAGTGTTTTCTTGTTGTATTTTAGTGCAAATGTTTCTCTAACAGAAACATTAGAGCCGGAGTGATGCGGTTATTAGATCAGACCACTAACTGTCAGTGCATCTCCATTTGCTGCCATTAGTTGCAGGAGGGAATGTTTTAGCTGGGGGACGTGGCAGAGGATGTGGTCTCTGTTGTGGCCTGAGATGATTCACTTCGGCTAGGTCATAAAGCCCAATAATTGCTGGGCCTTTCTGTTTTATTGCTATTCATTGCAGGGAGTACGAAGCAACTCTGAGGCCAAATGTGGGACCCTGTGAGCCCTTTAATGGACATCTATGCCCATTTTGGGCTCCGCTATGATTCAAGATAGAAAGAAATAATTGAATAGGGCACGGATAAATGGCTTTGGTTTGGGCAAAGGCAGATGCTTAATGTTCAATAGATAAGGCCAGGCAACACTGTGCCGGGATGGAGTCTCTGGTTGTCATTGGTTTATGGTTGGTGATGCTTCAGGCTAAAGGAAGGATTGTGATCTTAGAGGTCAAAAGAGCTGTGTGTTTCTCCTTTAAAGTGACTGTACCATTGGAAAAGTGCTTGGCTTGGTTTAAATCTGTGATTAAAATAGATTTTTCAATGTTGTGTGCACACTTGTGAAGCTAGAGTGCTGATTTTATTCATTGAATAGTGCACCCAAAAATAAAGGTTTGCTGAAAGTGCACTCCAAAATGTAGATAATTTGTGTTATATCTTCAATTTTTGCATTACTCACTAGTGGATCCACTGCAGTGAATGGGTGCCGTCATAATAAAAGTACAAACGACTGATAAAAACATTGCAGAAGAGTCCTCTTCAGCCATTAACATCTTATGAAGGGAAAAGCTATAAAGTAAATCCACCATTCATGTTATGCTTTTGAACATTGCTTTTTTAATTTATAATGGATAAAAATGCTTCCTCCAGTGAAAAAAAAACAAACATTCCCCAGTGTCCTCAAAATCCACCAACATATTTGTTTAAAACTGCTTTGTACTGTTTTCAATTGTTAATGGTATTTGATCTGTGCATATGTATCTCCTTATTCAGATGGGAATAAAAAAAAAACAAAAAACAACATTTTAATTTAAAAACGTCTTGATGATTTGTTTATTGATTTGATGATTTTTGTTTATTGCAATCATGCAGCTTTTCTCTTCACAAGATGTTAATTGATGCACATGGATTACTTGAACCTCTTTAAAGCAAATTTGGGACAAAACCAAATACAGTCTGTTATTCTGATCATATAATTTATAATTAAATAAACTGTACTATATAAACGCAGAATAGGATTTTCACTGGTGGTCTTTGGGACACATTGAATGTCTAATGTTTTCTTTATAATTTTTTAATGCTTAACATGGTTTAAGTTTGTCACAGCACTTGCTGGTTTTTAATGTTTTTTGTGGCTTAAATAGGATTATATGTTACACTTTAAATTAATCATATTTTAAGCTTCTCTTAGGACAATCCAGCATGCAATTACCAGAAGAAGTGCTCTTTAGGATTTATAATTTCATTATTTTTTTATGATTAAAAAAAGTAAATTATTTTACAACTCTTCGCCTCTATGAGAGATCGTACGAGAGATTGTCATGTACTTATTATTTGGGTGAAATAAAAATAGATACATTATGATTCGAGACGGCAATTGTAAAAAAATAAATAAGATGCCAGTTATATTTATGATTTCAATTTTCTCAGATGATCTCCCCTATTTTCATATTTGATTCAGTAACAGCTACCGTATCAGAGGACTGCATTTCAATTTCCCATGTTTAAATTATCTTTTACATTATTGTATGAAAGACTATGACTTAGCGTTGACTCCGACTGGCTTATTTTGATTAATGTAATTCCCTGAACTAGAACCTTTCATTTAATGAACAAAGGAACACACGCAATAATAATAATGTTTAATACTCCTATACATGTATTCATAACTCGGAGAGTTTGGAAACGCTGGCACCATTTCAAAAGTTTTTTTTTTCTTCTTAAAATAGGTTTGAAAGAAAGCAGTTTTATTAAAATATTGTTCGCCCACTCTCACACATCTAAACGCAAGCTTCAAATGCTTGGCACGCAAAAGAAAAGACACATCTATAAAAAAGCATAAACGTTACTGTATAGAAAAAAAAGGAGTGTAATGTTGGAAGGGTGTTTTTCAGTAGGAGGCGATTATTGTTTTTAATATCTATTTATATTTTCATATAAATACATTCAATTCCATACAGTTTAATTTCTGTTTCCTTTTTAAAATGTCAATTTTACTCTTCTGGAAAAGAAAAATAAGATCTGCCTTGGAGTTATTATTATATATTCACCCTTAATGCTGTTCTTAAAATGCTTCAGATGCACTTTAGCAGTAAAAACGTAATAAAGAATAGCATCATATCCAAAAAATACTTTTTAATACAAAACGGAGTGGTTCTTGCTTATGTATTTCTCTGTGTTATTGTCGATATGTTGACAAAGCGAGGTTTTCTGGCATTGAACTGAAACTCAAGCCGTATACTGCACATGTGTGCGTCTGTGCACTGATTGCAGGTCAGCAGAACCAAGACCTTTACCATTCTCTTCGATCTGCAGTATGACAGGAAAAAGTACCCGAAGAGCCCACGGTCACGGACCATAGAGAGCTGTTGTCTCCCGGCTTGTAATCTTCATCTTGTGACCCCACTTTGTGGAGGTCCATCTTCTCCATTACCAGCAGATGTTCTACCAGCCTTGTTGGAGTCATCCAGAACACACCCATCAACCTCCTGAGAATGGGAGTGGGGTTTTAAAAAGGTTTGTCTGGTTGGTTAAAAGACACGAGCTCTGCTAAATTGTCCCTATGGGTGCCCTAAAATGGATTCTTGACATTGATGAATTGGCTCGAATGAGGAACATGATGATATTTCACCCTTAACGTTAGACAGAGTGGAACTCAATGCCCTTTGCCACACAAAAACAGAAGCAAAAAAATACCCAAACACGGCATCATATAAAGCTTATTCTGTCATGTTGTTTCCACACGGGAATTGAGTCTCCCCATTGGTTGACACATAGCTTGCATTAAAGCATTGCGTGCTGATTCACTGGTGTTTCATGAATGCTGATGTCTGCGTAACTCTTCATATATAGTCAAATGTCACTTGTAAACATATACTATATTAATATACTGACAATTCTTTCTGGCATTTCTTCTGAATCCTTTTCCATGGTGGGAATTATGGGCTTGTATTTTCTGTTGTCCGTTGCTGACAGCATACTTATTTTATATCAGTCATATTATGGACTCATTTTACAAGGATTTGTTTTTTCTCTTTTGATGATAATTAGGGATAATTATTTGTGGTATTGAAATAAAAAAGCTGCATGTATTTAATTATACATACAGTAGTATTGTAAAATTTAAATTCTGTACTTTTTTTCTATTCAAACATTTCTTATAATTTGATGCAAATATGAATTTTTAGCATCATTATTCTATTCCATACCATTATTCAAATGATCCTTCAGAAATAAATACAATGTTCGGATTTAGTGTTCAAGGAACATTTGATAATATTATCAATATATTTATTAATATATCATAATATTAATAAGACCTATCTATTAATCTATATTTATTTTTGCTGAAAATGGTAATGTGTGTGTGTCTGTGTATTATAATCTTCATCTTGTATCTTGTATGTGCTGCTCGTATATATATATATATATATATATAATTATGAATAAAAGGTTGATTATTATTGCAATTATAATAATTGCCTGTATTGTATATACACCGTAAGTAATGTTTTTTTTAAAAGTATTGTTTTTTTCTGTTCTATAAAACTAATTTTTTAAATATAGAATAATCATCCTTTCAGAACTCAAGTGCACGATTACTCACAATTAATCAAGTTTAATCTTATTTTAATTACCTACACTGATATATTTGTATTACAATACTTTGTAATTTTTTATAATCCTTCTAAGAAAGCCCAGCAACCTCTTTTTTTCCTGAGAAGGCTGAGGAAGGCCCAGCTTCCACCTTGAATCCTCACCACCTTCTATAGAGGAACTATTGAGAGCATCCTGAGCAGCTGCATCACTGTCTGGTTTGGGAATTGTGCCATTTCAGACCCTACAGCGGATAGTGAGGACAGCTGAGAAGATCATTGGGATCTCTCTTCTCTCTATCGAAGACATCTACACCACACTCACACACACACAACCATTCACCTAAATAACACTGGGACTGAACTGATAAAAACTCATGCACAAACACACTGATCAACAAGCATCTAAAAACTGTACATAACAACCTGGAATTGCTCTTTTGCACAATATTTGTTTGTAAAACTCTTTTCTGCTGCTATCTACTGGTAAATGCTTACTGTTTCTCGTTGCACTACTTCCAATTATACCACAGAGCACTGTAACATGCTGTATTATGTTGTTACGTTGTCATTTTTGTCTGCACATTTGCACATGCACTTTGTTGTCTTTGTCTTTTTTCGGTATAGGACTTTAGATAGCATAGTGTCTGTTAAATTATAACGTTAATCTGGTTTGTCTCTTCTTAGTTAACTAGCTAGTCAGTTTTTTGTTCATTTTAGTGCTGTCAAATGATTAATCACGATTAATCGCATCCAAAATAAAAGTTTTTCTTTACATAATATATGTGTTGATG
>JAUYWG010000066.1:5870673-5890471 GCA_034779775.1 Enteromius afrohamiltoni | reverse complement strand
GGAGAGGATCTGCAAGGAGGAATGGCAGAGGATCCCCAAATCCAGGTGTGAAAAACTTGTTGCATCTTTCCCAGAAAAGACTCATGACTGTATTAGATCAAAAGGGTGCTTCTACTAAATACCGAGCAAAGGGTCTGAATACTTAGGACCATGTGATATTTCAATAATTCTGTGTTTTTCTGTCAATATGGGGTGCTGTGTGTACATTGAGGAAATAAAAACATTTAGCAAATGGCTGCAATATAACAAAGCGTAAAAAAATTTAAGGGGGTCTGAATACTTTTTTTTTTTTTTAACTCAAGTATATATATAATTTCTTTTAATAATTACATTTGTAATAAATCAAGGATAACTAAATAACAACTTTTTTTTTCCAATATCGTGCAGCCTTAATTGGGAACACACTGCAATTTCCAAAACCTGAGTCACAGAAATGAGAGGTAAGAGCACTGTGCAATGTGACCAAGAGTTCAGAAAAAGGTTTCATCGACCTTAAATCAGATCTTATGTGTTCCAACCAGACCCATTAAAGATCTCTGTACTGTGCAGGAACCATAAGATATGAAACTGATTAAATAGCTCTGCTCCAAAACCAAGAGAACAATCTAGCTGAGCAATATTTGCAACATATCCATTTAATTAAATAAAATCCTGAAATCTCAAAATCTGTTTGCAACATTCATAATTAAGTTACATATTTCAAATCAGCACCAAAATCTGACATGACGGTCCCATAAATGTTGTTTCTTATGTTCAGATGGCATTAAACAAGTGCATATTTTTGATTTAGAAGGCAGAATTTATTTCTCCATTGCAGAAATTTCTCGCTTGGGTGTGGAACAGAGCTAATATCTTCCCTCTATTGCACTCGACAGAAAAAAACTCCAGAGATAAAGTGCACTTGAGCAATCATTCAGCTCGCCGTCACTGTATTAAGTGTTGTCTATGTAGCGCTAACATGCACCCAAATGGCTGTGTTTGCTAGCTGTGATGCTTCAATTCCCTTCAATTATCTGGCTCACCTTCTTGAGTTGACTCTCAAATTTGGTGCATTCCTCTCTCTTCTGCTCAAGAGCGATTTCGAGACTCTTCAGCTTGGAGTCCTTCTTCAGTCCAGAGGAGGCCAGCGACGAAGCATGCTCCTTCAGGTCCAATAGAGAGGCCTACGGGCAAGGAAAAGGAAGGTTAAATCACAGAGCACTTATTGAACAATCAACCTCTGAATGTAGATGATCAGGTTCAGAAGGGGGGGGTTGAGAGAAGCTAACGAGAAGCAGGAGGAGACTTTGTTAACGTCATGCCACAGTCCCTGATTGCATTGAAACAACCTGAGCACAAACACATGTAAATACATGGATTGGAACCACAGCCAGGCCATATCAAGCCAATTTCAACATCAGGAAGCACGAAGAGCCAAGACAAATTGCCATGTGACAGTTTTTTTTTTCTCTTTTTCAAAATGCACATTTGTATACAAACACGCAGTCAAAAGGATTAAATTCAGTCAGATCAGAGTGAATCAGATCAACTGGACCTGGTTTCGGTAATAAAAACATTTAAAGAGACAGTTCACTCAGATATAAAAACTCTACACTGCGACTCGTTCCAAACCTTTATGTTAGCCTTATATTAGATTTTCTCTGAAAATCTTGATATCCACCATTATGAGATCATAAAAGATTCATTACAGCATGTAATGTTGTCCGATTCATGAATGAATCATTTTTAGTGCTCTCAAATTATTCATTTTAATTAGTTGTATCTGAATCTAATTTTTGTTTACATAATGTGTTTATACTGTGTATATTTATGCATATAAATATACAAACATGCATGTAAATATTTAAGAAAAATATACAAATATAATATAAGTGAATATACGTGTAAATATTTTCAAAATCTATATCTAAAATCTATATGTGTGTATTTATACACACACACACACACACACATAAATGCACACGTTACACATATATATAAATGTAAACAAACGGATGCAATTAATCACGATTAATCACTTGACAGTACATTACTGAAAGGTAAAATAGAATATCTCATCCAAATCTTTCATACGGATTCAGAAGGTTTTGAATATAGTGCTAAGTTATATGGAGCACTTTACGATACTATTACAGTTCCTTTGAATCCTTTTCTGTCGGAGGAAAGCTCCAGTTCTTTTAACAGCACACAGGCTTTTATGAGGAATAATGTGATAAAATATGAAACAGGAGAACGATTTAGAGTTACAGTAGCTGTTACATCTCAATAGTAATATTACAAATATCGTGTGCTATAATGTACAGGCCTCTCTGCACATATGCAGTACATCAGCTCTCTGTTTTTTTAAGCCAAGTCTCAGACACGCTGTTAAAACTGCAGCCCTCCATCCAGGCCTTTCCTGCAGTTTCCGCTTTCAGCCGGAGAGCCCCACAATTTCACACTCGACTGGAGTCCGCGGACTAAAATACACAGTTAATGTTCATACTGCCGCCCCGCGTTCTCTCGCGTTGGTAAAGAAAACAGGAGAGGGGAATGATGGGATGTGCTGGACTGCACACTTTATGATTAGAGCACTGGAGGGGAAGGCGAAAAAGCTGGGAGCGAAGTGGTCACTGCTCACTAACAATACAATACAGGAGAAACAAGGAGATGGATATAACAGGACACTGAGCGATGGGAGGCTGCTGCATGCAGCTCAGGACAGCAGCCATGATCCAACGCAAATATCCAGGACACTGACGCGCTGAGCTTCATGGGTGGATTTCACAAAACCTATAAAGACGTCTGAGACACATTTAACCCCCAATTTAACAGAAGTGAACTTAAAATTTTATTTTACAGTGAAATTAAGCCTACTTTCATTTTATGAAATGGAAAGTTACGGTCCTTGATTCTGATTGGTTAAGCTAAGCTGTTGTAAATTATTATGTTCTACAGTAAATGGAGTTTATTTGAGGATAACGTTGTTCTGCATTAATCTTAATTATTTTTTTCTCTACAATTTTGGTGTGAGACGTGATTTCATGAGATTTTTTTGGAAAGATACAGATGAGAGGAACTAACTACTGTAGGACAGGAAGTGGTTTAGTGGTGGGGATGTGCATCGCCCATGTTCTAGAGGCAGACAGCGGAGAGGAATGTGGAGATCACAGCAAACAAGAATAACCTGAATAATAAAACAGCCACAGACACAGTGCTGTGGGCAAGCAAACGCAGTCATTGCAGGGATAGTTCGGTCATCATTTGCTCTCCCTCATGTCATTCCAGAGCCGTATTATTGTTGTTCTTCTATGGAACGCAGATGGAGAATTTCTGAATATTGTATTGGTCAAGCACCATGAAAAAACATAAAAGGTATAAAGTAGTTCATATGATCAGTAGACTATATTCCAAATGTTGAAATTTTTCTTATTGGAAATCAATTTAGTGAGCCAGTTCTCAAAAAAAAAAATAAATAAATAAATAAAAACATTTTATAAATATATATATATATATATATATATATATATATATACACACACATACACACACACACATTATTTAAAAGCTGAATAAATACATTTTCCATTGATGCATGATTTGGATAGGAAAATATTTGGATGCAATTACAACAGTTTTAAAATCTGGAATCTGATTTTAAAAACAGAAAAATTTAAAAAACGCAATATTAAGAAAATTGCCTTTTAAAGCTGTCCAAATGAAGTTCTTAACAATGCACATTCAAATAATTAAGTTCTGATACATGTAAGGTAGGAAATGTACAAAATATATTCTTCATACCCCTGCTACTTATGACTTTGTGGTCCACATAGCCTACCCAATATATATATATATTTTTCATAACAATGATTTTATTTTGTTTTTCAGAAATGACTAGAGCTTAAGAACTTTCTTCCCTTTCCTTTTTTTTTTATCATGTTCAATGTTCAACAACTTTGTTACGTAATGGTTGTACATTGCACTTACTGTTTGGCAGCAGTGTTTTTGCCTGTTGCAGAGTGTGTTATTTTCCAGTGCTGATCTGATCGCTTTTACTGTTCTGCAGGTGCGTCAGTTTTTAATCTGCCCAGTAGGTGGGACTTGATGCTCGGAGCATGGACCCCCCTATCTCTCTCTCTCTCTCTCTCTCTCTCTCTCTCTCTCTCTCTCTCTCTCACTAGACTGCGCTTTGACGCTCTAGTCTTAAAGCCGGAGCTCCAACAACCTGGAACTGCGCGACAAACAACACCGAGGAGACGGTGAAGCTTGTACCATGCAGCCCGTAGAGGAGGACAGCCTGGGACCGCTGATTTTTGCGCCCTTTCTACATTGACGGAGTATTTCCCCCCTCTTTTCTTGGGGACATTAATGCGATCTCATTGATCTGACATACCTTCACTCTCATCCACGCATCCGCGCGCGCTCTCGCATCTCCGTACGGATACCCGTTGCCGCTGAACATTAGTGAGGAGCTAAAACATTGAGGGAAGCACCTGGAAACATGGATTTATTCTCCATCCCACCCCGCGTTTGCTGGTGGAGGATCCTGTTTCTCCTCAGCATCTTCCAAGATTATATGAGCTCCATGCTGGACTGCCCACCGACCTGCCGTTGTTCTACCGCGAGCATCTTTTGCAATGAGTCTTACCAAGGGAATTTCTTTCCCCTCCTGGCACTACAGGACACCGTGAGCGATGGGAATACCACTAACAACCTCCCGGACCTGTTTGAGAACATCTCCTCCATGTAAGTCAAGCGCACAAGTGTCCATCACATGTTGAGTCCATGTGTGCATTGAGATCAACTCTCAGCCTCCCACTCACTCCGGGCTTTGTGTTGGTGTGTGGGATGATTAGAAGGGTTTTAATGATGGGCAGTAGCTAAAAATGATCTTAAATGAATAGAAAAGGTCAGTTGTACTGTTGGATTGCAAATGAATGGATATTAAATCATCCATTGATTTAAAATAAAAAGAAACAGATTACTCCATATATACAAAGTATATAATCACTATAAAAAAAGAAAACTGATTGGGGACAATTAATTGCGACATCTGAGCTTAAATGCGTCTGGGTTTTTTTGGCTTCACAGAGAGAAGTCTTTATAGAAGCTGCTTTGTATTCAAGACAGGAATCCCAAAAGGAATTTTGTCACATTCGTGAGCTTCGTCAAAGGTGCATTGTGCTATTAAAGAGAGCGAGAGCGATAGAGGGGGAAAAAAAAAAAAAGCTTTGCATGAGTTTGAAGTTACATACCAGTCTATATTAACAAGTGCATGGGGATTTTGAAGTTACATCTCATTTATGGGCTGATGTTCCAGTGTTTGGCTTCTATTAGAAGGTTAATGTCGAATAAGTAAACAGAGACTGAAACATTAATGTTGTAATAGCTATATGATGGTGTTTTTGATGGTCTCTGATGGTTTTGGGATAAATAAGAGAGCTGCGTAATGGCCCTCAGCTGATCTGAGCAACTAAATAATAACGCCTGGAGCAAAGGAAACGTTAATGTTGCTGTCTTCAACCGGCTTTGGATGCCAAATAATGACATGAATTGCAAAAGCTATTAGTTTTGGCATATTAAGACATCAATTCTTCTTTCTCTCTTTTGAAGTTTTCCTCATATGGGCTATCTTGTGGTTCATCACTGGACACACTATCACTCTGTGTCTGTTTTCATTACATAATATCAATAATTTAAGCTACAAATGTGCTAAAAGGGAGGCAGATTGTGTTTCAGTTGAAAAATGTCAGTGCCACCGCAGCAGTGAGAACAAAAGAGTATGTTTTGGTGAACAAAAACCCAATTCATGATTGACTCTTTGTTGGGAATTGCCTACAAAGAGACGCCATGACAACTTTTTAAAACGCTTTGTGAGGGATTCGCTTTTCCCATCGCATTCTATCAAGGAAACTGCATAATAGTGTATGCAAACTAATGCATGAGCTCAACATGGAGACATTTTTACATCCCTGTCTCCAGTCACTATCTAAGGCCACTAGAGGGGATAGTCGTAACCTTTTCTAGCATCTAAACTGGAAATCCAGAGTGCGCTGTTTAGGAAGCTTGTCTCTAAAGTGTACAAGTCCATTCTTGCTTATTTGCTTTTGGCTAGCTGTTTGCTTTAAAGATTTCATTCTGTGCAGTAGCTCTAGAGATTTCAGCACCTTCTGATGCTGGACAGCTCCTGTAAGTTGGCCAGTATTTGGCTCGATCCCAGTCTTGTGCTGCCCATTTTTGAGTGTTTCTCTTATTCGACACCCAATCTTGGAGCCTCTACTGATGAGTTCATGATTTAAATCAAAAAGGTGGACATCTAAAATGGGATACTTCAGAAGCAGAATTGAGTTTTCCTGAAAAAGAAGTCTACATTTTTAGTCGGCATTCCCAGACGAGTCATCAACCCACTTATATTGTATTCGCTCGACCTTGACCAATTTACAAACGATGGTGATTCTTCTCCTTCAGGCCAGCTAGCTTCAATGTTACTATTAGAGGCAAACCTTGGAGGCCATTTAGAGGAGACCAGGACAAGTTATCACATGGGGAAGTTGTCATCTGGTTAGCGGTACTTCCAATTAACTAACTAGGTTTCGACTCAAAACAGAAACATTTTTACATAAATGTCAGGTCATGACAGTATCACTTATATGCATTTATTCATTGTTTAAATCTGGCTTGAGAGCTGTTAAATTGCATATAATTGTATAATCTCGGCTATTTAAACGCACGTTTCTAATGTGACAACTTGCCCCATACACAGTAGTGTGATATGAATGGTTGGGAAGGTTTGAGGTCAGTAAGATTTATGGTTTATTTCTTAAACAAGTCTCTTATGCTCACCAAGGCTGTATCTATTTAATCTAAAATAAGCAATGTTGTAAAAAATTATTTTAATTTAAAATGTCATTTATTTATGAGATGGCCCTGCTGAATTTCTATTAGACATTACTCCAGTCCTCAGTGTTGTTCAGAAATCATTCTAATATTCTTTTTCCAGAATTCTTTGATGAAAAAACTTCAGCAATGTAAATGCCTTTACTGTCATTTCTGACCAATTTACTACATCCTTAATAAAAGTATTAATTTCTTTACATTTATTTGCTGCAATATAACCAAGTTTTCAAGTATTTGTCTACATACAGTAGAACATAACTGACTTTCTAAGAAATTTCAAACAAATTTAAACTTCAAAAATTGACAACTGTAACTACTTTTTAAACAATGCTTATAATGTAGTATTACGACCATGATTTTTTCACTACTGAGAACGTGAAAACAGAAATAATTGAATTGTACAGTATGCAAAACAATAAAGTTTCCTTGCATACTGGGACTGCAGCTTAAACAGAAGTTAATTACTTCTGTTGTGCTAGCATAGCTTTATTACGGAAGCTTTTTCATTTAGCAGCGTCTAAATGAATGTGTGTACTGTAATTAAGCATCTATTGTTTAGAATTTTACTGCTTTATAGATTTACAGTGGCCCTCCAAAGTATTGGGAAAACATAATTTTATAAAATCAAGTCGCATTAAAAAGAAATACAAAATAAGCACACTTTCCATAAAAGCGAACACCTCTGTTTGTGAAATGTCAAGTTAAACCAACAATAAAAAAATAAATAATAGTCTGTCTTGAGAAAAAGACTAACACAATTGTAATATCTACCATGTGTTTTTAAACTTTATTTTTGAGCTGCTATATAATATTTGCTGACATCACAAGTGGTTACAGTTTTCGCGCATTTTTGAGTGAGAATAACTCAAAGTAGAGTTTGTAATGCTTGCAGCTTTTACAATCTATGTTCACCCCCCCCCCCCCCAGCTTTGTTGTAGTCTTCTTTTTGTTGTGCATCAGAGTAATCGAGTTCTCTTAGTGTTGCTCATTTGTTTTCATCAAGCCTATCCATTACGCTAATTGTCTTTCTTTTCTTTTTTTTTTTTTTTGTACTTTCAATAATGGTATTTCTGTATTAGCAGCACTATTCTTTTATTTTGCTAATGGAATGTCATAATGCATAGGCAGAATATGAACAGCATGCCAGATCCCTCTTATTTAACTCTATATGTAACCAACAAAAAATGCTCAGTACAGTCAATATGGAAGAATCTCAAGTGTTCTGACTTCTAGAAAGAGTAACAATATTGCATTTTAAATAATGATGTTTTATTTGTAGATTCAATAAGAATGTTGTGCAGTTTGTTACTGCCGACTTACACAGGTGTTGATATTAACTTGATATTGGTATCAGATTTTATTATAATATCTGATTTTAGATTATAAAATAAACATTAATTTTGCTTTAAAAAAAAAAGTAAAACGTATTTATAAAAGGTATTTTGGTATTTATTTACAAAATCAATTCCAAGAAATATATACCAGCTTCAATATTTATTTCTTTTTTAAAAATGTATTTTATTTATGTTTTTCTTTTTTTTGTTGTTGTTTATTTGTCACATACAACATTGGGCTCTCTCTCCGAGCAAACAAGTCGCTTGCTATTGTTGATTGACCATTCATTCTCCATTCAGCCATCCCAGGGGTCTCTGACGGGCGTCTGAGAGCCTAATTTCGTGTGTGATTAAAAAGAGTGGATTAGCAACAGTTTCAGATAGTCCTCGTTGAAAACGACTCCCTGGAATCTAAATGGCGCTACTTTGGAAAGATCCCTGAAGCTCAATTACACCGGAGCTTTCAAAAAGCGTTTTCAAAGTAAAGCGGGCGCTGCAAATCAGCACCTATAAAAGCCATCAGCAGTGTCACGTACCTACTGATAGATGGAAAAAGCGTGAAAAAATAGGTCGCTCATTGAAGAACATTTTAATGGAAATTCAATCGGTGTATACTGATGCGTTGTGCTCGTCATTGTGCGTAAGAAGGTTTTTTTTTTTTTTCCTCAATTTTCTTCGCTCGCCTGCCTGCTTGATTGCTGCTTTCAGGTAATCAAACAATAGCTTCAGGGCACAAATGGATCTATAATTACGCTCCTTATGTGACTATCAAACTTTCTTTCTTGAGCAAGAACCAGGAAGGGAGAGTTCATTCCCGTTTAACTAGGTGAAATGTTGACTAAGTGTTTGTAGATCGGGTTTTTTGGTTGGGTATTGCTTGGCGATCTATGACTCCTAAGGCATCTTTTGTGCTGGCAGGTGTGCTCATGTGCAAGGCCAGCTAATTTCAGCACAGTCTGTCTGGCCGGGGCTGCTGGAAATCATGTTAGAAGCTGTGAAATCATCCATGGCATATGTTGTGCTAGGAGAGGCTGATGGAGGTGAAGAGGGTTGCTATCGGAGCGGCGTATCTAAGGAAACGCCATAGGATCTCATTTGCATCAGTATTTTTTTTGTCTCCTGCCCTGGTTGGAATGCAGAGTGTGGGAAAGGTCATGGAGATGTAGGGACATATATGGATATAGAAATGCTTGTCTATGGGCTTCATGAAATGCGTGAAGTATTTATTGGGTTTGTAGATGTCACATGAACATCTGTTAGCAAGTGTGAAACTTTTACAGATGTGATGTACCTCAGGGTCTCAGAAACTGTATCTTGAGGAATCAGCCATCAGGATTTTGTCTTTTAAACTTGTTTTCTGATAACTGACCATAAATTCAAGAGACATTATATTTGCAATTCTTTCTGTCAGTCTGTCTATTACTATCTATTACTTTTAAATGTATTTGGTGTTGTAGTGAGGTTTTGTTCTCTGTTTTTGAGAATGTAATAACATTTATTTATTTATTCATTTTCCCTATTGTGTTGTAGAAGGGTATTGTGATTAGGTAGGTTGTTTTTTGTAATAAAGGTTTTGTTAAAATTCAAAATTCTCTCTCTCTATCTATCTACAGTATCTATCTAATCTCTCCATCTGTCTATCTGTTATTACTATGTTCAGCTTTTATTTACTGGGTTTTGAAAGAAACTTCTTTCTTTCTTTCTTTTTTTCTTTTTTTTTCTTAAAGAGTTACAGTAGTAATGTCTTAAAAAAAAAAAACAAAAAAAAAACTATATATATATATATATATATATATTTTAAAAGATGTTTCTTTTGTTCATAAAGGCTGCATGTATTTGATCAAAAATACAAGAAAAAAATTAATATTGTGAAATATATTTTACCTCACAATAATATATTTTTCTATTTCATTTTATTGAACTTTATTTATTTATTGAAAATTCAGCTTTGCATCACATAAATTATATTTTAAGGTAAATTAATAAACAAACACATTATTTTTAATATTTCACAATATTATGTATTTTTTTCTGTATTTATATCCAAATAAATGCAGCCTCAATAAACATAAGAAACATCTTTACATTACAAATCTTACCGTTTCCAAACTTTTGACTGGTAGTGTGTATGTATATATATATATATATATATATATGCTCTTAACAATTTTGTGTTTAATGTCTAAAATGTTAAAAGGGTTAAATCCCTTAATATCACTAAATATCTTGAAGTTGGCAGAAAATCACATTATAAAAGGATTAGTAATATCTTAAGTTTAATCATATACTATACTAATAAACTATAAACTATTTTGTGTTTTTAATTTAATTATAAAAGGGCGAAATCCCTTAAATTAAATTATTACATTATTTCTAGCATAATATCTTAG
This sequence comes from Enteromius afrohamiltoni, assembly GCA_034779775.1. Lineage (NCBI taxonomy): Eukaryota > Metazoa > Chordata > Actinopteri > Cypriniformes > Cyprinidae > Enteromius > Enteromius afrohamiltoni. The sequence continues at coordinate 5,879,871 of JAUYWG010000066.1, read as the reverse complement.
ATTTAAAGATTCCGTTTATTTACTTGTGGCACATACAGAATTGGACTCTCTAAGACCCAAAACACACAGGATGTAAAGTCATTCTCAACTAAACATTAAAGGACATTAAGAAAAGCACGAGGGAGGGTTAAAGGAAAGCATCCATTGATTTAAAAATGAGCTATCCTATTTATTCTATCCTAATTACCTGAATCTCATTTTACATGGTTTAACAACCAGAAGCTAAACTACTTCGGAAAAGCATATACAATCCAATAAAATCGGCGCTGCTCCTCTCTGTCTCTGCTCTGGGTTTAGTAATTGCTAGCTCTGTCGTCTTTGCGAGAAAATCAAACTGACCTCATGCATAACAAAACTACTTCTGGTTGAAAACTATTTGGAAGACAGGCTTATTGGCTTAAAGGCCTTTTCAAAGACAAAATGAGAGCTTTTGCACTTGTTTGCTAGTTACAGACCTTGTGTTTATTTACAGAAGCACAGGTGCAATTTGACATTTCTGAGAGCCTTAGGTGTCGGATCAAAAGAAAACTTGTCTGTGTTTTTCAGTCATTGTAGCGTGTATTAGTATTGCTAAAATCTCTTTTGTGACTTTCTCTTTGACCTTGAGAGCTTAAAAAGCTTTTTGTTTATCATTACGCTATGATATTGGTGATATAAGTTCACGCATGAATGAGCAGGTCATGTACATTATCATTTTCAATAATTTAGACACCACAGGCTTTTAACAAGCCGTTAAAACAGCCGAAAGAATGCAAAGCTCTTGCTAATGTGCAAATTATGGATTTTAAAGGAGCATGTGACTGATCTTGGGGCACGCTGGCATGGACTGACCCGCTACTGTCCAGAGTACAGTAATGGGAAGCGTTCATTTGTGTGACCCTCAATGTTCATAATGTGACTGGAGGCCCTCTTTATGATAACCATAATGGCAGAAAGATCAATATAGAGCAGGCCAACCTCAAAGACCCTCATGGTGTGGATGCAGATATGAACGCGTGACACAGTCAAGGTCTCGCTGTGCTACGTTAATCAGAAAACCTTCCCAATAATGGCTTTGCTCGCTTTTTCCATTTCACGTGTTGTATTGGGTGGCTGCCTTCAGTCATAAATAATCCCGGCGTGTCATTGAAATGGGGCCGTGTGCTATCGATCCGAGATTCTTTCCGTAACATTGAAATGGGCCGTTTTGGTTATGTGGGGTTGATGGAATTTGTCCAGAGGTGGACATGTTTATGAAGTAGGAGATCTGGTGTATGGATCCGCATATTAAGTCACAGCAGTGGAGCTGTGTTTGTATTTGACATGCAGAACCACATACATTTATACATACATTTTGTTCTGCATTTTTTATATCCTTCCTCCTTGCTGCTGATCTTACATACATACATGGGCTAATTTACAATTATAGTTTTAATAGTTGCATTTGTATCTTAAATGAAGAAAAAGGTTATAAACATTGGTGAGAAAGAAAATAATACATTTATGTATTTTTTAGTAGTGGTTAGCATTAATAATAAATACATATATTATCATTAATAATGACTAATAAATCCTTTTCTTAGTAGTAGTAGTAGTACAACAACAACAAAATCATATATAAAATTATAAAATAAAACAATAATATTATTGCTAATATTTTTATATAATAACATTATAATTACCTAGAGTAAGATTATTATTATTATTATTTTTCATATTATTATTATTATTATTACTAATAACCTTATTGTATCATTAGTAAAGTAATAAGATTAGTAAATTAATATTAGAGTAATATTAGTAAAGTAGCAGCAGTACTGGTATTTTTAGTAGTAGTATTTTATAAAAAAGCATGCAGATTTTAAAAGGTTTTAATACTGAGATGTTATAATATAATATAAATATGTACTAGATAGTAGTAGTAATCATTAGGAATAGTATCAATATTTGTTATTTCATCAATATAAATATGAATAATAATAATAATGTAATATCATAATATAATAACAGCAGAATGTAATAAATTATTAGCAGTGGTTTAATATAAATATCAACTTGTAAAAATACATACAGGGCTAATAATAATAATAATAATTTATACTACTACTACTACTACTACTACTTACCACCTATAATTAATAATAAAACAAAATTAATTTTATTAATGGGTCCCTTTAAGTATAATAAAATAAATAGTAAAATAAAAAGTAAATAAAAATAAATAAAGAAAAAATTAAGAAAAGGCTAGAACTGTTACATATGTTTTGAGGTAAGGCATTATAAAAACTCTGGGCCATAAAACTAAAAGCTCTACATCACGGTAGTCAAACATCAATCATTTAGTTCCTGAGATGTAGCCACAATTTGATGATGATCATTTGATGTTGTATTATTGTATTAAACAATAACGTGTGACAAGAGCGAGATTCAGTACACTCACCAGATTTCTGTAGCTGCCGGCTATACGTGACACTAAATAACAGTAGGAAGTTGAGGCAAAATGATGGCCGCTGTTGCGTCGAAACAGTGTGGTGCAAAAATATGTGCATGCCACCCCCCCCTCCTGCTGCTTCTACAAATAAGTTACACAGCGCTTTGTCAGACCCCACGCCGAGAACACTTCTGTTTGCGTGTTTGATGGGGAATCGCTCCCTAAATTTAGCTGAATGCGTTCAGTTGTAAGAACGACAGCCAGAGATCTCAAGGTCACATGACTATTTAATGTAGGTTTGTGGATATTTTGGGTAACCAGGTCATATAACTGTTGCTGCAAGGTTTTTATGTTTTATTTTATTTTATTTTATTTATGAATGTAGCGTATTTATTTTAGTTTTATTTATTTATCTGTCACAGTTAGTTGGAAAGACAAGGTTGGTTTTGCATGATGTAACTGTTATCTGTCATAATGCCATTGTCTTGACATCCGTAGAGGTCTTGTAGTGGTCATCGACCATGATAAAATATTGATCCCTCTCTCCTTTCAGCACACAATAAAGCCCCCTTACCTCTTTAGAAGACATAAAAATAAACTTCTGTCTCTTTAGGACTAGGAAAAATGTAAATGGACAGTTTTCACAGCTCTTTTTGTGTGCCAGCAACGCAATTTTTAGCCACTGACAATGATGAAAGTTAATGAAACACAAGCACATCCCAGCGATTTTTTTCCTAATTTAATAGAAAACTATTGATTGAGCCAAAAGTAATGGAATAACAGTGACAGTGACATTCCAATCTAGCATATTTGCCGCTATAGACGGAGGATAATATGAGGTAGGGAGCTTTGGGTTTCAATCATCGACATGTTGGAGGTAATTTCGTCCGCTGCTGTTTTAGATTTCCTTCGTTTTCATTTTCTCTTTTTCCTTGCGCTCTCCCATCCTCGTTCTCATTTATTTTTTCTTTCTATCCCTCCTTCTTGCCGCTGATCTTTTATTCATTGCATGGCTAATGAAGCGCCTGATAGACTGTAGAACAGTGTGGATGATCCGCAGCAGTTTATTTCTCTGCTAGAGAGATGAGAGACGTCCACAGGTAGGCAGTAGCGGCGTCTTTAACGGCATGCCCTCTTCATGCCTGCCTGCTTGCTTGCTTTTGCAAAGGACTAGCAATATATGTGCTCTTTTCCGTTTTCTTTTTTGATATAAAGAATGTCAGACCCTTTAAATCTGATGCATTTTCATTGATGAGATCACACTGGATAACACTTGAAAGACAGAATCAGTCTCTGACGCACACCCACAGACGCCCACAGTCCCTTCTCAGTCTAGTAAACTCTATGCTGGTTGGCTATACACCGCTTCCAAAAGTAAGAGCACACAGTTATTCATTTATTCATTTGTAGTTATGTAATCACTCCGTTCTGGTAAATGAACAAACCTTTAATTTCATAGAAAATAAATTATTAAAATGTACAGTTGAACAGTTTCATGTTTTTGCATGTTGAAATGAATAGTTCTGTATCCCTGTTGTGCGTGTTTATTTGTCTGTTCTTTAAATCTTTTGTATATTTAGATATGATTATAAAAGTCATTTCTAGCTGTATTTATAAACTGCTTACTAATGACTATTCATGTTGGAACAAAGCTTTATAACAGATGAACTGAGTATTTACTAATGCTTAATTAATGATTCATAGCATGTAGTTATTATAAAGTGTTACCAAAACGAATTTTTTTAATACTCTAAGTAGCAAGTAATTTGAAAATTGTAATTGCCATTATTAATTAATGATGATTATCACACACAGACACACCAGAAGATCTTTCTCTCTTACTTCCTCTGCTATGTTTTAAATCTCCCTACTAAGCTTTACACCTGTAGGGTCTATAGCAGGTAAACCCTTGCATTCAGACTCAACACATATTGACTTTGACTGACGCTTTAAAGCCAAAGAGGCTGTAAGCACAGAGCTAAGGGCTTCCATGTTGCCAGAGGATCCTAGTTCTTTGTGATACTCATTGCTATTCACAGGAAGCCACAGCAATAGGAAAACAAGAGTGGGCGTCACAAATGGGATTGAGCGTCTTAGAGGGCACCTGGGCCAGGAAGATGCAGGCTGAGTTTAGCCGTGTATCGGTGTTCCCTGAGAGCGCTTCGTCGTTTTTTGCGGCCCTGTTTAGGATTCCAGGGGAGCTTTTCTGTGATGAAAGGCTAAGTGGGATTTTGCCTCCTATCTAGAGCATTTCTGTTTAATGAAATTTACTTTCCAACTGCAAGTGGCCAAGCCTCTATAAGGTCATTGTGATGGTGTCTTGAAAACTTGTTTTGGGATCCAAGTCGTGGGTAATTTGACTGCCTCCTCCTGCCAAGTGCGCGTCAGGCTTATTCCTAGACATGAAGTAACCCAACCACAGTGTTGTAAATCTTGTAAGCGGGTTGTGAAAATAGCAGTTTTAAGCAAACTTTTATAATAATGTGACATTTAATATATGCTAAATATTCAGAAGTACCTTAAGACTTTTAACGAGTACTTTTTTTTGTTGCAACATTGAAATACCTTTGAAACAACAATTATTTGTGAAGGATTGAAGAATTTTTGGGTGGTTCTAGGGGCTGGTTGGTCTCTAGATTGTTTTTGATCTGATTTCATCTGGTTGTCCACTTAAAATATTGAAATATCTTTAAAAAACATCTATATGAGAAGAATTGGATTACTTTAACAATTTTTAAAATTGCTTTCATGTGTAAACATGGTATGCAGTGTTGCATAAGGATGTGTAGATATTTACACTGGAGAACAGTTTAAAAATCCTCATTGCTCATTAGGAAGCTGTTTTTGCTGGTTGTGACGTTCAGGCTTTGAGATATTTCTCCATTCCCTCATGCAGTGTAAAGCTGTGTTCACATTTCAAATTGTTTAGCCAGTTTTGGTGGGAAAAATCCAGCAATAGGAAGCCATCAGCTCGATCTCACAGCAATTCATTCATATTTTAAGAGCTGGTTACCTTACTCTTGGTTTTTTCAATTCATATGAACTTGTATGAATGACCTACACCTATAGTGAGGTCGCACAAATTCATACAAATTAGCCACCTCATAAAATATGTATGAACTGAGTGTGATATAGCATTGGAATCCACACTTTTGGGAACTTTGTGTAAGGGTGAAAGTTTTCCCACAGAGGTTTTGCAATAGTTTGAAGTTGTTCGTATAAATTTACCACATTGACTGACAGAAAGTTACTTCTGTGTGAGTTGGGTGTCATACATCAATACACAATTATAGACCATTAAAAAAAAATAAATAAGTGATGGCTTTGTAAAGCATAAACACCCAACATCTCAAAATCGGATGAACTGAAGTGTAACAATAACCCAAAGTGTGCACGGTAAATAGTAAAGCATGTTAGCAAACATCGCTAATTAATTAGCTTACAGCATATAGTTGTTTGCAAAGGAATTATTTATGCTAGCTGTGTGCCTCCATTTACCAAGGAGAAAATCCGTCAAGACTGTAGATTCACAGTCGTGGCTATTATCATCATCTCAGTATGATTCAAACGGTCATTTTCGTGGCCACATATGTGTTTGTGGTCCGGGCCGGTGTCCTGCTGTTGAAAAGATGTTGCCAATCTGTTTTCTTTGATAATGAAAAGTTTTCAATCTGCCTAACAGGTGCTCTGACCTGGCGATCTCATTTATGAGATTCGGTTTGTGGCGAGCGGTGGAGGGTGGCCAAGATCCAAGATCTACAGGCCTAATTACCCAGCTGCCGCTGAAGATTTTTTAATTTCCTATAACTGAAAAGGAGAGAAGCATTCCTGCACCTGGTTTTAATGGCAAATCTGTTTTTTCCATCTGGGAAACTGAGGCGTTCTTCATCGTCTGTCCTCAACACGATTGACCGAAGATTTGGAGAAGTTGTCATCTATGCGATCATAGTTTATATTAATAGCTTGACGCCTCTGTTATTGTTTTATTTGCTTTTCCGCAGAATAAGGGATAAGTGGCAGCCTGATCCCAGATCAGTGCTTACAGTCGTGTTTCATTTGTGAATTCTGGCCTAGACTGCAGTGGAGGAAAGCCTCGCAGAGGGTGTGGGCCGTATTCCTCCTCCACCGTGAGAGGAGTTTTAATGAGAGCACAGCCGATGCATGTCCTGCGCATTCATAAATAGCTCTCCACCCCCGTCAAACTCCCTTCATCCTCCATCCACCGGCCCACGGTGCTGGTATCAGCATCCAGCGAAAATGGTAAAACAGTACCATCAAACCCGCAGAGGGAACAAGGAGTTCCTCTTCTGCCTGGTACGTGTCAGGTCTGACATTTTAGCACCATTATTAATGTTCAACATAAATCATGTCAGCTTTGAGGATGAGTATTTAACCCATTTGAAGTTTTCTTGTAAGGTACATGTGAAATTGAAGAAAAAATTCAGATGTATTTGAAAGCCCCTATAAAGTACTCAGATCATAGGAAGTCAGTACTTTATAAAGGCTGTATTAGAATCTATATCAAACCTAAGAGGTAGCTGTAGAAATGTACCTCTTTTATGAGTTCTTTTGTGTCAACACTATCAGTTATTTATAAACGGGTAATATCAAATTCAGTCTTCTTGAAGGTCTTGAAGATTCAAAAAGGTAACAAGTTCTGAGTTTTATATATGCAATATTTCAAAACATTGTCAACTTGGTATGTACATGTTGTAGTATTGTGGTATTTTTAGATTTACCACACCACAAAAATAAAATGGGTTCTGTGTTGATAATTTGTTGATGCAAAATGTGGTTATTTTGCTATTTCTGTCTGCCATTCATTAGATAGTTCACTGAGGATGAATGTTTAACACTATTTGTGTACCTCATGGTGTTCACCCATATTTAGCGATTGAGTACTTCTGAACATGTTGAACAGATAAATCCAAAAGCGATTATTTGAAACAGATTCTTGTAATTTCTGTTTTGTTCCAAGAATCATATGAGATGTTAAAAATGGATGTGGTAAGCATCTAAATCTAGCACTTCGCTGGGACTTGGTGTCAACCAAGTCCCAATTATGTCTCTGGGCAGCGTAGAAATTCCTGTTAGGTTTTTACTTTCCAAGTAATAGATTTGGGAAAGAAATTTAGAGTTTGACTCAGGCTTTAGATCGAAATTTGTTTTTGTAGCAATTTCGTAAAGGATCATTGATCTTTTTCCTTCCCTTTTTGTTCTCATGCTAGTGTTTTATTACCTTGCTTTGTATTCTTTCCGACACATCAGAGACTTTCCTGTCTGGCCTAGCTTTCATCAAACTAAGACACCTACGAATAGAGAGAGAGAGAATAAGGAGACTGCTTTACACGTAATTCCTTTTCTATTCAGGTCTTTATATTGTTAGCATGGATTGCAGGGTGGCTCATTTTAAAACCTCCAGGGTTTTTTTTTTCTTTCTGTCGAGCACAAATGGCGTCGACAAGTCATGCCTTTAAGTAAAAACTTTCAATTATATGACCATAATTTGCCATAATTAAAGCTTGAAAATTGATATGAGCAAGGAACATCAACAAAGGAGATGTAGTTCACGTACATTCATTACTAATTTATGAGGATATCTTGTTATAATTAATTCATAATTGCTTTGGAAACTTGGAGAGCTCACCACTGTTACTTTTCCCTAAATAATTACAACCATGTCACCCAATGGGATGTTTTAGATTGGTAATTGGAATTTGATTTAAGTGACTTTTTAAATATTTCAGGCCCAAAGAATAAAACGTAATAGATCGTTTAAAAAGACTGAACATTTAATACCCTGATAGGTCTGAGCAATTAAGGGGAGTGTTAAATTTGATTTGGCAATATTGGCGAGGAGTAAAAAGAAGAGTAATAACTATGGAAATAGGTTGGGTTTATCTTCAGCCGCCAGTGGTAGTGTGGATGCGTATGACACATTCAGTGCGGTGGTATATCAGAGCTTCCAGCGTTTCCTATGGGAACGCTGGACCATTTAATCATTTGCTTTTGCTTGGAAATGGCTTTTGATTTGGTTAGATCTCTGCCATATTACAAGGCTAGAATGTGTTCAAGGCACACATTTTGGAAGATTTCATTTGGCGAGAACTAATGTTTATGGGAGTTTATTAACTGCGTAATGATGTTTTTTTTTTTTTTTTCCTCACAAAAACTAGTTACTCTAGTTATTCACAAACCTTGCAGCTGACATCAGTTTTCAATTAAACCATGCAGACTCAAGAAGTTCAACTTATAGATAGCATTACTATCTAGCAATATATAGGTTAAAAGGAATAGTTTACCCAGTACGCCTGCATTGGTCGGTGAAAGTGGTGAAATACGACCCATCAGAGCATGTACTAAACTATCTGCTGGTCTAACTCAGTTTGTAGAGAGATGTGCTACAAGAAAATATGTGATCATGGATTTGAACCCAGAGAACGCATAAAGATTCAGAATTTTGCAATATTTTTGTAACTATTTTGTAAAGATTTTTGAAGACTGGCTAGGCCACTCCAGAACCTTGATATGCTTCTTACGGAGCCACTCCTTGTTTTCCAGGCTGTGTGCTTTGGGTCATTGTCATGTTGGAAGACCCAGCCACGACCCATCTTTAATGCTTTGTCACTATACATGGCCCCGTTCATCCTCTCCTTAATACAGTGCAGTCGTCCTGTCCCTAGCATGATGCTTCCAGCCCCATGCTTCACCGTAGGTATGGTATTATTGGGATGATACTCATCATTCTTCTTCCTCCAAACACGGCGAATGGAGTTAAGACCAAAAAG
>JAUYWG010000066.1:5840467-5856484 GCA_034779775.1 Enteromius afrohamiltoni | reverse complement strand
ATTATTGATTATATATTATATTATATATACTATATTAAGAAATGTTGTTGTTTACCATTTCTTTGTAAGAAAATGAGTCATGGGTTCAACTTTTTTCAAATTTAAAACATGAACATCTGAAAAAGATATAAAAAATATTTTAAATATAAAAAAATATTTTAAAATAAAATAAAAAAGGACTAGGTGTGTTTTGGTATGGTCAGGATCTCGCCATTGTCTGAATTTCCTGATAATTTTAATAATTTGTGTAAACGTGTACCGAACCGAAAGACCCATATTGAACATTTTCTGTACAAATACATGTTCCGTTACACGAAGCAGAAAACAAAATTTCAAAAATTAAATTAAAATAGAAATCTGAAAAATCTAAGCTAACCTGATTCAAAATATGGCATATTATTAAAATATATCATAAATATCAATATATCATATAAAAACTATATGTAGTTTAATACTTGTATTTGCTAGTTTTTGAGTCATTAAAGTGTATTTTATTTTAGTTAAGCCGAGTTCAGACGGCACGATTTACAAAGCAGTCACGTCACAGATCTTCTCATACTTCGTGACTATCTGGGGTAGCATCAGTCGCTGCGGTGTTCACACTGCATGATAGATCGGTGACAGGGGGTTTCACAAGGAAGAATCGACTACAACTTTGTCTCACTGCCAAACACACGCGAGAAGTGACATGGAAACATCGCGAGATCACGTGTGCAAGACCGGAGTTCCCCTGTAAGACTTGTCATACAAATTGCATGTGTGCTCATTTGCAACGAAAAGAAGAACCTTCTATTCTTTCTTAACTCCTCCCACAACTTCCCGCTGCCCTGGATGTTGCTCTCTCATTGGCTGTAGGTAATCTCCGATGTTATTCAGTCAGAACACATTTCACACGGCATGATTCTAAATCGCCTACAGGTCCAGATATTTAGCATGCCGAATATCTCACGGGTGTCGGCGATTCTCTCAGATCAAGTCTTTGGTAATTCACTCTGTGTGATTGTCACTTGCGTGAACGAGCACCGATTTGCCTGTGATTTTAGGCGTTTGTCTGCGATTTCTCAAAACCTGTCGGGGAGTCAAAATCGGGGCTAAAATCACGCAGTCTGATCATTATACCTTAAATACACTGAAAGTAACTTTAAAACGTCTGCACAAATGTAAACACAATTCTGCTTCATTCTTCCAGTGTTGTGGGCGAAGAGCCTGGCACTTCATAGCAAGTTCTCCTGCAAAGTTGAAGGTCAGTTTAGCTAAAAGACTTCACGGTCAGAGTTTCCTCTGTCTAGAGGTCAAAATACTGAACATTTGGGTTGCACTTGTTGGCAAGACACGAGTCTGGCCATTTGTTGTTGCAAAACTCTTTTAAGTGAGGTGTGAAGTCATGAACGCATTTTGACGCATCCATTTATTCCAGCTCCGCTCGTTTCTAAAATCCAAACAAAAATAAACACAGTGAACCGAAGACATTAAAAAATGGTCTTTCAAAGGTTAGTGTAAGTTATGCCTTAAGATTTCCCTCATGAAAATGCCTCTTCGCTTAAGCAAGTGTATCATACTCCTATATTTTATCAAAGGATGGTCCCAGTCGCGTCGGCAGACATCTATAGAAGCCAGGAATATGCTTGTATGGAGTTTGATGTCTATAGCTTCTTGTTTATACCCTAGCATTTCCCTTCAGAGCGCGAAGACGTTGGGTCATTGATGTGTAAAATAAATTATCTGGACTCCTATGGCTGTGGCTGTGCATCTGTCACATTGACGGTGAAGGGAAAGAAGGGAAGGAGCAACAATAGAAAGAGAAATGAAGTTTTGTGAGGTTGTCAGATCTCGCTACGCCAGCGTGTTGCTACATGAAGTTAATTATTGGAATGGTTCAGTAACTCACCATGACTTTGTATTCATTCTTCACCTAAAGCTGAAGTGAAGGGAAGATTTAGGGCTGGCAGTCTTCCAGTGTTCTGCTTCATCTCTCAGGTTCCCCACATCAAACAAAGAGCATATGCAGATCTCCTGTACTGTAATATTAATGAAACTCAGACCAATCTCTCCTGTTGCAATGCCATTTCGGAGATGGAAGTAGATGTTTTTTGGCAGATTGGAATGTGGTGTTGTACTTCCTTAGGCATTCATAGAGCAATCTATACTGTACTCTTGGCAGAAAATGCACTAGCTAGCTTTTTAGGCAGCAGTCAATATAATGTCATAAGAAATCTTTGACCATCAGCCTTTCACTATGAACCAGACCAGAGGTCGTATACATGCAAACTTGTGCACATTTCTAAAAACTTTGAAATGAGTTTTTTCATGTATGTTATATATAGATAATATAGAATTTATTGTCCAAAAAAAATATTTTTTAAATTGCTTTAAATCCGTTTATCCATCCATCTATCCATCCATCCGTCTGTCCGTCCGTCCATCCATCCGTACATCCATCCATCTTCCCTCCCTCCCTCCCTCCATCCATCCATCCATCCATCCATCGAGAAACAACTTTACTACAATCAGTTTTCCCCCTTCAGTGTTTAAATTATTTTTCTTTTGACATTAAATACTTAATATTTTAGATACTATTTAAATTAGTTTCATTACTTATATTTGACAATAACACTGGAAAAAAGTACACTTTACTATAAGGTACATTATGATACATTATAAGAATGAACCACTCTTCTGCGTCATTTTATAATATTAATGTTAATTTCAGCATTTACTAATGCATTATTGAATTCACATGCTGTATTTAATCTATTGATCTATCTATCTTATATTAAATTAAATTAAAATATAATCATTTTCTTATTTCTATTTATTTTCAGACTTTTTATTTGTTAAAGTAATAGTTCAATCCTTTAAGTTTTACTATACCATAACCTTTCTTTGCAATGTTTTTAATGTAGTGTCTTTGTGCCTGACTTGCGCTTCATTGTGCTGCAAGCTTTTTTTTTTTGTTAACCTGGGACTTGAAACAAGCCATGCTTATCTTGTTAGCTGCAGCTCTGTGTTGTTATTCACAATAACACGTATCTTATATTAGCTTTTGGTGGAAAAAAAAAACAAAAGCCAAGGTTTGGCTTTTCTGTTGGGACCCGTCTTAGATAACAGCATTTGTTGTTCACAGAATGGATGTGCATTTATTCGGTCATAATATACTCATTTGAGTGTCTTTCCGAACCCAAATGACTTTAATTTTGTTTTCTGGAAAAGAGAGGCTCGAACATTCTGCAAAATATTTCCTTTGGTGTTTTACAGAAGTGTGCTGAGGTGGCAATGGTATGAATATGTAAAGCTTTCGCTCAGAATATGGAAAACAGCCTTCATTTTATGGTTGGAAACTCTGATGCTGCTTTTACAATAACCATTTCCTTATATGACAGCGATATAAAGCATTTGAATTTGAGATGTTTAATGGCAGGAGGTTGTTTTGAAGGCAGGCTTGAAGTGTTAAAGAGACAGTTTGATCATAAAAGCAACACTTAAATCTCTGCAATAAACCAAACTGTGCTTAATTCAAGTCATTCTGTGGTCGTCTGCAGAGGCTTTTTAGCTCTCGCGAATGTTTATTATAGAAAACCGTCACGCATATTTAATGAATCCTCAAGGAATGCTTGTTTACAGGAATTTTTTATATGTGCTTTCCAGAAAGCTTTATGAATCTGTTATGATATGATGACTAAAGAGGCCAAAATTGGTCTGGTAGTGTGCAGGAGCCACAGGAAGACTTCTGGTACTCTCTTGATGCAGACCCCGCCCTGGAGGTCTGGAGAGACAAGACCTTAGTACTCAACAAGACCATAGCATTCAAATCTATAAAATAACTGTAACAACAGTATTTCGTATAAATAAACAAACACACGAAACAAAAAAAGATGTACTCGAATCTCAGATGTATCATTGCTCAGGTGAGGTTAACTCGGGTAAGTAAACACATTACCTACAGTCACAAAACAACAGGAAAACTTTTTACACTCTTACAAGAATGTCAGTATATATATAACTAAACTACTTTCTTACTTTTTATAAACTTCACACTCTGAATCTGCTCTTTGACTCATTACTGGTCATTTAGAAACTGCACTGCACAATCAATGGACCCATCAATTAGTCGATGTGTCAGTTAGTCACAGGGGTAAAAACCCAGAGCACACTTTCAGATCTGTCTAGTCTATAACCATCCGCCAGCCAACCCCCCCAAATATCGATTCCTCCGTGTCTTCAACTTTCGATTTAAGGACAGTTTATGTTGCAGAATCTAAGGAAATGCAGATTTATGCTCAAAGAAGTGTGAAAATCATCCTGTTGGCTGATAAATGGATGTGACTTGCACTCATTCATTGAAGATGTTTATGCTGCTCTTGTGTGTGTAATGAACATGAGCTCAGAGGCTGTCAAGCTCCGGAAATGACCAAAAAACAGCTGAGTTTGTGTTTAAGTTTTTGCTAACTCTAATTCTAATATCTTTCATTTGATTTTTTTATTTTATTCTGTTCTGTTTTAAACGTTCTTCAAAATGTATTATTATTTTATTGTTGATAATGTTCTTTTGTTTCCAGTAATAAAGAAATGCATGCAGATCATATTGCAAATTTATTGTAATATAGTATTTAGGTTTGTATTTTAAATTTAAATGAACTTTTTGATATTGCCAATTTTGATTTTGCTAATGTCATGTCATTTGTTTTTATTTTATTTTATTTTATTTTATTAATTTAGCAGCGTGCAATTTTCAGTCATTTTAGTACTTCAACATTTTATTCAACATTTAGTTTGAGTAAATGATGACAGAATGTTACGTTTGTGTAAACTTTTAACTGGTTTGACATTTTGCAAGTGTGATTAGCCTGATTACATGACCTTTTAACTTTTGAAAATTAGAAGATGAATATTTGTGCAACCGGTTTAGAGCGATATCATAACTTTTGTTTGCATGGGTCTTCTCAATCTTATACAGCTCAAACTTCCAACAGTATAAATATATTTTTTGATTAAACGCATAAAGATGCAGAAGGTTTTTGACATTAATGCACCCACATATACCCGCTCATACCTACAGTACAGATCAAGTGTAGACGATCGACATGTTCAGACCAGAAATGGACATTGTTAAATTTCTATGGCTGATATAAATATGTACAAGCCTAACTCAGAAAGCCTGATGCTAGCAACAGATGGAGGACTGCTCGTAATTTCTTGGGCACAGCTATCAGAGATGTGTGTCGTGCAGCTGCTTACCACAGTGTCAAGAAAAACAGCATCTGGATGTGTGTATGTGCGAGCTAATGAGTGATCGGGAGAGAAATGGAGAGAGAAGCGCCTGGGCCACTGAATGATTGAACTGACAGTATCGAGAGCATGACACAGTGGCAAATCCCAGAAGTTTTAAATCATTTGCTGTTAAGTGCCAGAGATAAATAAGCGATTAAGACTTTGCATTCCCAACTCGGCCAACCCAACTCGATCCGCTGGCCGCCAGTTGCCGAGCACCTCTTCCTGTCAACGGACGAGAGCTGAGACCTCAGGGAATCACGTTTCCACAACAGCAAACTACAAGTTTGTGAATTAGCATACCTGACAAGCCACAAGCTCCAGGGAATGTGGCAGCCCTCTCTTTAATTAAACGCTTTCTCATTAGCTTAGGTGTAATTGCATTGTGGGTAATTTAAATTGGTCATAAATCGTGAGACAGAACATGATTTGGGAGTAACAGACAATGATGAGCTACTGTCAGTGTCACAACACTTCATTAATGAAATTACTGACATGTCTGTTGATAAAAGCTTCTTTTGGTATTGTCAATATTTGATGTACTTTTATAATTATTATTATAATTATTTTATTATTATTTAATTTTGTCCCATTCTTGATGTCTAAAAATCTTGGATTGGACTTGCTTTAACAGCGGATGCCCAAAGTGTTTGAACTGGGGAAACTTCTAGAAACATAGTTATGGCGTTGGCGAAATTTCTGAAAATATTTATTAATCAGAGTCTGTGTTGTAATGGGTGCTAATTCACATAACGGCGATGCCAGCTGGCTCTTGTCACAGCTGCTCTGAAGAAGTCTAGTTATTTCTGTCAACCACTGGTATCAGTATTGGACTGCTTGGATGAAAAATTATGAACACTGTCTATTTTTGTTTTTTGCGCTATATACATATCAACGTGTGTGTGTGTGTGTGTGTGTGTGTGTGTATATATATATATATATATATATATACACACACACACAGTATATATACACAGTATATATCAGCCAATTTTAAAAATAATGTTTTAAGTTTTATTTTATCAGTAGATATTGCATTAATTGTGTGTTCTTATTTATACTATTTAACGCTACAATTTTTTATTTATTTATTTATTTGTAGCATTTCATAATTATTTATTTTTGTTTTATGTCTTTTATTCATTTATTTTTTTTATTTTTTATTTTTTCAGACAAAGTAGTAATATCAGCCATTTATCATTTATTTGCCATAACATAATTATTATCGGCTTAGTGGTCCGGATTTTTGATATTGGTGCATTTCTAATCTTTATCACGCTCTTGTTTTTCAGCTAATTACAGCATCTTTCTTTTCTCTGCAGGCTAATGGGAATTTGTTGATGAATATCTTCTAATTCTGTGTTCTGGATTTATTTTGCAGACACATTGAGAACTGGTCGGGCTTGCAGACGTTGAGGGACGTTGACATGGAGTTATACACTGGGATTCAGAGACTGTGAGTACCTCATCTCGCTTAGGACAATACTGATAACAAGCAAATCAATGCCAGGGTGACTTCACACTTAAAAAAAAACAAAAAAAACATAAACCGCCAAAGATAGCTTTTTGATCTGGCATCTGCAGCAACGCATTCCTAGCGCTAGCATGGGCGACTTTGACAGTGGCATCCACAAGCTTTTTCTAGCCAGACCCACATAAAAACTGTCTCCCCAAGGCCTGCTTTAAAATGATCAAATAATGCTGCTGAAGTAGCCAGAAAATTTAATTACATCCCCCAACACCCTCCATCTGGTCAAGCCTTGCTTTACCTCATTCAGTCTGCTGTTGTCATGCACATATCTTTACTTGGCTCTTCATTAGTAGGGCTTCCTTGCTTACAAGAGCCCCTCAGACTTCCTCTTCCTCCATATTACAACTCTACTGGAAACCAGGAGCAATTATCAGTAAGGTTCTCATTAGTGGTTAACTCTCACCTTTTACTATTAAGGTGATGTGGCAGGACCTGGTCACAGTCTGCCTCTTGAGGGAACTTCTTATCTAAGTTTCGGTTTATTTCTTTTCTTTCAAGCATTTGCATTCCTGCTCTTCCCACAAAGGTGAAATTCTTTAAACACTTACTGTAGCACACTGTTTGAGCACAAAAGGTTAGAATTCACAGAACATCGTTTCACAAGTTTCATCCTTTATTGCTATTAAGTCTTATTCCTAACGAGTGAAATTTGTGATGTTTTTAAAGGGATAGATAAATTGTAAAATTGAAATGTCTGTTGAGTAACGTAGACAATTTTTTGACCTCTTATTTCTGAGCTCTTTCATCAAGAGTGGTGTTTTTCATAGGATTCGTACCCAAGGAAGTCCAATTCAATCCTGACTGAGCTACCGAGCAAGCTTGATAATAAGTAGCCTCACGACACTCCTGTAAAACCTGCCCTAAATACACTTCACTTGACCACGTCGCACATACAATGCTACCCCAGCGAGAGCGAGATGAATGAAATAAATCGCTCTATACATACATATTAGGAGCTGTCCTTCAGTATTTATTTACAAACCTGTACATGGATAATAACTGACCGCGAACAGAAAATAGAGCTTTGACATACTATACTATCATTATTTAGAAAGTAATTTGTAAAATGTTGTGCCACTGTGAAATATACAGGCTGCACGACAGGCAGTGGTTTCTCATTGGTTCCCACTAGTCCCGCTCCTGCAAGGTTTTGTTCTGCTCCCGCTGTATATTCAGTTTTTGTTCACCTGCTGCCCACTTAG
Source organism: Enteromius afrohamiltoni (assembly GCA_034779775.1). Classification (NCBI taxonomy): domain Eukaryota; kingdom Metazoa; phylum Chordata; class Actinopteri; order Cypriniformes; family Cyprinidae; genus Enteromius; species Enteromius afrohamiltoni. Next base: position 5,848,483 of record JAUYWG010000066.1, on the reverse strand, counting down.
AATCATTTTCTACCCGACCAACCGTTCCCGCTAAATTAAGATCTGGTTTCCAAAATCTCACATTTAAACTGGGTGCTACCAAAAGAGAGCGATAACAGATAAAACTGTAGGTTGTGCAAGGATTGCATTTATTTCCAATCGTCTTTTCAAGATGCTTTTAACATTTATCTGTCATCATGGAAATTGTGTTGCAAAAATAAAATAAAATAAATAAAAACAAATGCATTTACAACATTTTAGCCTATAATCACATTGCACAAAGGGGATTATTTTCCCAATTTGCATCTATGACACATGAAAAAGACTCTTATACATTAGACTTGCCTGATTCCTACCATTATACTTACCATTTTCTAATGCAAGCTGAACGTCCTTCAAGGACAGCGCACCATCACTTTGCTCGTGTTGGTAAAGCCTGCTCTGATGCGCGCACAGACTGTGCAAATAAAATGCACACGCCAAAACACTGGTCAATGCACTCAGCATGTGTAACAGTCATACCAGTGCTCTATAAGAATGAGGAAATCACAGATATGCTCTTCCGAAAAAACGCTATATTGTTAGACTGCCCGCTCCCGTTCAAATTACACCAGCGTTACCGACCGCTTCCGCGTTTTATTTGTAAATTTATTCCCGTGCTGCAAGAAGTCTGGTCGGGTCCCGCGGCTGTACCTCTAGCTGCAGACCTCTAGTTCCCACTTTTTTGGGAACAGAAATGCTCTAAAACGGCAGCTTGGCCAGACTAACTTTGCTCGCAAAATGAATGTAGTGTCAAAGGAAGTATGGGCGGGCACAGGCTGTTACTAACTATTAATAAGCAGCAAATAATATACTGTATACTGTATAATATACAGTATGGAATATACTGTATCCATAACTAACCACATGCTGTATGTTTGTCCGAAATGTTGCAGTCGACACGATTCGAGTGTACATACTAAACAATCCTATCCTCTAAATAACTTGCTAGGCAAACTCATGTCTTCAATTATCTTCCTCAGATTTAGTCTCACCTGCTCTGAGACCCCCGTTCAGGCCACCGTTCGCGATTAAGAATTGGCAGTTGATGATTATTCATGTTAAGTATCATGTTCATCCGGGCTCAAGTCTCAACCTCATGCTAAAAGAAATACTTTGATGTAATCGCTCACACGAACATCCCTAATAACAAGAGCGGAGAGTGCTTTGTGCAAATAAACATCTCACAAATGCCAATGAAAAAAAATGCATTCAATATACATAATTGATTCCAGCTGCCAGCGTAAATAACTCCAGGAGCAAGGATGCAGGCTCTTGATGATATTCTGCCCTTAATGATGTTACTTGAGGAGAGGAGGCAGACTGGAAGAGAAGATTAGATGATGTTTTTTCCCTTTTTACTTCCACATTCCCCCCTTTTGACACTGCTGCGAGACGGTTAGGCAATTAGCAGGCCGTTTAGCCCCTAGCTGCTGTCAAATCCATTTAAAATGACGAACATGAACTGGTCTTTCACTCTTTTTTTTTTTTACCATCTCACCTCCTCTTAGACCTATGATTTGCACACACAAAATCTTAAAGGCTAATCAGAGCAACTTAGCGCAGGATTTGACATTAGCATAACCTAATTGTCCTTTGCCACAGGTGTTTTTTCTTTCCCCACTGTAGCATTAGAGTTTCTCAAGTTTTTCCAAAGCACTCGTTTTAAGTATTTGTCATACACATTTGATGCGCAGATGAAACAAACTTAAAAAAAAAATGTGGGGAAAAAAGCTAGAATCGGACCTAAATTAATGATCAGCTGAAGTCCATCCGCATGTGCTTTTGATTTTTCAGTATGAAACTGAAGTTGTTTTCAAACAGTGAGATTAATTTATGGGAAGCTGTTAATTATATATTTAACGAATGAACTAAATGGCTTTAGAAGTCAATATATTCTGTACTTCCATGCATTTTTTATAATTTTGCATGCGTTTCAAAATGTAAATGTTCACCTTAAAGTCCAGCAACATCTAAATGTTTGGTCAAAACTGCTAATACATGTTTGTTTGTCTTTTCCATTCCAGGAACATCGTGAACTGCAACTTACGTACGATTCAGTCACGAGCCTTTGCCAAGAACCCCCACCTGCGCTACATGTGAGTCCTGTGTGCTACTATATTCTCTGATTAAACACCTCATTTGAAAGTCAATTGTTTGTTCCTCGAAACTCATACTATTAGAGATGGATCATGAAGTTGGGCTCACTCGTTCATCTACATCAGGCAATAGATCTTCTTAAGTAGGCCATGTTTAGCAAATGGGGACAATGTGTTTTCCATCTTTGGATGCTCTGCACAGTATCATGGCTGCTCTTATTCGAGAGATGCGTTGGCCCTCCGTGCATAATTTATGATGATAAAGTTCTCCGCCATGTGTTTCTGAGCACCACCCGCAACCATTTCTCAAAAGTGAGCTTTGCGAGTAACCCGGCAGACAGAGATTGTTGGTTTTAATCTCTAAAGAGCAGCTTTGCGGAGCGCTTGTTAACATATCGTCTTTGTCTATAGTCGTTTGATGGTTTAAAATTGCTTGACCGAAATGACTCCTTTCGATAATTGGCTTAACAGTCTGCAGCAGCGTGCGCCTCTCGAAATGCTCGGTGTTAGATTGGCTCGCTCGCTTCCTCGTCCTGACAGTAAGCAAAGACCCTCTGTTGTGTGCTCTGAATAAACAAAGATTGTTTGCAGTAGAGCTGCCTGAGTTGTGGGGGAGATGGTAGTGGAGAATGTGGGCAAAGAGAGAGATGATTTACTTAATGAAGGCTGAATTGGATGAGTGCGACAGGACTGTTATTTCCCAATTTCCTGCCGGTGAGCGCTGGAAAGGACATGGAATCGCAGACTGTCACCTCCACACAGTCCACCCCAATTTGTGCTGTCCATCACAGCCTACAAATGCGCTTCTTATTTTCTCTCTGTCATAAACCGACGCGCGTGCGATTTTGTGTCGGTGAGCTTCGCTGGTGAATGTCTTCTGTATATAATGTTCGGGAACTCTTCGTGTCATGTATTTGTCACTACATGTGCCCACTGTAAGCACTTTCAGTAGGGTGTTCGGGAACCTTTTTTCATGCCAAGTTTCAGGTACAAGGTACAACCTGGACACTAGCAGTCTGTTAACTTAAACTGTGTGTATACACGGAATCTTCACAATTTTTACAAGTTTGTGAATTCTCTGAAATGCTGTGTCACTTCAACCACATTGAATTCTTTTAGTAACTTCATGTTTTTTTTTAGTGGCGTCAAGTCGATTAATCAATATTAAATAAATATTTATTGAATGCATTTCGTAAAGAGATCATATAATGCCAGATGCACTTTTAAAAGTTGTTTGAAATTAAGTGTGTATTGGCAGTTTGTGATGATACAAATCCGCCCAGTGTTTTTTTTCGTAATCTCCTTAAATGTTTTGTCACACGGTCGGAGGCCCCTCCTGCAACTGTTGATTGACAGCAGCGTGTCACACAGACCGGACTGGTGTCTTACCTCAGACCCGCCCTGAGTGAGCCGTCATCATACCGAGACGCAGAGACAAGCAAGACTCCTAAGAGATTGAGGTGTTTTGTTGTTAAATGTATTAATGAACAAAGCAGTAGTCATTTACTCCCGACATCTGAGTGGCTGAAGATGCAGAAGAATAACTTAATGTTTGGTTTTGAAGTAAGTGCGCCCTTGATCTACCCAAACGCATTTATGTTCGCACTAATCATTCATGATCCAGCCTCACCTACATACAGAAGCAGTCAGTATGGTTTTAATGAATCTTTGCAAATCGCATTTCCTAATAATGTGCTAATTAGTAAGTTTTACTAAGAATACGCTATATAAACATCCTCTGAGAACACCTTGGAAAAGAGGGGCGGGGTCAGCAGAGGTCGCGAGGATTTAAAGGGGAAGCACACAGAACAGAGTGATTTGAAAAGAGCTGTTTTGACAGGGTTAAATGGGTGGACTTTTCATTAAGACCCTAAAGAATCATATCAGCTTCTGAAAAATTTGCGTTATATGACCCTTTTAAATATATGCTGTACATGGATGTGTGTACATGTAATTATTTTACAGATTTATTCTTGTTTTGCTTATGTGTTTTATAATTATTTGTTCCTTATTTATGTAATAGATAATGCTTTGGCAATACTTGTCTGAGACTTGACAAAAAAGCTCATTTGAACTTGAACTTGTGAGAGAAAGAGAAGTGAGAGAGAGAAACAGTAATGTCTCATTGTTGGGCCCTTTTGTCTTGTTCTTCATCCCATGTGTGGTCTTCACAGAGTGGTGACTTTTATTATTGAAAAAATCCCAGGGAATTCCAGACCACACATGGGGTCAGGTCCCGGGAACAAAGAGACAGTGTTCTTACCAGTTTGCCAATTCTTTTTTGACATTTGACATGGATAATTAATAAATCACCGTACTTACAGGAAATCTGAGTTATAAACACAAAAAAATGTATCATTGTTCTCGATAAATAAGCACAAAAACATTTTAGTTTTTTTCTTATTTATAACTAAAAATTAGTCTTTCCAATTTTTCTGAATTATTTTTAAAACATAGGAAAAGTTGAAAACCAAGTGATTATATTTTGCTGAAAGATTGGAACACTCAAATTTGTTGGCTATTGATGAATAACATTATGGAAGTCTATAAATGTAGAATTTGAACTGACTTTAACAATACATTTTGGCAGCCTCTTGTTTTGGAGATTCGCCAAGCTTTGTGACCCTTGCAGTAAGAGTCTCGCTATCAAGGGCGCGATTGCGTTGTGTTTATTCCGTGTTTTCATACCCCGACCACCAAAGGAAATTTGTTTTCTGCAGCTTTGGATAAAAGACAAAGAAATCAATAAAGGGGCCCATAGCTTTGGTCGACTTGCTTTTTGAAGTGGGGCATTCGCTTTCATGTGTCTACTGGTCATGTTTGGCGAAATGAAAGGTTGCCTTCTGGATTTCTACAGGAGCATCTTTTTTCATTGGAACGATGGAGAGAAGACACAATATATCCAGCAATGCTTTTGATAGGTAACTTGTAAAGGTTATCCCCATGAGAGTAACTCTTATTAAAAACTCGGTCTGCTCACTGAACCTCTTTGCACTAAAATGTCACTTTTCCTTTATATAGACAACCTACAGGATTTCAGTTTTTAGTCAATTGTGCTCTGAAATAGAAAACTTTGGTTGATATGCATGTGCAAAATGATAGGAATGTGTCAAATTGTAAAAGACCAAACTCACCGAATGTTTTAAAAAGTAAATATAAAAATAATTTTAAAAAGATTTTTAGCAAGTTTAAAAAATATACATTTGATTTTTTTTAACCAACCAGTGTTTTTTGTTTTGTTTGTGTGAGATGTTTTTTTTTTCTTTTTGCTTTGTTTTTTCTGTTTGTTTGTTTTGTCTTTGCTTTACTTTTAATTTATCTTTTTTGTTTTTGTTTTGTTTGCTTTACTTTTAATTTGTTATCTTTTTTGTTTTCTATTTAATGTCACTTCATTACTTACTTTGGTAGACTACTAAGGGAACTGCTTTATAAATATGTTTAAACTACACTTCTACTAAGAAGTGTACTTCTTCTAAGTTTGGAGTCAATAAGATTTGTTTGTTTCTTTTGTCTTAGCTTTACTTTTATTTTAAGTTCTGGTGGTGGTCTTTCTTTTCTCCCTCATGCCAATTTCTCTTGAATTTTCTCTTTCTCTCTCTCGTCCTTTCTCAGTCTTACTAACTTTGTCCTTCTCTAAAACCTGTCACTCATAGGCGTCCCCTTCTTCTTCTTTTTTTCTCTTGTTCTTTTCCCCTTTTTTTTTGGCCTTGGCATGCAAACTTGGTTTTTCATCTTCCTCCATCACTCCCTCTCACTCCATCCATCTCTCTCTCTTTGTTTCTGAGATGACATTATTTATTATTCATGCCACCGTTGATGTGGCTGCTGTTTTATTCCCCTCACAACGGGAGGAGCGTGCTAAAACAGCTTACATCTTTTCCTTCTCTGTGAAAGAACTCCAAAATGAGCCTTTGACTTTGTGGTTAGTCAGTCAGCCATGTCTCCCTCTCTGAAATGCGATAGGATGCTCATCAGTAAAGGAGAGATGCTCCATTGTCTCCGCGGGCTCCGAAGGCCCCTGAGCCCCAATGAGAGCTTTATTTGGCTTGATGAAAGTTGAGTGCTTTGAGAGAACACATTAAATGTGTTGACGCCGTCCTCTTCGTTCATTGAAATATGAAATGGATATTAATGAGGATGCCTTTTGGTGATTTTGATGAGCCTTATGAAATGTTGGCATCAGGTTGGAATGACAAATCGAATTTCCGGGAGGCATTATTTGCATTTTTGCATTATTCATTTGTGTCAGGTGAAATATAAAGCTTAAGGAATTTGGTTGGTTATGTCTAATGTGATTGTTATACAAATTAAGTCAGTGTTAGTGCTGGGTATCTCCTACTGCTTCATGATAGGTTACAAAAGGGTTGCTTCGCTACAGTACATCACCATCCATCATGGATTGCGATTTTTGAAACCTGTGCCTTTTAATATTTTATTTTACTTTATTTTATAAAATAGATGATACAGCAATATATAAAAAAATAAGAAAGAAACAAAGAAAGAGAACATATGTATATATTTGGGGTTTTTTTTGGTGGTGGTTGTTTTTTTTTACATTGAAACTGTCCATGGATTGTTTTGTTTTGTGTTTTGTTTTACTTTGCGGTTTGTGTTTTGCTTTGCTTAGTATAATTTTGTTTGACATTTTTTATTGCTTCTAAGTCTAACTAAAGAATGCAGGAATAGAGCAAAAGCTGGATTCAGGCAGTTAAGGCATGTTGCGGCCTACCAGTTTTCACATTCATTGCGCTTTACTTGCCATTACCAGCCCATGAATCCAGGCAATGAGACCGTCACTCATCATGACCCATGATGCATTACAATGCCACTTTACAAACTTCTGAAAGACAGCTCCCATAAAACTCAGAGCAGCAGAATGACACAGATGAAGTTAGTTGTCTATTGAGGTCATAAAGTTATATTCTTAAATATGTGAGTTACCGACTGTACCAAAATCTTCTCCCATCTGTGCATCTGTCATTCTCTGTGTCACTTGCTGTCATCCCTCACAGATTTATATACTTTTTCACACTCTCTCTTCAGGAACACAGGCCACAGGTCGCTGTAGTCAAAGGAGAACCATACTTTTCAGGTTGTTTTGGTAGTTTTCTTGAAATACAAACATAGCAAGGGGTTTTCTCGTTTGCAAGCTCCCATATGATTTGACTGACTTTAAAAATACATTCTAAGAATCAGCTATTTTATATTTATAATCTTAGTGCTTGCAGGAGAAACTTCATATAAAGTCACAGTTGTTGTTTTTTTGTTGTTTTTTTTTCTAGTTGTGATTTTCAATTACTTTTATTTGTGTAGAAATCACAATATTGACAGAATGTATTATTTGTTGTATTCTATTATTTTTTTATTGTTGTTATTATAATTTACTGTATTAGTTGTTTTTATATTTTTTATCATGTGTGCACTGATTAAGGATTTTAAACATGAAACTTAAATTACCATTAATTTAATAATAAAAAAAAAAAAAAAAAAAAAAAAAATATTTGGCAATGGAAACCACAACTAGAATTGTTAAATTCATTTAAATACCTTTCTCATTAATGGAATCTAGTTAAAAGATCAGTTACAACCAGAAATATTGAAGCCATTAAAATCCCCATTTCATTCATGGAACCAAAATCATTAAGAGGAAACTGTTTTGAAACCTGGATCGGAACCAGAATCAGTAAATTTCCATCCTACTGGTGGATGGTGAACTGGAAGATCTGTCGGATCTCAGCCTGACTCCCACACCACAGTCTGGTCTGGTGTGTGTGTGTGTGTTTTTTTTTTTTTTTTATAAGGATGCAGTTAGCTGTGGGTGGTTAAAGGCCTGCTGAGAGGTTGTAGAACACTGTGATGATGTCATGTGCCATGTAAATTTTTTGTTTGAAAGTGGGAA
>JAUYWG010000066.1:5817945-5837571 GCA_034779775.1 Enteromius afrohamiltoni | reverse complement strand
AGTGTGGAAAGACATTGGTACTGATCTGTCCTTGTTTCTACCTGACTGATATGTTTCCACCTATCCTGCCCCATTCACATCTCATTCTGCATAAGCTGTCCAAGAAATACCAGAATACACACCAAAATGATAACTAATTGACTCAAATCAAAAACCATCAGCTAAATAAGGAAACACTTTTAAACTATTAAACTGTATTGCAGCTTGTGTAGTGCCCTTTTTGGCAGGTGGTGAGACAAGAAGGTGGAACACACAGAGTTATAATCTGCCGTTATTGTGAATGAAATACCACTCTTATGGACTATTCTTACCCTGAATAATGCAGCTTGTTTAAGTAATTACCAACGATTGTGTAGCACTAGAATAGAACACAGTCTGTAAGTGGGGCCCTGTTGTGCCTTCTGTGGATTGGATCGTTCAATCAAGATTATACCACTTACACCAGCCCATGCACACAGTCTACGGCTGTCAGTAAGTGGCTGGGTTTTTGATTTTTCTGCTTTTTTGCTCCCTTTCTTCAAAAATAGGATGTTGAGAAAGATCAAAAGACAGACAGACAGAAAGTCAGATACACAGTCCCTGAAAGTGTTTTAGAGTAATCAATCAGCCTGCATTTGTGTCACTTAGACTTTAAATCTCTCCTTTAGGTAATAGTCTTGATTTTAGAGCAAACACACACACTTTTCTCTCAGTTTCTGAAATGCGCAAGCCATGGATAAGATTTTATTTCAGTTACTCTATGACTTCCTTACACTCAGTGACTGGAAGTTCACCTGAAACCTAGTGAGAATGTACTTGACATTCTGTACTCTGATTGGATAAGCAAGTAGATGCTGCCAGTCTCTTGGCTAGGTATATGATATAATGTATATTCCTCTTTCCTCCTAATATCATGGCCACTCTGTGACCTCAGAAAGGTATTAAGGTTCTGGGTAATGGTTTGTATCTAAATAACAACTCTCTCTATCCATTTTTTGTTTCTGTTTTATCTGTCAGTCCATCCTTTTTTGTCTTCACTTCTGTTGTCCCCTTCTGTTCTTTAAATCTTCTCGAAGTGCACCTCTCTTACCATTACCTTAAGAAATGGCCTTTGATTCAGTCAACTCATTATTTTTCTGACTTCAGTGACACGTGCTGCAGTCCTCGGAACCATTTGATTATTATTCCACCAGGTCTGCCGATTGCATTAAATGAGCTCATTTATTCAGCAACAATTGGTCTCCAGGTAACATCCAGTGTTTCTTTTCCTGTAGGAAGGGGTAGTTCACAGAAATGAGCTTTCTGTCACCATTTACTCATCCACCTCTTGTTCTAAACCTGTATGAATGAATATATTGTTTTTCAGGAAACTTATTTTGGAAGGTATTTATAATGTGTTTGTCCATACAGTGAAAGTTAGCAGTGACACCACAGATGTTTATTATATGGATAAACTTGAGTGGAATGCTATACAATATTTTAACTTATTTTTATTACCAGAACTGTTAACGGTTGTTTTTATAGAAAATGCTTATTTTTGATTAACAGCAAATGTCTATATATTAAGTTAACCGAGAGGTTTTTTTTTTTTTTTTCATTTTAATAATTTTATACATACTGTGTATATAATCCGTGTTAAACTTTTAGGATCTATATATAGGAGTAGTACGACATGCACACACAATATATATATATATATATATGTATATGTGTGTGTGTATGTATACTCACACACATATATAATTCATAGTTAGCTATTGATTTATTTTTTATATTTTGTTGTTTGTTTGTGGCATATGCATTTAGATTAAATACATTTCATTATATTAATACATCAATACATGACTATTGAATATATTAAGTCATCATGTGGCACATATTCAATTGTTAAAATTGCTAAATTCATTTGTACTGTGCAATTTATGGCACCATGTCATTGTAACAAAGTTGTAAAATTGAATAGAAATGTATTTTAGTCAACAAGTTTTGTTTAGCTGAAATCATATTAACAATGATATATAAAATATATGTATATTGGGCCCCTTTCACTGCCACTTGAATTTTCCATTTGTGACGTGTAATCCAGATTTTTGTTCTTTTGTTTCCAAGAAAAACATGGTCAATGCCAATTGTTCTGGTAATCAGACTTATGCTTCAAATGCTTCGAGTTTAACATGAACTATTCCCTTAATGTTTCATTCCTCATGGCTGTGTAAACAGGAAGTAGCGATTAATAGCTAATTATACTTGCATACATGACCTGTTTCGCTCTTTACAAATTATACCACAATTATATACCAAATTAGGATGCCTTAAGTGGCTCTGAGTTTGCGTCAGCATGCCTTTGACTGCACAATGCAGTCGTTGCATCGTTACTCACAATACTGATTGACAGGGCACACATGTAACCTTTCCCAGTGATACCATATTCATCAGAAAATGGCCTGAGGTGGAGCCACTCCTGCAGGCGTCCTTGTTTATAAAGGGCTGCAATTTGGGTGGTTAGGCATGGCTGCCCTCTTTGCCCGTGTTTGCCACAAGCCTGTCAGTCACCTGAGGAGTGTGAAGCCGCCGTGTCGTTCTCCACAACTGACTCATATCCCTTCTCTGTCATCTCATTAAGTCCTAATTAAATGCATCTCATCTCCTGCCACTTTGATTGCAGCGGCTTGTGCCATGGAAACAGGGATTAAAAAAAATACACCAGCTTTGTACGAGAGAGAAGCGTGTTTGTTTACTTTGTTTGCTCGGATGGCAATCTTTGATTGGTTCCCTGTGATGTTGATTGGGGGCATTCAGCCTCAAACCTCACCCTGCAGTATAGTATCTCACAAATTTTCGAACACTCCATCAATCTTTTCATCTGATACCTCCAAAAGGAGCCAATAACGTCAAGTGTGCTCTTGAGGAAAAACTTGGAGTGGGCCTCTTCGTTCTACAATACCTCCCGAGTCTGCTAGCAGAGATAGCGTGGCACCGGAGGCAGGAGGAAGCAAAGGAGACGTCCTATTTTATCCGCTTCCAGCCCAAAACAGCTGTGGTAGTGTATGGCTCCACCAGTCTTGCATTGGACACATTGGAAGACTGTATGTCCCGTGACCCAAATGTCCATTGTCTGGTGCATTGCCAGGCCAGACAGCTCATTGTTTTGAGAGATATGAGCGAGTGAGAGATGTGTGACTGTGCTTCGCTTAAGCTTATGTAGCTAAAAAAACCATTTGCTAGCAAACGCCAATGCAGATACACAAATGTTTTTTTATAGAGAGGAAAAGAATATACGTCTGAATGAACACTGCATCCAAGTCCAAATTTTGCCTAAACAAGACACTGTTATCCAGCCTGTCTCAAATGTAACATTTTTAGAAATTTTTACGAGATATTGCTTTGATTCACTAACAGTAAATATAACAGTGCACTTATCTTATTGTGATGAAGGTCAGGTTTCTTGATCTTTTGGTGGAGAAATAGACTTGCATGCTGGACTTCTCCATTGCTCCATTTGCATTGAGACATGCTTCCATCAAAAAACAAACATACAAACAAACAAAAATGATTAAACCCTTGTTTTTTTTTCTTTTTTTTTTGTTTCTGATATTACGTTATTCATGAAAACAATTCAGCAATTCAGTCTAATAGTCTCTTAAGACCAGAGGGGAAAAAAAAGAGTTTTTGATTTCATTGTTTAGAGCATTAAAAATAATGTAATAAATAAACAAAAGCAACATTTATACTATAGTATTAATATATTTGACTACTGCTGTATATAACAATATAAGATTATACTATAACCTTGGTTGAGGACATTGGGAGTCAATTTCTTAAAAGAAATAAAAAGAAACAAATGAACATGCATAGGCAAAAGAAATAGATTTTTTTAGATCACTAATAAGTTTTTTTATTTAAGATTTATTTTGTATAAGATGTGTAAAGATGATTCTCAACTATACATAATCATGTATGTATTATGTATAGTGTATATGTCATTTTTCTTTCTGCAAAATGGGTGTAAAATAGTCATAAACAGGATTTCTCATTACATACGTGTCTATAAACGAAATCTAAATCTAATTTGCATATTGATGTTATTTGGGCAACATGTAAGGAAAAAAGAAGTGTAATAATGGGATTAATAATTGACAAGACTTTCATAATAATAAATAATATTTCATAGAAAACTGAAATTTGATTTCTTTCCTTATTCATTTATGTCTCCCAATAAGCATTCTTTTAGTCCCAGAGTCCTTAAAGACAGAACCTACCAGAAAGTCATATTTTGGTTTAAAACCCCATAAAATTTGCCTGAGATGTTAATTTATGTCACACAATTAAAAAAAAAAATAGATAGATTCAAATGATAATTACAAAATATTAAAAGTCTTAAAAGTTAGTCAGCTAAATTGCTCTTTAAGACTGCTCACAGTTTTTTTTTAATTCAGTTACATATAAATGCATATTAGTCTAAGGTAAATACAAAAAATAAAACAGATTACTCTTGGCTAACTTTAAGTCGATCGGACTATCTCTCAAGACACTGTTTTCACATGAAGGCTAAGTTTATGCAACATGGCTAAATAAAAATCAAATGTAAGCTACTGTAAGTATTTCTCTTTCTTTTAATACATCTTGTGCCTGCTATTGCTAGTTGGTTGTAGTAGGTGGTAATATTGGAGGAGACATTCAAATATTTGATTAGACAAAAATGTGCATTACGCCCCTGCTTGCAGCATGAGTCAGCACTATATTTGGTCTATTTTCCAGTAGCTTTAAAATAAATCATATAAAAAGTTTGGATACCCACATTTAAATTTTAGCAGAGTCATCAAGTATGCACGGGAACGACTGAGATTTAATACAGACCCGTCAAACAATCAATCAAATGTAGCCAATATTTATTTGTCAAAAAAGCTATTTTAAGCATTTAAGCATGAGTCTTTAAAAAAAAAAAAAGGTTTTAATCACGAGATGAATTCCGTTTACTTACTGTGTATGTGAATCTATTTACTAAACTACTTCAGTTTTAATTTCATGCATTCGTGAGTGTAACATTTTCAGTTTATGAGAACTATCCCTTTAAATTTTGTGTTTTTTTTTTTTATCTGGTTGTTTCTGCTGGTGTCGTATACACCGTAATCCTTGTTTTTCCAGATCAGTGCTTTTTATATATAATGCTCAGTTGGTAACTGTTCCCAATGGACCAACAGAGAAGGGCAAGAGAAACAGGGCGCTGCTGGCATTATACCAGCTGCTTATTTTCAATTTCTTTCTGAGTTTCTCTTTTGACATGAAGACACCCATACACACACACACACATCCACATTAGCCTGTGGCGAAGCGCTAGCTTATCCATGCTAACTGATCATTATGAGTACATCCTTGTCAGTCTGTGTGTGGGATACTTCCACCCGTTCATTCTCACCTCGGTCTTTCCGTTCTGCCGTGACTCATAAAGTATAAGCAACTGTTTTCCTTTTTATTCAGTTGCTGTAGCACCAGTTAATCTGTAATTATAAAATTCAAATGTTGCAAACACTATAGTAAACCATACCCTTCTGTTTCACAGCTCTGAGCAGTGACAACACTAATTGATGCCCTGTGCCCAAGACCCAAAAGAGCATTCGCAATCTCACACTCCTTGCGCTAGAAACGCACTGAATGGATTATTCACGAAAAGTCATAAATCTTTCACTGTGAAGTGCAGAACTGAGACAAGCGCTGGTCAGAGATCATTAAAGAGACAATTAGCGCACCGACCCAAGACCTACCGCTCGGCATGCCCTGGACAAACATGCCCTTTTTTGTTTTCCTTTGTTTTGTTTGTGACTGTGACAGCTAGGCGTAGTTTCACGGGTTGTAATGCATATTTGGACTGATTTATTGCTCCCTGCTGATTATAGAAGAAGATTTGTCTTTGGTGTCCTAGCGTCTACTGTCCTTTTCCACAGTCCTTGAAGGCCACAAAAGGACAGTGGTGTCACAGGCACCTTCAGGCCTCTGCGGCATTGTGGGTAGGGATTTGCGATGTATCATGGCTTTGACTGCAGCGGTAATGACCCAAGGTTATAGAATAGCCGTCTCATGAGAATATCCCGAATGATGTAGGTTCTATATAAAACCTATTTCCGTATCTAATGACTAGCATGATTGACAACTTACTTGGCTTCAATATAAACTGATACTGTAACTACAAAACTCACCTTGCCTTTTCAAGTTTGTCTAATGAGTAGGATATTGGCACGGCCATTTCTGTACAACAACAACAACTCTTTGATTCCTGTATGTTATTGAACAGGGGACTGTAATTGTAGACCTTTCAAACATGGAAATTAAATGCTTAAGCTTTTGAATGAAAGCAGATTTCAAACAAGCAATCGCCTGTTTTTCGCTCGTTTTTTGCATGAAGTTGAGGAATGCCACATCTTTTTATGCTCACAGTGCTTTCATTATACCGCTTTCAATCCCATAATGCACAGTACAAGCATTTAAGCTCATCTTTAATAGGAATTAATTGAAAACTGCTCGCTCTGCTGAGCTTGATACATGCCATTGAAAACACAACGTAAACTCATACGCATCTGACACTTTAAATATTCAAGATAGTAAGAGTAAGATTGTTTCTAATTGGGCAACAATATATATATATATATATATATATATATATATATATATGCTCTGGAATTCTTTTCAGTGATACTGTTACTCTGTGCCTTTATCTTTATAGCTGTGTGATCTCTGCTATTCTTTAACATTGAGTATGCTTTTTAGAACTCTATTAATCATTACGTTTATAGTAATTGTCCTTGAACATTGGAACAACCAATGAAGTGCATTTGGGGAAGAGCTGCAAGTTTGGCTGCCCTAAGGTCAGTTTGAGGAAAATGTATTGATTTATTTTTGTGCTACTATTGATACAGAACTCACCAATTACCCACTTACTATACCAAGATTTTCTTGAAACAACAAAATCTGCTTTTTTGAAAATATTTTCAATAGGAAGGAAGTTAGACCACATCTTTTATACTTTGCGTGATGACTTGCCTTTCACATAATCGCAAAATGAGAAATCAGTTATTTTCCCAAAGTCCCCAAAGAGTGATTCGCTAAGCATGTATCCCCATTTAACTGTATGCAGGCTATTTATTTATTTATCTTTTAATTTATTTTTATTGCTGAGGTTTAAGGCTGGGTGAATTAGCATTTAAAGCAGGCTTACAGTATCTGGGACAGTGCAAAAAGCCATGAATAACTGACAGCTGTAGAAAGCAGACAAGCGTGGAGGATGAGGCAGCCGTAGAAACGAGTCTGAACAAAGCAAACAGAGCGATACATTGCTGACAGAGGGGATTTGAATATCCATGTGTGGGAAGAAGGGCCAGCTTTGCCTTGGAGAAGAAACCCTGACCTTGAAGACGCATTTGATGAATGTGTATTGGTCTAATAGTCACCGAGAAGCCAGTGAAATATTCATACGGACTTATTTATTTTTGATGGGACTGTGTGGTGCAGGTGGGGGTTTGTTTGCAGCTCATTTCAAAGCAACTCTGTTGTATATGAAGCCAAATGCCAGTTATCCTTCAAAACTGTGCACAAAATATGAGTTTACAAGACAATAGGGCTGGGAGATCTGCCTTTTATGGTCTTCAAGGTTTATTTGAGGTCGCGAAAGGCATCGCAGTCTTGCAAGAACTCCACAGCGGCAATTACTGTCTCGCAGGTGTCTGATATAAAAGATGTTTTCTCATCAGGACTGCAAAGCCCGTTCTGGTGCCTGTCTAGCATCCGCAGCATCCCGCAGATAACACTCTCCTCCGGAGGGAGTGACACCTGTTGTCGGTTGTTTACAGGTAGAAAAGCCTTTCCCATGGTCCGCTGGCTGGCTGAGGGAAGCTCAGGGCCTGCCCCCGGCCCTCGGTAACCCCTTCATGCATAGTTACCTTACCCGCGACTGCAGGCTATGTATCTAATTGCCGTTTTATGACCGTTTAGCCCTTGCCTTCCCCGTGACTCCTTCGGTGTGTATTATTGATGAGGCGCTGCCATCCCAGAGCAGCTCACCAAATGCTATCGGGCATTGAGAGCACAGCTCTCTGTCATTTCACTGTGAAGATTATACGTCGTCACGTATATGCCAAAACCACGCCGTGGCTGTTCACGGACTCGCAGATGTCGTGAATATCGTGGCTAATTAGACACAGCTGTGCCATGGCGATATGCTTGCAGAAAATGAGGTAAAATAATGTGGGTTTTTTTGCTGCTTTTCTTTGTCTGCTCCCCTTTCCAGCTACACTAAGATGCTCATTTAATTGAGGTGTTAATCAGAGATTTGGAATTTAATTACTGGGGTTTGTGCAGTGGGACATATATTCTTTAATTTCTTTATATTCTGACTCTCTTTGGTCATATAGGACTTATGAAATATGAAATGAATCATTAATCAAACAATTGTACAGCATTTTCGGTGCAAGCGAGCTGTAGCATCGCTAAGTAATAAACTTTTACTTCAGCTTATGGTTACTAAATTTACATGTTGGGTCTAGCTAGTTTGCGATTAATGTTTTTGGGAACACTTTGTTTTGATGGTCCCTTTTGAACAAATTGTTGACAGTAAGTAGCTTGGCACCTACATGTCAATTAACTCTCGTTATAATATTTGTACACACTCTAATGAATGTCCGCTAACTCTTTGTTGTCATGGCCTCCCGAAAGACGCTCTACTGACTATAAGTAACTTTGCAAGTACATATCAACTTATTCTAACCCTAACCCTACCAGTCTACTAATACTCTGCTAGCACTCTATTGAGAGTTAGTAGATATGTAGGTGCAATGTTACTTATAATCAACAGAATACAGGGACCATCAAAATAAAGTGAAACCGTGTTTATTTTTTTTCGATTTTCTTATAGATGAACTTGGGCAACAGGGTTGAAGGCAGAGTATGACTACATTTCTAAGTAGCTAGATGGTAGCATCGCTAGTTTTTCAGTAGCAAATAATTGATTGTTATTTTTCACCACCCAGATTTCTATAGAATTATAAATGGGTTTTATTTTTGCTTATTTTGTACAGAACATGATTGTTTTCATGTGTTTTAAATGTAACAAACTACTTTAGCCATGCCACGTTTATTGTAGCTTTTATTAAAAAAAAAAAAAACTAGCTTAACTAATGTTTATGTGCAGTAGTTGATAGCTTAGCATCTAAGCTATTTGATTATTGTTTAATCTTCTAATCTTTAGCATCTAATACATTCAATAACAGTAATAATAATAATTATTAGCTTATTAGCTTAGCTCATATTTATGTAGCTTAGCATCTTAGCTATTTTGTGAGTTACTCTAGACTGTTTACAGACACTGTCCGTTTAACATAGACATGCTATCAGAGTAAATATCACCCGTTAAGTTGGCTTTCTAAAGGCACTCTTAGAAATATATTGTCTATTTCCATCTTTAATAACAATCTCAACCTTTGTTTTTAGGTTGCGTGTCACGTTTGATGTGTGATTTGATTATTTATTTCTTTATTGCCTCTTCTCCAAATCCAATTTTAGCTGACATTTCTTCTGACTGTAACGAAGAATGACCTTTGAAAAGGACACTTCCTGAATGCGGACGGCAGTTTGGGCAGCTCCGCTATGCTGCAGTCGAGTGAAGCCCGAGTTGGCTTTTCGTGTGTTTGCGTTGCTTCATGAAAAGGCCTTCATGTCGTGAGCTTCTGTTGACGTGTTTGTCGTCATTGCCGTCACCCGGGTTGACCGTCACACACCCAAGAACAGCAGAAACGAGCGCACAGAAGTGTGTGCTTGGCAAGTACAATATCTGGTTAGGAGCTAATGAAGCTTTCAGAGGGACTCAATAATTCCTCTCTCTCTATGCTAATGCGGGTGAATGATCTGTCTCAATAAGGCCCTTAACCCTCCTTCCCACGTCCCACATGCGCCTGACTCCAAATAGATGACACGGTAATGACATCATTCGTATGCAAGGGCACACGGCGAGACACCCTCCAGCTTTACATGCGCATCAAGTACATGTAGGCGTGTAAATACATAAAGACGTAGTGCCGTTATCCGGCTAACAAGAAACGTTTAAAGACGCTCCTGCTCTCATTCGCCAATCACCCAAGCCTTGTTCTTCTCTGAAAGTCATTACCGTAATTGATAGTCTGCGACGATCTGAAAGGGTTTATTTGGGAGCTAAACTCCCTCAAGGGAGTAAGACGGTTCACACACATCTTTGTTTATTGTGCTCTATTTTCAGACTAACGGCGTGTGTGATTATTTTCTTTTCTTTGGAAGTCTACGTCATATTCCCATTGAATTACAATTTATGAGAATGAAAACTCGAATGCTGAGGCTGAATAAATGTGATTCTTCATTAGTAGCCAACAAAATAGAGCCTATACTGAATTTTTTATAGTGTATTTTATTTATTTATTTAGTTGGTCAGGGAAAGTAGGTGCTTACCCTTCTGAACATTTTTGTTAACTAAATATTTAAAAACATTTTTTTTGATTTAGTTTCTCTCTTTTTTTTTCAACAATAATAATAACAATAATAACATTCATTATTTATTAGTATATTTGCATACAATGCAATTTATTTTTTTACAATATAAGGCATTTTTATTTGTTTATTATATTTGTATTTTTTTTGTTTGGAAACAAATGTTGGTTTGTAGTTATTGATGTTCTTACATTTTTCATAAACAATACTAATACTACTACTACTAATAATTATTATTATATTTTAATATCATAATTTGGTTTAGTTTTATGTTTTATGGTTGCAAGTAACAATGAAATTTAAAAACTACTTGATTTGACTTACTTGTCTTTCTATTTTGGAATTATTAAAATTAAGTAAGCATTTAAAGTATTTAGCAGTGAAGTTACAGACCCAAATTGTAATTTTTGAGCCTATAATATTTTATTTATTTTAGATTTTTTTTTAAAAGAACTCTATTATCTCTCCCCCCTCAACTTTAATTAACATTTTTTTTTTTAGCTTTTTTAACTTTTAGCTCTCTTTATAAGTCATGGCTAACTGCTTCATCAATATGTAATATTCCAAATCTTCTGTTTTTCACGGTCCAGTTCCCCCAGCTGTTGAAGTCCTTGAAAGTAATTTTTCCATTGCAGATTTGTTATTGTGTGAGGGTCCAGCAGGAATCAAGCCTTGACGGACAGCACTTCGGGTTTAGTCGTCCTGATCCCCTAGACCCTTTCTTTAGAGACCACTGTCCAGATGAACTCGTCTATTGTGTGCTAAGAATAATAATGTCCCCACCAAAATACGAAGCCCTTATGTGTCCCTGTGGAGGCCACCTTAATAATCTCATTATCAATTTAATGAGGTGATTAGAATGCAGAGGGCAAGCGGAGCAAGAGTGGGCGCGTTACCGAGAAACTTTCGTTTGAGGAACCAAAGGTTATTTTGTTTGGCAGTTTATACATTTTTGTCTATCTCTTTCCCACTCACCATCTTCTCTTGTCTGCGGGGTGTGTGTGAGGACGCTCTCCGTCACTGGTTAGCCAGTTCCTGCCTCTCATTCTGCGACACAGGAAATGGGGAGAAAAGAAAGTGTGAGGATTCACAGGCTGAAGTTGCTATGGCAACAAGTTAGAGCAGCAAGCACATTTTTATTTTATTTAATTATTTATGTTTATTTTTTTTTGCTGCTGGAGATTCCTTATGTGCCACATTAGGGACCGGCTAAACAGATTCAGATTAGGCACATTAGCATGTTGAAGCACCTTTTCTTCAACATATCCAACAAGTAGGTGTTTTCATTTTACTTGGTACCTTTCAAGAACTCTCCAGGAAGCACACCTTGTTAACATCTTTAAAACCATGATGTGCCAAAAAGACCTTTTTAAGCTGTTTTTTTTTTTAACATTTTGGTATATCTGTTTTATTATTATTTCTCATGGGCATTTATTAAAACTAAGCTGTCATTATCATGGTTAAGATGTCAGTGTTAATTGACAGCTGTAATTGATAGCTTAAACACACAGTAGTGTTAGAAGAAAGGTAGATAATGGTCATGCAAACCATTTTTCATACTTAATTTGTAGTCACAGTGTCTGCGGTGAACAGCTTACAGTATGAAACATTGGTATTAATTTGTAGGACCAGTGCAGCTACGCTTGCTAGCATAAGTAAAAATAATAATTTTTAAGTTTGTGTTGAGTATGTGTCAAAAAAATGACTTTGTTATCTTAGCCTTTTACAGGCCCAGATCTGCATGTAGGGTTCCATGTTCTGGTTAGCTGCAATGATCTTTTGTTTTGCTGTTAGTAATAAAATGCAGGTGAAGGAACGGGTCAGGGGCGGCTTCGGTCCCCTGGGCGGCACTGGGGCGAAGGGAAGCATCTGGGCGCATTGATTATCTGTCAACTGCTCCTGATAGGATCTGAGCGGGCCAGTGTTGGGGTATTAAGTGATCTGAAGTATTCAATAAATATTGATAATGAAGGCCTGTTAGTGAGGCTCCAGGGTTTTTGTTTCAGTCTCAGGAGAGGCATTGCTTGCTGCCGTCCCGCAAGGCCATGTGTATTTGTGCTTGTACTGTAAGTATGCAAGAGAAAAGGTGTTTGCTTTTAGTTTAACTCTGAACCTTAAAAAGACCTTCAGTGAAAACTCGAAGGGTTTGCCCACGTAATACCTTTCTGTATTAGTTACCGGACCTGACACAAACATCATTTAGAGACCCTCACGTCTATTTTGGAGTAATGCTTCCATCTCTGCCTACCACATCTAAAAGCTCTGTTCTGAAAACATGCCTTATCTGCTTCACAGTCATTTAGCATTGTATTGAGTTTAGTGGCTTTTAAGGCTCCAGGCCTCCTTCTCCTCGATTTAATTTGTTGTCTTGAAAATGACCAAGTCTCTGTTTATTGGATTGGCGAGGCTGCAAGGTACCGTACCGCTACACTTATTCCCTTAACTTTGGGCCGGTCGCTGCACTGCTGTTTTTTGCCTCCCTTGTGTTTTCTTTATCACCTTGTCGCAAATAGTCAGTGTTAAATAATTAAACTCTCTATTTTTTTTTCTCCTCTGCAGAAACTTGTCCGGGAACCCTCTGACAACTCTCTCATGGCAACTCTTTCAGAATCTCCAACTTTTCGAGCTGTAAGTTAAATGTGTTTTTGTTCTTTTTTTATATTTCAAAGCCTTTATAGATTTTTTTTTTTTTTTTTTTTTTTACTGGCGGATGGACACCCTGCAAGGTTGAATTTCATATCTAACACCATAAGCAAATATAAGCCTTGATTGCTTGGTGCTTGAAAATCAGTCTATAAATATATAAACCCATCCTATATGCTAGTTTCGCACCTTTGCATCATGCCAGTATTCACAGGAGTACCCAGCCCAGTCTCACAGCAGTTTGTACATATTTTACGAGGTGGCTAATTTGTACAAATGCATATGACCACACTCATACGAATTCATAAGATTTACGCTAAATCGTACGTATTTTACGAGTTGCCAATTCGTATGAATTTGTACGAATTATCTACAGTTAACCCCGCCCCTAAACCTACCCATCATTGGGGTTTAGACAAATCTTACAAAATCATACGAGTGAGGTCATACGAATTTGTACGAATTATCTACAGTTAACCCCGCCCCTAAACCTACCCATCATTGGGGTATAGACAAAGCCTACAAAATCATACGAATTTGTACGAATTAGCACTAATTTTCCACCTCGAATGAATACATACGAATTGGTCGTGAGACTGTGTTGGAGGACCTCAAAGGATCTACCAAATTTGGTAACACTTTATTTTGAATGTCCACGTCAGACATTCTACTAGCAGTAAGTAACTTTTCAACTACATGTCAACCAGCAGTTATTATAGTAGATATAGACATATTAGTTGACATGTAGTTGCAAATTAATGACAGTTAGTTGACATGTGGTTACAAAGTTACTTATAGTAAAAAGAATGTCTAAAGTGGACTAGGACTATATTTTTCTATATGTTGAATCGCGACATATAATTACTGCTGTTAAAAAATGTGAATGTTTGTTCGAATACACATCATTAACTAACTGGATGATTTTCTCTGTACATATCTGCCATATGGACATCAATTTGACATAGTCACTACTTATAAGCTACTCCTAAATGTAATGCAGAAATAAAACATTTCTGTGAAGCTGCTCTACAAAGATTTGAAAAGTGTGATGCAAATGAATTGAATTTACACTGACTGTCAAAATGGGAGTAAGACCTGGTGATTTCAAAACGCCACATCATTTTTTGCCCTATTGCATTTTTTATAATGCATGTGATCTATCTCAGTTGTGACTTAGAGGACATTTACATCTGGTCTGTTTCTGATCACATAGTAACAACCTGACGTTTTGGACAATGGATTGATTTCATTGGGAAAACTACTAAAATTGTAAACAAAATGCGGTGTACATAAACAATCCCAGAGTGAAAGTGAAATTAAAATAATAATAGAAAACGATACATGTTATATATAAAATACTAGAATATCTTAAAGCATAACACAATTACTAAAACTAAAAAATAGACTTTGTCTATGCATTATCCTCTATATTATGAGCTTTATGATGTCATTGCATGCTTTAAATAATTGGTTTAGCAATGGTTTTGAACGTGTTGATGTTTATTTGATGTGTGAAAAGACTCCTTTGGCAGCGGTAGCCATTTGCTGGACTCTTGTCTCCAGGATTACCGCAAATCAAGTACAGTAATTTCATAATTACGGTGGAGGTGCCATCACAGTCCTTTACAACATGCTAACACCAATCAGCTGAGTGCATAGGGCTTTATCCATATAGGAATCTGTGTCTCTGTGTGTTCGTGTGCGTGTGACTAAACGTGATATTTTAAGCCAGGGAAGCAGGACAGCTCCTCTGAGGTGGCCCATCTTCTCTGCAGGGTTAGCACGTCCTTTGGAGATACTCCAAGGAGAGGAGTACTTTTGGATTTCCTGAGAGATATCGAACATGTGTTGTCCTTAGAAAAGAAGAAAAGTGCTAGCAAAAGCATGCAGCCATGTACTTTCCATCTTAGTGGCTAAATATCCTAATTTTAGCTGCATAGCCTTCTGGTTAGCATATTTGTCGAGTCAACATGAGAATATTTCATGTGACATAATGCAGGTCATATGGGTAATACCAGAGCCATGAAGCCATGATGATTGTGGGACACCCTCTCTACAGGAACAACACAACCACATTCCATATGTGTACTGTTGCGTAATACTAGCAAAAATGCCATCTGCAAGCCTCCTGATGTTTTCACTTCTCATTGGTTTTGTGTGGTCTGATTCCGCTGTTAGATATTTTGGAGGCTATTTATATATATATATTTTTTTTTTTCTTGATTACAAATATGCAAATACATTTTTAATTACTTAAAAACTTGTATTTATATAGTTGTTCTCAATTTCAGAACTGTGCAATTAATTGAAGTATAGTTTTATTTTCGGCCTCTAACTATTACAGTATGTAAATACAGTAATCAAGATAAAACCATTATTGCACACCTTTCCAGCGGTATGCGTTCGGGCCTCCATAAAAGCCCAAATCACAAGCAAATTAGTAAAAAAAATGTAACATGACTTTTGCATAATGGGACGTGCTTGATTTATTAAAATTGATTCGTTTTATTCATGTTTTTAAAAGTGCAAATTAGAAATTGTGCTGTTCCTCAGAAGGATTTCTGTGCATGGAGGGTGGGATCTTATGCTTTCAGTGCTAGCTTGCTACATATATATATATATATATATATATATATATATATATTTATTTATTTATTTTTTTTCTCCCCATCACTCACAGTTACACATTTTTCTATAGTATTGAAACCATGGCATCCTCATTTACAGAAGATATATTTTTTCTTCAAATAAATCAACCATATAAAGTTTTGGTCATAATTGTGATTACATGATTTTAACCATAATTGAACAGCCCTATTTTTTTCTTCTTGACTGAATTTTACCAAGAATGTCCAGGATGAGAAAGAAGATGAAACACACATGAAACCCCCTGTGTTGAGATGATATGATTTTACTTGATTTCTGATCGTTGTGTTGATGCACTTTGAGAGCTTCTATTATCAGCCTGTGACAGACAGCCGGTCGTCATGCTGCTTCACTTGGGGCACATCTGTTGATTAAAAACAGATAAACTGAAAGACACTTCCTGTCCTCCGACCAGCATGGAACCGAAATCATAATTCTTTAAAATTTGGGATGTTTTGTGCTCTCTTTGTGCCTCTCTTAATTGCATTTAATCTTTGTCAGAATAATATGAAATTGCATTTTGGATGAAGACTTTTTATTTGTGGTTTTAAACTGATTAAAATCATTTTAGTTATATGATTAATAATTATATTATTTTATCCATCCATCCCTTATAATAGGTTTATAAATTCTATAAATGACAATGTGTGTGTGTGTATATATATATATATATATATATATATATATATATAATTTATTTAATAATTAATATTTTGGATTATTCTAAAAGTACAATATTATAATAAATTATTACACTATTATAACAATTAAATTATGTATTTGTCTCTTTGCATATGTTAAATTATATAATATATAAAAATTATATACTGTATAATATATGTGTGTGTTTGTATAAACTATAAAACACAAAATGGGATTATTTTAAAAGGTACAATGCCTTTTTTAAATATTTTTTCATTCATGTACACACATTTAAAGGAAAAATAATTGAATTCAACAATGACAGACTTGAATGAAAGGATATGTGGCTTTGACTTGATGTATCTGAAAAGCTAATCCTCAACTATAAAGTGGCCTGTTGTTTAAGAAATAAGCACGTCTGCCTGTGATTTCAAATGTGGTTTTGGTATATGAAGTGCATCCAATGCTAAGCCTGTATAACTAGCATAGTGGTCTAAGCACATTAGTGCTTTACTTTGATATGCACTCTTGGAAGACTCAGATGTACCCGTCACATTGCAGCCAAGATTTAAGACGCAGTCTGTGGGAATCACACATAATGTCTGCAGTCAGTGCCAGTACTGTCACTCTATAAGAACTGATGCGAACACCTGCAAAAGCGTCCTAGCGCGAATGCGAGTGTTTGTCCGCACCCACGCGCAAGTGTGCTCACACATGTAATTGCTGTCAGTTTTTCTTCTTGACGGCCGGGAAGTGAGAGGGGAGGTGTGTGAGTGTGTGGCTCAGGACCAAGGGTGTAATCATAACATGGTGGAATGACCCATAAAGCCAAGCCAGCCCTCTCCAAAACTTCCTTATTACTGCGGGGAGCATGGAGAGGATGTGCCAATCACCTGACACCCATGTCACAAATTGAAGTGAACTAGCCTTGTTGTTTCAGAGCATTAGAAAGTTTAAAAGGAGTGTTTTTCTTATAAAATGTGCCACATACCCCCAAAAACTACAAAAATAGTGTAGAACAACTGCTTCATCTAATTTTTTTCAATATTTTTTTACCTTTGCCATTTGACACTAAATGTGCAAATGTTGGCACAATGACGCTTTTGAATCAAAACAGTAGATTCCAATGGGGCTACTCACACCAGGCACCATCATTTGTGGCCTGTGTGTTGTTGTTTTTTTTTTGTTTTTTTTTGGATCTTTGATGAAACGGGTCATCCACTCAGATTTGAGTTTAGATCATGTGCCCGGAGCAGAGTCAGTTTCTCATTATGTGAGAACAGATTTATTTTCTATATACATGTTCTGTATACAGTATATCATTTCTATTAATACTCCACTGAACACTGTCAAAACATGTTACTCTAGACTTGCTCATCTGTCTTTGTGTGTGTCTATATATATATATATATATATATATATGACAAAGCAACATTCAGCCCATTAGTGCATGTCCACCAATCAGAAGTCATTACAAGCACTTGTGTGGTTTCATCAGACACATCATTTTCAAATGTAGCTTGATGCTAATTATCCTTTTAAATATATTGCAGATGGATGTACAGTAACCTATTATTGTAAGCATTATGGGTAGTTTGATTTTCTGATGAAAAACAGCTTTTACCTGAGGATTGGTTAGCTGTGCTGAACGCAGCACATTTAGCTGCAAGAATGTGAGGTCATTCACTGGGCACTTTTCTCAGTGAATATTGATTTAACTGATTTAATTAACTGGCATATTCTTTAATTTGTTTAATTAATACTCAATTTGCAGACTTAATTTATTCATTTTTTAATAAAAGCAAGTGTCGTTTTGCATTCAGGGCTCAGGAATTGTGTGTGAATTGCAAAATCTATGCAGTCGTCTATGTTATGAGCTTTAAATCAATTTAAACAGATTTTGAAAATAAATGTAATGCCAAATAACCCTGATAGCACACGTACATCTTGGAGACGTCTGCAATTACATCTACAAGGCGTATTTTTTAGGTTGTTTGCACATCTGCAATACGTCTGTTGGACGTCTCCTTTTAGATGTCAAATAGATGTCTATTAGATGCCTTTAAGATGTTTATGATTTAGAGTGCATGTAAAACTGACATCTGCCAGACGTTTGTAGACAGCAGATGCTTTCCAGATCAAAAGATCTTTAACAGACATCTTACAGTGCTATCTGCTATCTGACATCAATGTGCAATAAGAATGATTTGGCAGTGTTTTACATTATTTGTGATTTGATTTTAATAAACATTGGGTCCTTCAATCATTACTACTACTACTAATACAAAATAAGACAATTGATTAAAGACTGGTCTCTATACCTTACGTTTCTCTTTGAGGCAAAAAATTGCACAGTTGGCACCGAATTTACACCTCAGAGTCGTATTTTGTTCGACTTGCATAAAAAAGATGGATTTGACTCTGTGTAATTTACATTTTAATTTTCCTCTGGCACTAGCTATCCCAAAAGGGATGGAGAGAAATAGTAAGGACTGCAGTAATCAAGACAGATATAGAGTGAGATGGAAATAACGGCATTCAGCAGGAAAATTGTGGCCTGAAATCAGATCTTTCACATGGACCATATTGTTCAGAGTGAATGGCCATAATTAGTCTGCTTTGTATGATAACACTGCATAGGCCAGTGGAGTGGAGTAGCTTAATCTGAGGTGCTGATGTAGGCCAAGTGTGTCATCTATGTTTATTTGCCACAAATATAATTAAGCATTCGCCATAAAGAAGCTCACAGAGGAACATCAGGAATCCCTGTAGCTTTCTGTTTTCTCAGTGATGTACTTTCTGACACACAAGAGTTTGAGGCCTTCAACTGAACAGGGATGTCATTGTTGGATTAAACATTTCTTTGACAGGATATTCCATAACTCCTCACCCCCATCCCCCATTTTGTTATTTTTCTTCAGTGATTGCGATCTCAAGGGAAGCCTGAAGTGTGCCTGGATGTTTGTCAACTTACCCTTGAGGGGATTTTGTTTTTAAAGATGTCCGCTAATTCTTCACAGCAAGTCCTTGATATCTCTTGGATTTTCCTATTTGTGTTGACACTAAAAGTTGTTGTTGGGCAAAATCAAGGCAGCAGATTACTTATTCGGTCATGCGGCTGGAACTTGACATATTGAAGACTCCGATTAACATGATTAGAGAATTCATAATCCTTGTAGGCTGCTGTATGCATGTTGAGCATCGTTTTTATTA
>JAUYWG010000066.1:5785174-5814738 GCA_034779775.1 Enteromius afrohamiltoni | reverse complement strand
CAGGTTTGATTGGATTCAGTCATGGGCAGCACAGTGAAATCAATGCTAATAATAAATATTTAAAATATCACATATATATATTTTAAATATTTAAATATTAAGTAAAACCATATTCAGCAACATAACAAGTAAGGTCTTTTTATATTAATATATATATAGTTTTAAATGATTTTTCTTGTAAAGATAACGCCAACCCCACCTAAACTGGTAGGTTACAGACCCAAAAAGTCATGGGCAGCAAGACAAAAACAATGCTAAATGCTAAAAAATTGAATAATAAGAGAGGAGTAAACTCTCTTATCTTTTGATGTTGATATAATCAAAATCTATGAACAAAGTTGACCTAAAACCAAAATGCGTTCTTGTCTTTTATTTTTTTGATCCACTTCAAATGCTGACTACTATGTTTTGGTAAAAAATCATATGCCGCTAACTAGAAGCTAGTCAGGTTAGCCAGAGGCTAATATAGACTGGTTGTGTGACATGGCCTCAACTACAAAACTAGTTAAGAAGAGATGTTTTTACATCATTTATCATCCTTTTTTTAGTCTCCCCTTTACCTGAAGATAGCTGGTTAGCGGTGCAGAACCTAGTGTCTTTAGCTAGTCCCTTTGTTTCGTACTGCTTTGAAGTGCGAGCGAGGCGACAAATCTTAAATCTTCTGTACCTGCTCTGATGATATGATACAAGCCTATTTACGGCCAAAGCACAAAAGCGTATTCTCCACAGTCCGCAGACTCAGTCGCTCAGCCGCCGCTTACAGGCTCTCGGCTAGCAGCGGCGAGCGCCATCAATCCGTTTTATTCTGTTGACCTTTCTCTAATCTCCGTCTGTATAAAGCGGCTCCCGCAGACACAAACTTCATGTCTGGCTCATTGCTGGAAGGATCATCACTGTAAAAAAAAGGAGTAAGAGTAATAGTGACAGTAAACAAGCTTCAGGGAGAGTCTGTTTTAAGGCATTTATTTCCCACATTTACAGCTGTCTGAAATGAATGAAAATATAAGAACCGAAACAAAACACTGCAATTTGGTTTTCAGCCAAGGAGCTGGTTAACAGTTAAATCAGATGATTTAACAAGCCTGGTTTTGTCAGTGAGCCAAGGTAGTTCAATAATATAACTAATTATGTTTTCCAGGATGAAGGAATGACCTTATGTGAGCTTTAATTGCATGGAGGGAAAATTTGTGATGTAAACAATTGATGAGAGTATGCTAATTATCAGGGTTCGAAATATAATATGAAGTAAATACATAACAGTGCCTTCATATGCCAATTTCATTAACAAATAAAACTTCTGTATAGAATATGTTGAGATTGATTTAATTAATTAGTTTAATTATTGTCATTAAATGTTTATTATATGTTATTATTGTTTATTATATGTTATTAATTAACTGGTTTATCAAATTAACTACTGTCAGATGCATACTTAAATATTTGTTTTGAAATAAAGATAAAGTATATTATTGTGGCAAATGATTAAATCAATGGGTATTTACTGACAAAGTGTTTTTTTAAGTCAATGCATTATTTAATTTTATAGGAAATAAACATACTGTACATTATATTTTGCAATTGAGATGATCAGACTATCTTCTAAAATGAATTTTTAACATAATTAAGTTGAA
The DNA here is from genome assembly GCA_034779775.1 of Enteromius afrohamiltoni. Lineage (NCBI taxonomy): Eukaryota > Metazoa > Chordata > Actinopteri > Cypriniformes > Cyprinidae > Enteromius > Enteromius afrohamiltoni. The sequence continues at coordinate 5,813,107 of JAUYWG010000066.1, read as the reverse complement.
GACATATGAAGACATGTTGCTTTTTAAATGATTTAATTATTTACATGCTATGATCAAAGTAATATCAGTCACATTGTTTTAAAATATAAATATTTATCTTAAAAAGAAAATAATTGTCTTCATCTAAAGATAATTCAAATATATTATTGTGCAAAGTGATAAAATATTTGAATGGCATTACAAAAATATTACTCTTTTTTTAAGGTGCTGTCACAAAGTATTAATTATTTTTATTACAAATACATTTGTAGTCCATAGCAATATATTTTAAGTTGTGAGCCTACAAGTAGCAAATTGACAGTCCTGCTAAAATAAACGATTCCCTTTGAAATGCATTAGTTATGGATAAAATAAGATATGCTCTTTACTTATTTTATTTTTCTCCAAAATAAAATAAGTAGTAAAGTAAAATGAAATAAAATAAAATAAATCAGTCACTGACCCAAAAAAAAAAAAAAAGGTCTGAAATTTAATGAAAGCCTGTGGTTGTGATAATTTGGGTAATTTGCAAGTTTTCTCCGAGGAGACCTGACCTCCCTTGACTCTGTTGACATGGTCTGCTGATTCGGGGCCTGTTTTATAAGTGATTGCGTTGCAGGCGATGTCCATTAGCTGAACGGATCCAACCAATGGCAGTTTAACATGCAGGTTCAGATTCTGGCTCGGGTTCACTTGTAACTTCTTGTCAAACACGGCAAAGGGCGGGCGAAGAACCAACACACATACTGATTCGTCTTGTTTGTCTGCAACTTAATGGGATTACTGATTGGGCCTGGTGACACATTGTGGAGGGAGATCGTAAATTAATCCTCGGTTTATAAGGATGCTTAAGTCATTATGCATGTGGAAAAAGATTAAAATGCATATATTCATTAGTCTTGGGAGTGTTAAACAGAACTTGGCAATTTTGCTGAAAATCCATTTTTCACAGTTCCCTTTACTTCCTACAAACGGTTCTGATTCCTATCAGAACCTGGCAGCACTTGTGACGCTTTAAAGAAGACGGCTTGTTTAACATCGTTCAGACGAAGTATACTAATTAGCATCACAGAAGAAAAAACTGCATATCTATAATGCATTTAGTGGGAAACTCAACAAAATATCTGTCAAATGAAAAAAAGCTGTGATTTTTCACAATATAACAGCAGGATAGGACCGTGAAAAGCAAGTGTTTTGACAGTTTTCAGACTGAGCCGGGCGAATTTAGCGGGTATAGAGCTGCTCTTGTCTCTTGTGTTGATCTCTGGCCTCACCTGTTACAATGAGTACACGTGATCTTGTCTTTTCAGATGTCAGACCAAACCAGGCCAAGCTTTTGTGTACTATCTAGTGTGAAGTGTGAGAGGAAAACAGAGATGCTTGACAGAAATCTGTCAGTAATTTCCTGGCTCTGAAGAACACAGACCATGTGTACCTGCACTCTGAAAACTTCCCCAGCAAAAACTAATCATAAGCAATTCACAAATTCTCTCTCGCTTTCTGTTTTTCTCTTTTGCTCTGTCACTCTCTCTCTTTTGTGGTGTTTGGCCCTTCGTGTGTGGAGTAATAGGGACGATGCTTTCATATTGATTGTTAGCCTGAAGTAATCACTCAGAAGATGAAGATAATAAGCTCAGCAAAGAACTAGAGAGGAGCATGACTGATGCCTGGCGAAATGTTCATGCACTGGTAATGATGTCCCCCTGTATTGATTATTACTTCCCACTTACCCCGGCAATTAGTTACATATTTAATGCAATTCCGTTAAATCAGTGAAAATATTTATTCAGTCTTTCTGTGCCATTTATCTATTACAATATCAATGTCCAATCTTCAAAATTTGCTTAATGCGTTTTATATCAAGATGTTAATCCAGGACTGATGGATACATTTTTATGAAATATGGATTTTAAATGGAATTCTGAACGCAAAGGATTATGGGTAACCAGAACAGAAAGGCAGTGTGAGGAAGTGGTTCTGATTAGTAGGGCTGGGTGATACAGTCTGAACATTATCAAGTTAATGTGTGTGTGCGTATGTATATATAATAATGTATGTATATCATATCAAGTAGATTCAACATCTATCAAAATATTTAAATAAAATCCATCAGACCATGTTTTTTTCAGCACACACATATATATATATATATATATATATATATATATGCAGTTTCTTTTAATATCTTATTAGATTCTATATCTATTAGAATCTAAAAAAATTAGTTCCATTCCTGGGTTCTGATGGTCAGCAGTTGTGTTTTATTCACGATACAGAACAGTTCTGTATATCACTGAGCAAAACCCTTAGCAACATAAACAATCACTAATACAGCAGTGTTCTGTTCTGTGCATTACGTATTTTGGCAAAATTAAATGTTTATTGTTTATTTAATAAAGTATGAGTGACCCCTGCTGGCATTATATTGCGTATTTCATCTTTAATTTTCAGACCATGCCCTACCCCGTAATAAAAGTTTTTCATGCGGATGTGCGCGCGTCTATTTGAAAACCCACAGTTTCTCACATGTGGAGGAAATATTACTGTATCTATGAGTTTTCTGTTTCAGGTATGGTTTTGTTTGTCCATACTGTATGTCCATCAGTTGAAACCGTAATGACGCTTGCAATCCCGCCCTGTGCCGCGAAACGCCCTCTGTTTTAAAACTAACAGATGGAAAACTGAGGTTTTGTCACGCTGAGAGATAAGTAGATGTATGTGTTTGAGAAAATGTCATATATAGCATTGAAAAATTGCAGCTGATAAGCTATTCTCTGCTATTATTTATTTAAGCTTTATTTGCGTTTACGGGACTATTTATTTTAGCGGAAGGACTGCATTTAAAGAACTTGCTTCAAAACAGTAGTATTTTAATACATATTATTTTGGTTTTAATAATTTATTAATTAAATAATTTATCGTGTGGTAACCGTTTTATAAAAGCAGTAAGGTGTCTATGTATTGATTGACTGATTGACAATATATCGCTCAGCCAGTAGTAAACTTGCTTGCAATTTCCATCCCAAAAAATAGAAGTTAGCCGCGTATATCTATTGTTATCTGATGTCAGCAGGGCATTGGCAGACACAATCTCATACTTCACTGCCCACTCATGGGCATATTTCAGTGTCACTCACGCTTTCTCGGGTCACGGCCGACCACCATCAATCTTTGTCGTCGGCCTTCCTTCTCTCTCTGTTGTGCAAACACTACTCATGCCTGACAGAGCAGCGCTGCATGTTCCGCTCCCGCCCAATCCATATTGACGTGTGTCATTTAGAGCTGTGGTCAATGACGAGTCTTTATCACTCCCGTCGCTCCCACCACCCGCTGACAGTTTCCCGTCTGGAGCTTATGAAAAACACCAAAGATGCTTAATGGAAACTGCCTTCTGCCAGCATAAACGGTAATAGAGTCAATCCCAAGACGTGGTGGAGAAGTGCAGGTCGGGAAATGATACCTGCTGTTTGGAGCACATCCAGAAAATCCATATGGATTGAGACGAATGTGGATTTCCATACTTTGAAGCTGGCAGTGCAGCCATATTGTGAGGGTAATGATGCAGAAGGTGTGAGAGCCCTACAAATATCACTTCGCTTTTCCCTACAGTCTATCTGTGGTAGAAATTAATTCACAGTTTTGTTTGAGAAAGGTAGGATTGAAATGGCATTCACTGTCTTATAATGGAAAGTAGAGCAAACAGTAGGTTTTTTTTTTCTTTCGTTTCTGCCCTCCGTCAGGTACCGTGTGATTTTATTTGACACCCTGTTTGATTGATAATTGGGTTGTGATGACTAGAGGGACTTAAAACTTTAATTATAATATGATTAAACAATGCCCCCCTCATATGGGATCAGGCTAACGATGCAGGAAAGCCAATTTAATCCCTGTAAGAATGACTCGGAGCATCACAGGAACGGTAATGAGAGCTTGCAGAGAGAACCCTAATATTCGCTGCATGGCGCTCCGAGTCTTCCTGCAAGGAGTTGTGGTCTTCGATTTGTTACCACACATGCACACAGACGATGGAATGGGGACCTTTCACATTCACTTATCTTAATATTAAGTAATGACCCTCAACATTGCACATTTTGGATGTCACTTATTTGACACCCAATTTGGTTTATGGAATTGTCTACTAAAGTGTTTCAGACAGCACTGCCCAAAGCTTATTCCTTTTTTATTATTATTATTTTTTGGCCATTAATTGGCTCATTTGGAAGAGGTAGTGGGGACCTATTTTATCTAAATTGCATCTGAAATGTATTTATAAATATCTGAGTTTATGTTTATATTTTATACCACTTTCTTTATTTGTATGTTATTTATTTAACATTTTAAATAAATTTAACATTTTTGTCCTTTTCAGTTACTTTTATGAAATAATATGTTTTAATACAAATGGATTTTTACTGTTAGGCTTTTATATATATATATATATATATATATATATATATGTGTGTGTGTAAGTGTATATGTATATATAGATAGATAGATAGATAGATAAAATTATAAGTTATTATTAAGTCGTTATCATCTTCTAATACTTATTTTAAATGACTTATTTTACTTTGTCTTATTTGTTCCTTTAAAGTATGTACTGTAAAACATTTTTTTTTTTTTATGTATATATTTAAGTAATATTTATTTTAAGTAAATGCAGCTTTGCCATCTCTTCGTTTTCACCTGGAGCAATATGGCCCAAATTGAATTTAGTTATATGCATGTGGATAGGATCGTCTCCTCTGAAAGCAATAGTCAGTCAGGTTAGGACCTCAATGGCTGGAGCTTAAACTGCTGCCCACTGTGATATGTCACAACGCATGACCCCAGCAGCTTGAAACCGTAGAGCACTCCGTCAGATCCATATCCCCTAGCTTAACCTTTCATTGCCACCATTTAATGAATCTGAATGGGTCTGTCGGTCTACATCCAGGCCTAGCGTTAAAGCCTGGCTCTGTCAGGCCATTTTGTCTTAAGGCAAAGTGCTCTGCAACATTACAGGTGTACCCAGCTGCCCTCTACACTTCACTTGCACTCGCCGGCTTTAGCTTTGCATTTGCTTACTTGCTTCCCTTTGTTTCGAGTTGAAATCTAACCGGTCCCAAAATAAGTCAGCTTAAAGCAGGTATTTCTCAATTGTCATTAAATCTGGATTATGCCATCTTTCACATCCTCCAGGTTCCTTCTTAATAGAAAAGTGTTTCCAGGGAGAGCGTTAGTTGAGTTTAGTACGTATGGGCTAACTCATCTACAATGCATAGCTGACATTTACACAGCATGTCTTGAGAGCTCCCTGAACATACGCTAACGCAATCTTCTGATTATTTATGTATAAATTCTGCTCGTGTTGTGTGGGCTACTGTATGTGAATGAACAATTTATGAAAGGAAGAATGAATAAAGCCTATTTGGGAGTGCTTTTGAATTGATTCATATGATAAAGGCTCAATTATACTCTCTGTCTTACCTAGGAAGCTAACCACTGTTCGTCACCTCCGTTGTGGTGGCACTTTTCATTAAGGCGTTAGATGCGTGCATTTTCCCATTTGTTTGTCAGTATGTGCGTTTCCCCCAACCCACCGTTCAATGCTCCAGTGGATTTATTCAATGGCGTTCCTTCATTTGGCTGCGTTCGGGTGCAAAAGCGCATGCATAATGCATGTTGGCTGTGCAGATATACTTCAGACCACGTTATTTGGGCATTTTTTAAACACCCAGACTCTGCATCAATGTCCCTTGTGTTTTTCCTTTTATTCCCCAGCTAGCAGTCACCTTGACCTTTCGAAAGGTTAATTTGATATTTTATTCAAGTTTGCAAGGCATGAGAAAAGTTAAGCTCTTGGCAGCTGTGAATTAGCTCTCATAACAAGAGCATAGTAGCTTTTCTGCTGGAAAAATAGCTTAAACTAGTTGGAGAGGCTCATCGGTTATGAGAATTTAGGCATTTTCTGCTGGTCAGGTTGAGAAATCAGCTAAAGACTATAGCTAGGTCATGTCTATACATGCTAAATTGGTTAAGTTGGTCTATTTGGATAATTTTCAGAAGGGAAATGCATGTGTCAGTTGATCAGGATCAGTTATATTATCTAAACCAGCTTGGGATACAAGAAAACGGGGTGAGCACCATCTCGGATAGGTGGCAAGACCAGGTAAAAACCAGCAATACCAGTTTAGTTGAATACTTGTGGCAGTTAATCTACCTTTGTGTAGTAATCTAGTCTCTAAACCTGGTCAAACCAAACCAGTTAGACTGGTCTGTTGAGTTAAGCTGGTCTAGTTTTTGTCATTTGTCAGCTGGTCAGGTTTAGGTGGAGCTGCCACCTAAACCAGCTAAAGACTAGCTTGGCCTGAGCTTGTCAGCTGGTCAGACTCTATCTAAACTTGTTAAAAACCAACTATAACTTCAATAGACTGGTTTACGTTATACTGTTTAGCAACTTAATTGCATTTTATTGTTAGCATTAAGCACAGTTTTTACTGCTATTTGGGGTCCATCAAGGCCTGTTGTGGCACAATTTTCGAATGTAACCAACTAGTTTGGTGCCACTAATCATAAGACAAGGGCTATAAATTAAACATGTTATGCGAGTTCTTTCTCCATTATGAACTGTTCATGATACTGCTTAGTAAGAGAGGAAACGTGCACTCTTCTCATTAGACATGTTAATTTAGTTTTAAAGGGTGGAGAAACCACTTAGGCTCTCCTTTGATCATTATTCATCAAAGCTCTGAAATGCACAAGCAGGTTGCGCTTGTCCTTGTGTGGAACGTGGCAACAAAATTGTTTAAAGATTCACGTGATAAATGTCCCACTCGTTTGTGCAAATGAGCAACAATACCGATTCTCCGAGCTTACAGTTCAGTTCAAGCCCATTTCATATGCATGGGATTCAGCTCATATGCCTCTATCTCCTGCCCTATCTTGCAAATGAGAAAGGTTATCTCACTCGCAGCAACTGATGAATGAATGAGCTTGCAGAGGTTTAGGCCGTCATGCTCCTCCAGGCTGCAGACCAGGTGAGACATATCCTGCAGGCTTAATATTTCCGTACTCTTAAAGGGGAGAGACTCCCACTGAGATCAGATCCGGAACCTTCTGTAGCGCTGCAGGATCCTGCGGCTGGAAGCCCTTTCAGCACGGAGTGAGCATAAAACGGAACAAAGGCGATTACACCCTGTTCTTTGCTCTCAGTAAGTATGGTAGATAAAAGTATAAAAGCAGTTGTCATAGACTTTTCTAAATCAGTACAATTGGGGAATGCAGAGGAAAATTAGACTGATTGGAGAGTCTGACAAAAAGTTTAATTATGAAGTACTATTCTAAAAGTTAATGTTATGTATTAAAAGTAGAATAATAACAATGATTAATGATATTATTTTTGTGAGCATTTGAACATACTATACTGCAAAAAATTACAGTGTGGTATAGTATGATTGTTAAACTGTATTTTTTTTTCTAGATCTATCGACTTTTTTTCTTGTTTTTAGCTTTTTATGTTACTTTATTTATTGGCGTCGTTTTTTCTCCTAGTTTCTCTCCATTTAAAAACTATTTTATTTATTGTTATTGTTATTATTTATTGTTATTGTTATTTATTTAATTAAAAAGCATGATTTCTGTCTCCTTATTTGTTTATTTTTATTTTATCATTTTTCTTTAGAAGTTGCCTATTTTTAGATGTTTGGTGGGGGAAGGGGCAATAAGTCAACTCACTTTTATTTATAAAGCGCTTTTAACAATACAGATTGTAGCAAAGCACTGAACACTGGATCCGGCGATCTGTCCACGGAGCTCATCTAGGTGTTCTGGTCTCCGATGAAGATCATCTCTTTGTGCTGGTACACAGTCTGATCTGGATACGGACTGAGGAACAGAATAAGAGAGAGACAGACTAATATTAGCATAAATGCCATTCTTTTTACGATGTAACGAGTACACCGTGTGTTAAGGGGAGTGTTTCTGTTTCCGGCTGAGCTAATTAATGCAGCCTAACAATCCTTTAATGGATCTGATTAATAAATGTGTATCAGTGTGTTATGTGTAAGCCAGAGTAAAGAGATGTGTCTTTAATCTAGATTTAAACTTACAGAGTGTGCCTGCCTCTCGAACAGTATTAGGTAAATTGTTCCAGAGTTTGGGTGCTAAATAGGAAAAAGATCTGCCACCTGCATGTAGAGTTTGATATTCTAGGTATTATCAAATGGCCAGAGTTTTGAGAACTCAGCACACGTGGAGGACTATAATGTGATAAGAGCTTGCTCAAGTACTGAGGAGCTAAGCCATTCAGGGCTATATAAGTAATTAACAATATACAATAAATGTTATTTAAATTATTATATTAACACAATATTTATTAAAATATCAAACAAGTTTTTAAATATATATATTTTTTGTAAAATTAATTAAATAATACATTAATTATTACACTATACAATATTAAAAATAACACTTGCAATAGATGCAATTTTATTTTATTTTTTTTTATTCTCACATTTTTAAAACCATAATTCGTGTATTTATTACAACTAGAGTTACACAGCTTAAAGGAGAACCTTTGATTGTGTTGGACAAAAGGGGCTCCATGGGTTCACAAGCAACTGATCTAGCCGAATCTTTTAAACTTGGTAATATCCTCTTTGTTTTATCTGCTACATTTGTCTATCACATATACTGAATAGATGTGTGTATGCCTTTGCTTGACCCTTAATACCAGTAAAGAAGAAGATATAAGCAGGGAAGAGGATAGTTTCAAGCACTGGGAACGGCACCCCTTACTCAACATTTCCAGGAAGTCGAAGACCCTCTAAACTCTCAGTGGAGCCTTCATGATCGCGGAGAGATATGTCAGAGTTGACATTTAGACATTTGGAGGAGGTTGATGTAGAAGATGTCTGTTTTTGGTGCAGGAGTGGGGGTGGCAACACTCAAAGGTTGTTTGAAGGAGCGTGAAATGCGATACTGAGAGGGCTAGAGGTGGTTGTTGTTCGCAGCGATATAGCTGCACTGGGAGTAGGTGTTGGAGTCATTGGCATACAGATGGTTCCGAAAGGAAGCCCATCATTGGACAAATGAGGTAGTTGTGGGTGGAGGTGCTATCCAATGCCAGTTTTATGTGAGTTTGACCTCACACTCTTCCGTCTGTCCAGTTAAATGTATGCAGCAATTATCCCATATGTTTCTGTGCATCGCGAAGATCCTTTAAGAAACCCTAATATGCTTCACTCGCACACAAAATGCAAATTCTTGCTGATGAGGGGGTGTATTAAGAAAATTTACTGGCAAATTTATTTTTTTAAGCATTTATCTTTCACAGATTTATATGCTCAATCAATGCAAATATAATGGGTTCAATCTTCAGTACTAATAAAATATAACCTTGAATGCTTTAAGTTGCTTCAGATTAAAGCACCTGCCAAATGAAATTGAAACGTGACAAACTGTTTAAATGCACTATTTTAAAATGCAGTATTTTGCATGCATTTTCATAGTTTTTACATGCATGGCTCTAGCAACGGCAAAATTATTGGTTCAGTTTCCAGGAAGTAGTAATAAAATGTAAACACTGAATGCATTTTACATCACTACATTAGTCCACATTAGTTTCTTTGCAAAACTGTGCCTGTGACAATAAAAAAATGTAAGATTTTGTGATTTATATTTAGATTTTATGGCTTTTCAGATAAATCTATGATTTGTTAAGACTGAAGAAAAAGCTTTTTTCTTTTTTTCATGACAGGTTCAAGTTACCAACTAAATCATCCATTTTAAACTGACCAGTTTATTTACTTGACGATGTTTACTTATTTTTTAAAACATTCATTTTAGGCTGCACCGAAATATTATGCCACGTTACATCACATCTCGCGGCTTAGTTTTTTGCCTTAATCCAGAAGCTCATGTTTTGTTTGACTTCATTTGTGGGGACTGTGATCGCCCTGGGCACCAGTGGTGAATTTGGCATGCTGAATAGCTGGACAGACGTGGCCAGGAAAGGGCTGCAGTCCAGAAAGCATTCGTACACAAAGCCCTGGGCACAGAACCCGCTCTGGCTGCAAATGGAACCACGCCAATAGCTCTCCAGGCCTTGGTTGACTGATGGGTGCTGGAGAAGTTGATGTTTTGTAGGATAACGGTGTCCTTCACCTAGTTTTCTGCTGGTTTTCTAAATGGACCTTCTTGGCATTGTGTGCATGTTTTCTCATTAAGAACTCTATTGTGTTGTGGCAGGAAACTGGAAAGAGTGGTGTTTAACTGCAGCTGCAATATCCGTTGGATCCAGCTGTGGCAGCAGCGAGGCGAAGCCGGACTTCATAACCAGCAACTGTTCTGCAACAACGGAGTCTCCAAGATCCCTCTACAGCTCATGAACATCTCACTCTGTGGTATGGAACATTTTCTCTAAATTGTGGTTGCCATAAAATAAATATCTTGGGTTCAATAAATGGACAGTATACCATAAAATGGCAATTCTGTCATCATTTACTCTCCCTCATGTCATTCTAAACCTAAACTTTATTTCTTCTGTGGAAAGGATACGGCCACACTTTATTTTAAGGTCCATTTCTCACTACTAATGAGCCATCAACTATAACTTATAGCCTCAATAAAATCCTAAATTGCTAAATTACTAAATTAATAAATGGTAAGAGGTAGGATTAGGGATATAGAATATGATCATGAAATATATGTGCTATATAAAGGCAAAATGTTAATAGTATGCATGCTAATAAACAACTACAGTAGTTAATAGTAAGAGCTGGTCCTTATATTAAAGTGTTAGTGAAGGTACTTCCCAACAAAATGGTCCAATGTTGTTCTTGACCCCACATAGTTTCATTTGGGCAATAACAACATTCAAACAACATCAAAATATTCTCCAGAAGACAGAATTTTCATTTTCGGCTAAAATCAAAGTTCTTCTACTGCATATGCAGAAAAAAACCCAAAAGAAAAAATGTTCAGAATAGCTGTAAAACTTAAACAAAGATACATTTTAGCTTGAGCCTAGTGTGGTAAAAATGCTTGATTATGTTTGTTATATAAAAAATTAAATTATAGCTAGTGCTTTAATGTCACAACCTTAAAAAGGTATTTTTAAAGTAAGGGATGAATAGAAATAATTTTCTATGCCCACATTAATGACATAATAATTTTCCTTCCACAAATGCGGTCAATCGTGCTGTGCCATTTCATTTATTTATATTAACTTGTACATATTTATGTTAAAAATCATGCATAACTTTTGTTGTTTTATGTATCATGACTGCTTGTTTGTTTACCACCAAGATTTGCCAGAAATCAGCGTAAGTCACAGTAACCTGACAGTGATAGAAGGTGACAGGGTCACAATCACCTGTAATGGATCAGGAGTGCCGGTACCGGAAGTGGACTGGACTGTTGGTGGACTACACTCCATTAACACACACCAAGTAAGGCAGACTTTTGCTTGTAGCATATCGACTACCTTCTAAGGATATTAGTTAAGGTAGATAGACGTTAAGGTAGACATTTAATTTAGTCGAACAAACAACTTTGAAAAACATGGGTCTAAACCAGCTAAAAACAGCTGGGAATCCAACTATACCAGCTTAAACCAGTTTAAACCATCAATGCAGTATGTGCTTTTTGAGGCTGGATAGCCAGTACTACCATTTTAAATGGACTATCTATCCCTAACAGTCTGGTTTTAGCTTTAAAATTAACTTTGGCATTTACTCAATTTAAGATCTATTAAATGACTCACTTGAGCCTCACAATGGCTGGTTTACACCATAAACCATTTGTTGAATCTGTGCAAGCTTGGTTGTGTTTCCAAAAGCTATCGTATCTTTCTCTCTTCCAGTCCAATCAATATCCGCCGAATGTCCACTCCATCAACTTAACTCTGGTCAACGTCAGCCGAGATGATAACAGCTTCATGCTGACCTGCATCGCAGAGAATATAGTTGGAATGACTAATGCCTCAATACAGCTTTCGGTACAGTGTAAGTGCCTCTTTACTTGCTTCCTGCCTCTGGAATATCTTTACATTCAGCCTCACTGCCTCTAACGTGACAATTCTGCCTCTGTATAGCTCACTGAACTGGCCTCTTTAGCTTGTTACCGTCAATTGCTACTGTGCCTCATGGCTACAGACTCAGCTTCTTAATTTGTATTGCCTTTTATTTTAAAAGTAGGCATTTAGGGAGGGTAGATCAACGGTAAGTTTTTTTTTTTTTTTTTTTTTCCCAAAGTAGTAAGTACTATAGATCAAAATGGATCTTAGAAATGCAGAATCAATGCAATAGCAAGGTAGTGGTGAAAATACATTCTATTATTCCAGTTTAGCATGTAGGAACTTTAAAGTAAGCCATTGTGGCAGTTATTATTGCTCATAAATCTAAACATTCTAGCTCTGTGGTGCTTTCAAAACATCGCTGTTTGTTTGAGGATTCCGACCTGCTCAGCTGGTGTAAGTTTGGGGTGGAGCTCCCTGACTGACTGACCAATGACAATGAGAGAGAGAGGGTGTTCTGGAAACCTGTTTGACAGTAGGTTTAACACACTTTTATGTAACTATTTGTAGCTATGTACTGTAGGTAACTATTTTACATTGTAGTCAATGGGTAGAATTCTTATGAATATCTACAATCTCATTTGTACGTTTTTATTCGTTCTGCTTGCTCCCCATTGCCACTTCTGTTTAGGGGTGTCCCTTTATGCTTACATTTTAATTTTATTCCTAAAAAATTATTCCATACAAATCATGTTATAAAATCATACAAAATCACCACTTTTAGGTTTTCTCATTAGATTGGGTCGGCAGTTGTGTTTAATGATGTTAGTGGCACAGAAATTACAAACTGCCTTTTAAATGCCGTTTTGAATATTAGTTCACAGTTTCATAATTATTATTATTTAAATTTAGCCAATTTTGCGCAAATTGCTTTCAAATCAAATTCTAAAATGTCCAATAATGATAAATTGCTTCACAAGCAACTCTTACTCCTACAAAAAAGATGTCTGTGTGTTGTAGGAAAGTCATTTGTGTAGTTTATTGATCTATGAAAGCAAGGGCTGTTCTTCATCTGGACTTTTCACATGAAAAAAAGGCTGTAAGTGAAATATTAGATAGATTTATCAATGTTATCATGTTTCGGTGTGGAGCAGACTACATGTGATTGCTTTGTGGCAGAGTTAGGTGGTGTATTTTCTGTGTTTGTGTGTTGTGAAAATGTTCCAGTTTTTGTTCACTTAAAATGTGTTTTGTGCCTTATATTACTCTTGGGGGAAAAGAAAATCAATGCACATTATATTTTAGCAGTAAGAAAAAAAGGAAGTTTACTTTTCCCATATAGGGGTAGACATGCAAAAATAATGTCCCAAATGAAAAAGAAAATGAAAAAAAAAAAACAATCCTGAAGCAGTAAGCAACTCATGAAAATTGGCAAAAAGAAACTATGCCTCTAATCAAACATATAAATCCTACCCCTGAGAAACAATAACCAAAGAAATCCAAAAAAGACAATGAAAAGGCTGAGAACAAAGACAAACACTGCCTTAAACAAGGACATATATAAAGACTTGACTCTACCAAAAAACACAACAGGATAATGAAACTTAACTTTGTCTAATTTAACTAGTACATAAATATTAACTCCAGAACAGACTAACCAGTGTGCTTGTCCTTATAGTTAAAACTATTGGAGCACTCAGATTATGTTTTACAATGTGTCATTATAAAATGATATACAGTAGCGATGAAATATTCATTCAGCTGTTGTCTATACAGAAAGAAAATGCAATGTAACAACACGATATTCAACAACAGCTGTTTCCGCCCACTTGGTATGAAGTAAGGCAATTAAAGACCTTATAAGAACACGGCTATATACAATTACAACGTAATGTGAGGTTGCGGTGTTGTATCTGTATTTACATTTATACTGAATGGTGTTGGCCAACAACAGTGTAACATGATTCTTCCCACACTCAATATCTATTGACCATGTAAAATTGCTTAGAGAGGCAAAATCTGTGGAAATAAGAGACACTCTTTCTCTCTCTCTCTCTCTCTCTATTTTTCTCCTATAATCTCTGTCCTTGAGACTGGAGAATAATAAAAAATAAATGAATAAATATTTGATATCAGTGAATTAAAAGGTTTAGGTGTAGGCTTGCAGACTCCAAACATTTAGTCCTTTATTATAATATTTAAGCTTAAAATACCTTTTTCTAGAAGAATTGAGAGACAATAGCTCTATTCATGACGCACTGAAATGAATTAACCACTCATTTGATCCCTGATGAATGTTTAATATGAACGTTTGACATATTTACGGCATCATAATTGCTGACGGTTGCCGTCAAACATACGGTGGGTGGAAAAGATGATGGAAACGTTTATGGGCTGCAGTTGTTTCCCACCTTTGGCTCTGCGCCTTCATTCCATGAAACATCCGCTCGTCCAAATGCTTGATGTCCAGCCAGGCAGTTAACCTGGGATCTTCCTGTCCAAGAGGCAGGATAGTGGATCAAACAAATATCCGTACGGACCACCCAGAGGCCAAAGTCCCACTCATGCATAAACGCGGTTTATGATAATCCATGCTCATTGGTCTATGTATTGATGTTGGATGGTGGCACAAAGTACTTAATCCTCTCTCTATAAAAAGTATTTTGTTTCTCTCTTGCAGTCCCTCCTGTTATCATTAAGTTCGAGGAGCCGCAGAAGTGGCACGACACGTGTATGGTCTTCACGGTACGTGCAAACCCCCTGCCCACCCTGCGCTGGTACTATAAAGGTGAGGAGATCAAGCCAACTGAATACGTCCATCCAGATATGGATATCTACCAAGACAATCTAGAGGGATGCCTCATGTTCAAAAACCCCACACACCACAACAATGGCAATTACACACTGGAAGCCAGCAACTTCCTGGGTGTGGCCGTCAAAACTGTGTACGCCCACTTTCTGCAGCCACCTTTTGATGGTACGTGACTCGATTACATCACCTGTTTTTCTAAAACCTATAGTTATATAGCCTGTCAAATGGTAGTAAATAAAAGTCAAGTTCTCTTATTCTGGGCAAGCATTTCTATGATTAGAGCTGTTAGGTCACAGATGCCGTGTTGAGAAACAGAACCAAATGTCGGTTAAAGGCCCTGCTTGAATTGCTTATTAACACCCGAGGTGAGAATCCTCCAGGTTCATAGATAAATATAGATATAGAGCCTCATTTGGAAAGTTCACATTTCTTGGGATGATAGTACAGGGACGTGTGTGTGTGTGTGTGTGTGTGTGTGTGTGTGTGTGCACTTTCATACCGAAAGACTTAGGTAAGGTTATAGGTAAGTATTGTGTGTGTGTGTAGCATAACCTTTTTATGAAATTCATTAATAGGGTGATTATTATTATATTATATTACATATTCATAATTATTTTTACATTTTAAAAAGTGTTACAATAAAAGAAATGGCCATTTTAAATGTTAATAAAATTTATGATCAAATACAGTACATGTCTTGGTGAGAATAAGACATTTTATTAAAAAACATGATGAGCACTTATTTTTACATAAAAAAAAAAATCTAATTGTGTTGATTCCGTAATAGGCTGTGGCTTGCACATGTAACATGTATACATGCAGATCATATTATGCCCTCATGTCTGGTTTCACGTCAATATAATGTTTAATAGCGTGTTAAATATTAAATTCCAAAAGACTCATATTTGAACATTACCATAATTGCACAAGAATGCTGATCATATATAATACCATTTTAAAAATGTTTACCTCAGTCCTTAGAGCTGTACATTTCGACATTTTCAAATCTAGTAATTATATACCACTGTGTGTGGTTCTCTCCCCCCCACCCCCCCCCCCCCTCTCTCTTTTTTCTCAGGAGACTACATATATTATGGTGAGTGTCCCTCTTTATTTGTTTGCTGCATATATTTTTTGTAACTTATTTATTAGTTTTGCATTAGTATGAGTTTTATTTATTAGAATGATTTAGAAACAAGCAATCTGATCTGTGCAATGAACAAACAACTACCCTCTACACAATTACCTTGGCCTTATTCTCAGATGGCCGGGCGCCACAGTTGGGCATGCTGTTATTAGACCTGTTTTGTATTTTTGGCGTAATGTGACCGATATCTGTCAGTACGGGAGA
This sequence comes from Enteromius afrohamiltoni, assembly GCA_034779775.1. NCBI lineage: Eukaryota > Metazoa > Chordata > Actinopteri > Cypriniformes > Cyprinidae > Enteromius > Enteromius afrohamiltoni. Next base: position 5,796,967 of record JAUYWG010000066.1, on the reverse strand, counting down.
AAAATCAGATCCTTTTCCACATGAAACTGTCCAAGGGAAGTTATTGACCTTCACAAGATTCTTACACTGGTATCACCCTAGTTTACCATATTTAATCAAGTTGGGGCACAGAAACTGTGCGAATGACAGATTGTTACTGTCAAAGCTCTGAATGAAGTTGGATGGCTGTAGTATGAAGTATCAGGCCATACACACAGGCCCTTTGTCGAGTTAAAAAAAATGAAAAATAAGAACAGCCTAAGGCTTTTGTTCAATACTACATGAGTAATAGCTGCAGCCTAATCTGGGATCGGACTCCCTGTCGAAACGGCAGTAGCCTTGCAAAAAACAGGTCTAATCAAACAGTATTTGCCCCAAAACATATTTAGCGAATAACCCCCAGACGGTTCTCTTAAAACCAGGATTGTCTAGTCTAGTTCCTGGAGGGCCGCCTTCTAGCAGAGTTTAGCTCTGGCACTAATTATACACACCTGAACCAGAAAATCAAGGCTTTCGTACACTAAAAACTTCCAGACAGGTGTGTTGGGGAAAAATTCTGCATGAAGTGGCCTTCCAAGAGCAAGTCTTAAAACAGTTACTTAGAGTAAATATGTAATACATCTATAACCTTTTAAGGTCTGTTTTAATAACAAGTTTGTGGATTAGTAGTTAGTGAAAATGAATTGAAAATGATATGGAGAGAAAATGAAATCTATGCTACTTATACGGTGGCCCTAAAATGTATTTAGACATTAAAGCCACAGATATATTTTAAGCTGTTTTTAAATGATAATACAATATCATGCATATACTGTACTTTCGGACATCCGTCTGTCTGTCTGTCTGTCTACCTATTTACCCATCTAATGGTCTATCTTACCTAACCTTGCCTACCTCACCCACCACCCTACTTACCCTACCTACTGTACCTATCCTACTTATCTACCTACCCTACCTAACTATGCTTTCATATCATCATACTTTAAGATTTTGATACAGTATTAGTATATATCAGTATTTTAATATAACAAAATGTGTTATAAGACCTATAATTTGATCAAATTTCTATAATAATTAGAATTTTATTTATTTTATATACCATTGAAAACTCTTGTGTTAATACAATTATAAAATACAATTATGAAAAATTAATACTTCAGCAAGGTTGCATTTGAACTGATCAAAGCATACCACATAAGTTCTCATTTTGGGGTTACAGCAATGTTATCTTCAAAGAGTTCAAAAATATGTTCTTCTTCTTTCCGAGCAACATTACACTTCACAACAGTTGTTTGTTTTCTAGTGAGTCCGACTCCGACAGCTATTCCAACCATGACACATCGGCCTGAAGAGGACACATTTGGCGTGAGTGTTTTTTTTTTGTTTTCTTTAGTTTTCTCCTGAGATCGAAAGCACCCTTATGAAGTATAATGAGGTTTCTTGAACATCTTGTTCTCAGGAACACAAAGCAGTGGTGGCAAAAACAAACTATTCTAAACCATTTTCTTTTTGTGCATTTTTTTTTTTTTTTTTTACCTCCTATCTGCCGGTTCCCTAGTGTCTTCTGTGTTTTACAGCTGCTAAAAAAAGTACTTTTGTTCATCTTTGTGCTATAATTGACTGGAAAGAGATTATATTCTCATCTGAAGGTTTTAATAGGGAATCCAGTGCAGACACAAAGAGTGGTCATGGCCCTGATTGTTTAGAGGTCCTTGTTACAGGGAATAGCTTTTTTGCTTCAGATAGCTTTATTTCAGCACTTTGACTGCATTGATTTATTGTCTTTACTTTGTGTTTATCTGGAGCATTTAGACATTATATTAAGTTGTACATTTTGTATTTCCCATAAGGAAATGTATCGAGCGATAAAGAGCGATATCTCTTTCTTACAACACTTAACCTGAATTATTATTTTAATAATTTTTTTCCCCTTTTATATGCTTTGGACTTATCTTTTCAAGCAATTTATCAAAGCTATCGCTGCCATATGCAACTTATGACTCCAATTACATAAACCTCTCATGATTACGGCATCAACATCAATACAAGTCAAGACACGCTTCATAGGATTCCTATAAAATTGCATTTTTTCCTCCTGCGGAAAACACAAGAGATTAGATAGGAATATTTATTTGTTAAAATGTGTCAAAATGTGTGTTGCTAGTTATATTATTTTTGTACTGTAGTTCCCTCATAATAAGATTTAAAAAAAAAAAACCTTTTAGATTGTCATTGTATTAGCAAATAGGACATGTTTTGAAATTCAAGCTAACGTTATATCATGCTAGCATGTGTTTCACAGTGTGCAGAATGTGAACAGAATGCAAATCTTCTCTATGCGTACATAGAATACCCAGATGACCTACTAAATTTGCCAAAATGTGCAACCAAGCATACAGTTTCCCACAATGCAGTGCACTTGACTTGACCTTCCATTCCAGTGTGATTAATGAGAATGGAAGAGACTTCTTACTATACTGAGTGCATTTCATTTGCTGATAATTTTGGGGATTATTTCATATTTGTACACACAGGAGAACCTCTCAACAACCGTCTCTACTTCAAATACCCTGCCACATGAATTCGTTCTTGACCTCATTCTAATCTAAATAAATTAGGTTATCCATTCGCATAAAACATGTCTAAACTTTTTCCAGAAATGCACAACCTTTTCTTTACAACCTTATGCCACAAATTTGTGAATGAGAACCATTATTTGATCTAGTTAAGGCGTTTAAATAGCTAAAAATGTACTGTGGAAATTAAACATGATGAGACAACACAACAACAATATAGCATGCTAATGTTCATTTTATCCTTTTATATCATTACACACACACACACACACACACACACACATACACATACATACATATATACTGTATATATATTTTTTCTTTTTTTCCCCCACAGTGTTTCTTTACTTAGTAGGCAAGTAAACACTTCACACTGAAGTCTGTCCGGAAATGAAAAAAAGAAAAAGAAAATAAAAAAAGTCACTATACTTAAAGCGTATTTGTAGAAAAACAATTGTACAAAAGGTAATCAATCATAAGGTTACTACAATAAAACCATGGTTAAGTATGCTAGCATTCAGTTCCAAACATACAGTAATCAAATATTACTGCTAACCTGCTAAAGCTAAGCTAAATGCTAACTTGTTCACGTTTTCATAAATCTTTCTCTCATCTACTATTTTGGTTCTTCAAATAAATGAAATGTTGTTTCCTGCTTTTCTAGGTGTCGATTGCGGTTGGCTTGGCTGGCTTCGCCTGCGTTCTCCTTGTCGTTATGTTTGTGCTAATCAACAAATATGGCAGACGCTCAAAGTTTGGCATGAAAGGTAAGCCAGTGTAAACTATTCAGCGGGAAACTTGGCACCTTGCGTTATTAGCGAATAAGTGTGACATCAACTGACTCGTTTTTTTTTTTTTATACCAACAACTGTGATTTGTAGGAAGAATGCTAATTGTTCTATTTTAACGATTTGCTCTGACTCAAAATGTTGAGCTTCTTGGTCTTGTTTGACATTTCAAATTGTTCAGCGAGGCCAAATCAGGTTGAATTTGGCAAATGTTTCTTTGGGAGTTCAAACGTGTATGTACATCTTTAATCGTTCATTAAACTGAATCCTAATGGCATGTCATGTTTACCGATTTCAAGGAATAATGGGCCTGATGGAGTTTCAGCCACGCTTTTGGTTTCTAAATAGGATTCATATGTTACTGCGCTGGATGGACCCTTGGGTTTGTATGAAGTCCAAAGCCTATGCTTTGCTGGCGAGCAGTTAGCGGATGCCGTAGTTAGCCGTCTCTTTGCTTACGTGATGGGATGGCGGGATGCTAGGCTCAGTCATGCTTTCCTGATTCTCAGATGGGTTTGGCAGGGTTGTTGTTTTCCTCTCTCCTCTCAGAATCCTCCAAAGCTCGATCGGTTTGGCTACCCGTGATGCATTTTGGCTGCTTTTTTAGCCGTAGCTGTGGGAAACAACCCTGTTTTGCGTACCAGCTCTGACATGAAACCCAGAAATTTAGAATTTTCCCCCTTGACATTTTAGTCGTTATGAATATGAGTCATCCAGATGTCATATAATTGCTTAGTAATGAACGTTACGTTGACATGTAGGCTCTACGACCAACACAAATGCTCAAGTATCAAAGGGATGATTAATGTGATGCTTTCAGTACCCGGAGCCTCTTGCCATATTGTATTTTTCATTCGACATCAGTGGCTGTCTGGTGGTAACGGTGTCAGAGTACCCATAAGCCCCCTGTACGGCACAGACAGAGCTCAAAATGAATGCATGTCGTTTTGGCTGACTCTCTCTTGCCTTGGCACGATGCCACATTCGTTGACTTTCTCCGTTTCACTTTGGTTCCCACGGGGACATTCTCCCCCACCTCCCCTTTTTCTATCGTGTTTTACAACCGCTACCCTTGTCTCTTCTCTTCACCAATCCCTTTATACCCTCTTCTGTCTGTTACCCCCCACTCTTGTTGACAGAAAGCGAGAACTCTCAATCCTTTTTTAAAAAAGCTAATTAATTGCAGATTAAACCGATAATGTAAACGGATGTGGAATTAAGCAAAAGAATGGAGGAGGGAGGAGAGCTGTGGATGGTGCTGGAAGCAGTCCGGCTGCCGGTTCCGGATTGATCAGACTCGTTCCGGCTGTTTGGGTCTCCAGCAAATTACAGGAAGATGATTGTTGTGCCTTGGTTTGCTTGTATCCTGTGGTTCAGACTCTAGAAAGTCTGCCAAATTGTATTCTTTTATGAGAATACAAAGCCATGGCTTATTGTTGGGTACAGTACTTATTGTTGGATATTAAGTTGCATAATTTGCATCTGGTACTTTCTTAAATCTTAAGTCTCTTGTTAAATATATATACAACATTGACTGTGCTTATAGACATGCTGTGTGTTTTTGATTTATTAAGTATATAAAAATACAAACATGCATGTATATACATGCATGTATACATTTAATGAAAATATGTTATGTTTATATATTAAATATATTTAGATAATAAAAAATAAATATAAATAAAAATATAAATGCATTTACATGTAAATACTTTCAAAATATATACTGTACGTGTGTGTTTTAATATAAAAAAATAAACTCAGCATAAACGCATATATTATGTAAATAAAAACTTTTATTTTGGATGTGATTAATCATTTGACAGCACTAATATAAATATAATTGTAATCGATATGTTTTCTTTTATTTTATATAATTACAATTGAACTTTTATTGCGTTTATGTATGAAATAAATAAACAAAATAAATAAATGAAAATACTACATTTGCATTTAATAATAAAAAAAGACCTGGAAATCAATTTAAATAAATTAAATAAAAATAAACATATACAATATATAAACATATATATAAATTATGAATTACTATTATATAGTTTTCTATATTTTTAGATAGATAGCACTTGAACTTGTACTATGATGTGCATAATACATTTTGAGTAATAGCAAAAAGAACATGATACCGCAGTAATTAATATTTAATATTAATATTTAATTTATATGACTATTTAAAATATATAAATTCTTAAATATATATATTTTAAATATTCATATAGTACCTTTAATATTCTGGATATGTATATATTGTATATTTATAAATGTGTATATATATATATATATGATGTTTGTTGATTTGTAAAATTAGACAGCTTTACCACAATCCCCTTATTCTGCTAAACGCTGCCATAGTAAACTTGAAGCAATGTAAACTTCATTCCTTGGCCTTGAGCCTACTTTGGCCTTCAAGTCTGACCTCAAAGCGGCAAGCGCCCGGGGATAATATGTGGCCTGCTGTCACCCTATTCAGCGATTTTATTATTCCTTTATTCAAAATCAAACAGTAGCCCTTTCTCCCAGACTGTCTGAGCTGAGAGCGGTGGAAAAAACTGTTTGTACTTCGGTATTGAGACTTTACATTATTCTTTTGGTTCTCGTCCAATGCGATGAATGAGAGTTGTTCATATGAACTGAGGCATAAATAATCTTAATCTACTCCTGTGGTGAAAAGAAAAAGATTCGGTACAAGGAGCGCACAAAGTCCCTCAAAAAACATTAGTATTTTTCTGAAGTACTTGTAAATTAAGCTGTTCGGGGAGATAGCGCTTTTTGTCTCCGTTTTAAATGTTATTGGAGATACATCGCTTTCTGTTGTGTCCTCAAATACTTCCTGGTGGATGTTGAAGAAAAGATATCTGGGGAGATCTGGGTCCAGTCTTTGTTCATCTGCAAGTGCTACCTGGCATCGCTGGCTCTCTATAGCAGGACCGCAGGGTGTTTAAAACACCCCGCCTCCTGATTCTTATTCCAGCCCGCATCTTACGTCTGAGTTAAACTTTCTCTGAGGGCTCGCAGTGAGATCCCATTATTACCATCTTAAATCTGACAGCAAGGCTCTCACACAAATGGAAAAGGCTTTTTTTTTTTTTTCTCTTTCTCTCTTAGAAGTCCTCACATCTGAGAAAGAATATGTGTGTAAAGTATATGTGTGTGTATATGAGAGCTCTGTAGCTCCAGTGCTTGTATTCATCCTTCTGGTTCAATAAAATAGACAGCCGTAGTTCTGCACTTCCAGACTTCATTTCTGTGGATGTGGAGCTCAAATGCTTTGCTTCAGGTTACTTGTGACAGTATATTCAATTTGACTCAAAGCATATTGCTCATTACAGACTTAGTGATCTTAAAACATCAATAGCACATCACACTTCCTGTGATTTACGTATATTTGCTTGAGTTTTGTTTCTTTTTTAACTCTTTGGAGCCGGTTTTGCCCTCAAAGGCTTCCTGTGGTGTCTCAGTCAATTAAAAGTGTGTTTGAAATGGATTTCGCTCCGCTTTGTATGAAGAATGATTAACTTCACCCCGTCAGAGATCTCTTACAAGTCTAAGGCGGGAATTTATGAGCCATGGATTATTATCTTGTTTTATGAATGATTTGGAGGTTCATCTATGTGATGCTTAATTGTTGTGGAGAAATAATGGCATGTAAGAGCTATTACATTGTTCCAAAGAAAACAGTTATACCAATTATATACAAAATAATATGAAATTAAGTGTAATATTAATGCTATTAATATTATATACCAAATAATCGAAGTTAACGTTTTTACGTTTTTTTCATAATTTCATGATTTATTACTAATTCTGTGTATGTTGTTTGTAAATGTTTATTTATTTATTTTTACTTTCACTATCACAGGCTTAAGTGACATCACATGGCTTATTACATTTTCCTTACAGTTATTGCAATTAGAATTGTATTAAATGGAATAATTATCATTATTTTATTTATTTTATCTGCTTAAAATCTGCTTAAACATTTATGGATTTCAAAAAGATATTATATATTTATAATAAGAATATGGTATATAACAAGAGTTAGTTAATTTATTATTATTATTATTTTCATTATAATAATAATATAATTATAATTATGACTATCATAAATTATTTCTAGAATTTTATGAAATGTAATAATTATAATTTTTTGTATTATTTTATCTTTTTAAAGTCTTGAACATTCATAGATTTTAAAATAATATTACATATTTATAATACGAAAATGGTATATAACATGAATTGATTTATTAATTTTTATTGATTTATTACAGGTTTAAGTGACATCACATCACTTACTAAATTTTCTCACAGATGATTATGATGATTAGTATTATTAATGTCATTGTTGAGTTTATTGCAATCCGTTTATATAGAATCATATTAAATATAATAATTATTGTAATTATTTTTATTTAATTTGATATGCTTAAAATCTGCTTAAGCATTCATAGATTTTAAAATGATATTATATAAGATAATTTATAATATACAGTAGTATATAACTAGAATTTGTTGGCAGGCAGTTGTTTGGTCCCTTTTAAAATATGTTAGCATTTATGCTAGCAGGACTGATTAACAAAACATGCCAAGTTAGTTCATCTTAAGCTTTAGTTCTTTCAGAGATTGACCCATGAGCAGACATGTCAAATGGTTCTGTAGACCTTCTAGTTTCCTCTCCCTCATCTATACTGCTCCAGTGCACCTAATGAGAGATTGTGTGCTAGCAGCAGCCTGATTAAACTTCAGCTAGTATGACACCAGCTGGAGATTGTTCACTCTGTGTTTCTTCTTCTAACATGCAGTATGCTTGATTTATTTCTGTGTTCAGGTAATAATTACAGATCTTTTTGAAAAGCATAATGAAGAGGAGATGAGGAAGACGACCAGTGTGCGACCTCATTTGTTCTCATTGACAAGGGTGGTAATCGGTGATCGATCGTAGATGGCTGAACTGTAGTGGCTACAGAAACCCAATCTCCCCTAATACACACCCACTCACACACACTTCAGCTATCCTCAGTTCTGGCATTGCTGCTGCACAGAAGTGATTTGGTTCTGACCTCACCAGGTGTAGTGCTGAGTTAGCTTTACTGTGAAATCTGCCATATAAAGCATTTCTTTATGTTCCGCCTTTGTAGCTGGGAATGACCCATTTTATTGTCGCACCGTCAAACAAATGTCTTTCTTTAGCTCCTTCATTTGTTCTTTATACTTGCGTTTTCTCCCAACTGCCTTCTTTCCTTTCTGCCCTACCCTTTGCAGCTTTGTCCCATTTGCTACTTTTGTACTTTATTTTTCTCTTCCATGCCCCTTGCAAATTTTTTCTTCCTTCCTTCCTACTTTTGTACTATTTATTCCCCTTCTTTCCTTCCTTCTTTCCTTCTCAATTAATTGTTCCTTCTCAATTTATTTTCCGACTAACTACAAACTTCCAGAAATGTTCTCTTCTCTTCCAATTTTCCATCCTTTCTTTTTCCCTACTATCTTTTTGCATTAATTCCACCTTCCTTCCTTCATTCTTCCTTCTCTCCTACTTTCTTTCTATTTGCTTCCATCACATTACTACCTTCATTAAACACATTTTATGTCTATTGTTTTTCAGTCTTTATTCTTCATTTCTTCCTTCCCTCCTTTTTCCAACCTGGTCTCATAAAAATACGTACCTCTGTGCAAAACAGTTTTTTACGTGCCTTACTGCAGCTTTTACCACAGTTTTTTTAAAGAGAAATGTCCAGTGAGCTGCGCTAAAACATGGGTTTAATACATGAACCCTTGCACATTTTTATTACGTTGATATAGGTACATATTGCTGTGTTTTTTTTTTTGTTAAATATCCGTGGACTGTTGCTAAAAGCATGCAAATGCAAAACTGATTCAACTGCATTTACTTCCTTTTAGACAGATCTGAACGGTTTTGTCGAACCGAGCTCCTTGCCTCTCGAGTACATCTCTGTTCTCCATGAGCTACCGAACAAACTTAAAATCCATGAAAACCTATAGATATGAAGCTGGGTAACGTACTTATTGGTACATATTTTGTGTCTCACTAAAAAGTGCACCGAGGTACGTTTATGCCATGAGCTTTTTCCGTCCTAATATCTTTGCTAAAGCTTCTTTACTACTTCCTTTTTGTCTGGTTTTCACTATAATCCTACTTACATTTTGTGCAAGCATGTAAAATCAGCATGATTTATGGTTTCACAGTGGATACTACAAAGACTACAGGTCTCATCCATTTGTTTTTGATTCTTGGTGGGCTTGGAAACACATTCATATTTTACGTGCCTCCATTTTTATCTGATGTAACGATTCCAACTGGCTGTGCTTCTTCAGAGTTCAGCACCTTCCCTTTAGGGAATGCAGAGATTCATCTGGTGATATAACATCGGAAGGGGAAGCAAGGAAAAGAGGCTTTTAAAACAAAAAGAGCAGGACAAGAGAACAAATGATTCTATTAAGCATCCGTTGCTTGTCGTCCTTCAACGATAGATTCCCTGCCAAAAGGGCGAATGGAATAAAATTCTTTGTTTCGCCCTCTTAGCAGTGGCCTTGTATCTAAATAAAATCTCACTCTTTGCCTAGGAAGCTTTAGGTGAGGCTTTACTTTGAACCAGGACAGTGTAATGATATTAGCATTATGTAATTATAAGGCAAATGCAATGTTTTCCATCTTTCCAGAGCACTGAATGTGACGTTCTTGGTTTTTCTTTTCAGTAAAGGTTATACATCTGTCATACTGTTGGTGTCTGCATCTGTTTAAATTTACAGAAGTGATTTAAGAAACATGCACACTCAGAAATAAAGGTATGAAAGCTGTAATTGGGGTTAAAAGGTCTGTACCAGTGTACCTTAGCACAACAGTCTGCTGTTTGAAAAGTCTATTTCTGAGATTGTAGAAAGCATATTAAATTAAACTTAAGTGCCTACAATAATGTTTCAAATAACTTGTAAAATTAAACGTCAAAATATGGATAAAATAATCTCCCATCACCATTCAGCATAACATATGCTTATGCAAAAATGAAAAGACAGACATTTAATTGTCATCCAAATATATAAATGACCGTGCGATTATATTAAATGTACTACTTTAAATTGATAATAATAATAAAAAATGTCAAACTTTAAGGGTTAAGCTGTCTTGGATTTTATCTCTCAAAACGATGGATATTATTAAAAAATATGGAGATTAGCAAAAATAACAATGTAACCTCTTATTTATGTAAGATGAGCATAAAGCAATTTGTTTTATGTTTGTATTTTTAGACCTAATACATACATAAAACGTATTTTAATTTAATTTTTAATGTATATTATATTCATTTTGGATAATTATATGAAATATATGGTGTTACAAAACATTGTTATAGATTTTTTTTAGATTTATTATACAGAATAAAAGTAGTTGCACTGCATAATAATATTTATGATATGAAGAAGTGTTAGATGAGTTCAGAAAATGGTCCTTGTGAAAATACTGTGCTGCATTTTGTGGAGTTTATTTTGCTCCATTGCAGCTCTATTAATGCTTCTTTATAGCAGAAGGTGCTGTGGCCTGTGTTATCTACACCTTGGTGCCAATAGTTACTCTATTTTATATCAGTGGTTTCTCGTTTTGACTTCACATGTTAGCTTTGAGGAGTGTACTATGGGACTAATTGTGCCAGAGTACTTAAAATCACAATAAATAACACACTTTCAATTCACCGCCACCTCCACCTGCTTCTCTGGGCACTTGCACACAGAATCGGTTCTCACTCTCTCCACAGTTGATTGGAGTTGCCAGTGATGGCCTGAGCTGCACTGTCATTTGTCACTGTCCATTTTTGTGCGGTGTCTACCTCTACCTCCGATGACCCCCGGCGCATGAGAGCAGGCACCTGCGCTCTGAGGAACCAGGCTCCACGTGTCAGCCGGTGAACTTGAGCTGCCAGAGCAGGGGCGGGGCCTGACAAGACAGAGTATTAAACTCTGACACTCACACCACGACTCTCTCTCTTCCCCTCGGTGACTAACCAACCGTTTTCAGACCCCAGCACCTCCACCTTGTCTGCTTCGGTCGCCTTCAGTCTATCCTGGCCCCCATCACCCTGACACTTTCCCCTCAGCTTCCTGATGCTGTGTGCACTCTCTTCTCCTTTCGTCTCACCCACCATCCCAAACGTCTGTCACAAGGGTTTTTCCTTTCCTTTGTGCACCATTACCTGTGCAGCGCCGAAGGGCGATTAGTACACACCAGTGAAACAAAGTATATCACTCCTGACTGGCTCTCAGCCTTGAAGCCTGACCCAAAGGAGAGAGGAGTGCTGATGCAAGTCCAAAACATAGCTGAATAGAGTTCTGTCAATTATTTTGCTTGTTTTAAAATTTAAGAAGTAAATAACATTTAAATATGATTTTATCTATCTATCTATCTATCTATCTATCTATCT
>JAUYWG010000066.1:5767649-5781416 GCA_034779775.1 Enteromius afrohamiltoni | reverse complement strand
ATAGCAAGGGGAGGCAGCTGACTCGTCACAATACTTAGGAATAATGCGTGACTTAGACAATGTTACTCAGAATCCCTTTCATTTTCAATCCACAAATAGAGCTGCAGCTGTGACAGTTGAGTTATGAAGTTTTCTTGGCATTGCAGAGATGTGCTACTATAAAAAAAAGTGACTCTGTTGATGTCTGGTCCCACATAGACGAGGAAAAGGCCTCAGATGGTTTCGAAATCCCATGACAGTGACAGTTAACATGGTAGATCCTTGGCTAGAGACGCTTCTTCTTATGTAGAGTGTTTTGATGGCAAGCTTTGTTCAGCCTTGCTTTGGAAAGCTTCAAACAGGCAGGCGTGCAGCGACCCAAAAGAATCCACAGTCCTCCGCTTTCAAGACAGCAGGCTAATTGGTGAATATCTCAAGCTTGGCTAATGTCTGAGTGTTGTTTAAAGAAGAAAAAGGGGTTGGACTATTCCTTATAAGGCAGTTCAATTGCTGCTTTGATGGGGTGTTGATGCTAGTTCTCTGCAGGCCGCTCGATTTCGTGTACATGGTGCCGCTTCGCAGCAGACCAGTTTTGAGGGGCACATGGGAGATTCAACAGAAATGTCTGGTGAAACTAATTATGCCACATTCAAAGGAACTTTAACATGTTGAATTGGTCTGTGCATTTCCTTTTTGTGGGAAAACTTTCAGACAGCTTTCGTCAGTTAGAGCTAGTGCAGTTTCATTATGTACATTGAGGGAGGATGAGGGTTTGAAAGTAAAAACTGATTCCTCCAGTAATTAATGGTATTCAGCAGCTAGTACAAGTACAAGTATCTTATATAAGTGTCTTATTTTCACTCTTACCTTAGGCAAAAACATTGACAGCTAAACCAAGAGAGTAAAATGAGGGATGTCATAAACTGTCTAACTCGCTAACGTTTCCTGTGTTTATTAAAGTTTTCTTGCTCAAATCAAACTACTCCATAAAGTAAAGAAAAAACTGCCAAATAGAACACATTGCTATATGGACCAGGATTGGACCAGTGCAATATAAATATAAACATACTATGGATTGTTTCTTTGCTTGTTTTTTAATATTATTATTATTTTTACAGCTGTTACACAGATGACATTAAAAATGGCAAAACTATTATTTATGCTAATAACAAAAATAATTAATAGTAAAATAGTTTAATAATAAAATAGTTAATGCAATTATTATTATTATTATATTTGAACTATAAATGCACTAAATTATGTACATTAAATATGCTTATATTTAAATCATTTTTATAAAATAATAATGACATTTAATTTAGTAGTAGTAGTAGTGATGATTTTAATAATAATAATAATAATAATAATAATACTTATTGTTATTATTTGCTATTGTTTTTTATGTTGCTCTTATTCGTATTATTCATGTGAGTAATAATAATAATAATAATAATAATTATTATTATTATTATTATTATTTACTATAGTTTTTGAAGTGGTGTTGTTGTTAGTAACAACAGTAGTAACATTAATAGTTGTAGCAATAACAACAACAACAACAAAAATAGGAATAATAATAATTATTATTATTATTATTTGTAATAGTTTTTGAAATTTTGTTGCTCTTATTAGTCATAATATTCATTTTAGTAATAAACAATAGTAATAAATGCGCACACATACAAATTATAAAAAATTATTTATGCTTATGATTTAAATTTTTTATAAAATAATAAAATGTTCTTTTTGGCAATAATAATTCCTGTCTAAGACAGCCGCAGCAGAGAGAGTTCGCTCCCAGTGCTTTGCAAATCTTTTTTCTGCCTCATCAGGATCTTCTAGCTGCAGTGTTTCCATCAGTGTGTGTAGATGCCTTCAGGTTGGAGTTGAGTTCTCCAGCGACTGGTCTTCGCACTGGGCTGGTGTCCTCGTTGGATTTGGCCTCTGGAAGGTTCTCTCCCTGGGGCTCTACTCAAATGAGAACTCCAGCTTCTTAATGTTTCATGAGCGAATCTTTCAATTTTTAAGTAGTTGGGAATAATTGTTGTGTAATCACTAGCCATTTTCCTTAATTATTCATTTGTGAAAATTGGGAGAGGCACAGCAAAGGAGGTGGGAAAGAAATAGACGGAGGGCTGGAAAAATAGAGGGATAAAAAAAGGGGCAATTGCTGGTTGATGGATAAGGATAAATGAATCCACTGAGAGCCACTTCCTGTGCTCCGCCTTCAGTTCACAGCTCTTTCCTTAATGGCCCCCAGCCAGCTGGAGGACGTTAACTCTTATTTTGGTGTATTTTTAAACCTGGCCAGAAATTATGGACTTTTCTGTTATTGGATTTCCCATTAAAGTTCGACTCTGCAGGTTGTCAATGAATAAGGATTCATTCCAAGTCTTTATGGGACGTTAAGCTATCTCTGGGGTAAAAGTGGTGACTCCAGCCGAGTGTGCATGATGTTTACTAATTGGGTCTTAAACTGAAGTTGGGTTCTGCTTCTTAAAGTAGGATAATAAAGCAAACAACTCAACTCTAAACAAAGCACACCCTTTCAAAGTTGACATGCACCAGAGTTTGGAGTGGTTATGTATGTGTGTGTATGAGTGTGTGTGTGTGTATATATATATATATATATATATCTATATATGTAGTTGTTTTTAAAGGTGTATAATAACAATAACTACCGTATAATAATAATAATAACCATGTTGACCATCTTTATTTACAGTATTTTATTTACCTTTTTTGCAATTTATGAATTAAATTAAATGAAATAATCTTATTAATTCTGGGCCCTATGTCTGTGCAACAATAACAAAAATAAGCAATGCAGCAGCTACAAATAAAAAATAAACAACAACAACAACAATAATAATAATAATAAATTAACAACCATTGCTATCAGTATTATTATTATTATTATTATTATTAATTTAATTTTTATTCTCACAGAAGTATTGCATCTTAACTGCGTGAAATTTGCTTGTCTTGTTTTTTTCTTACATCTTTGTTTGTTTACAGCAGTATTTCATCAAGGCACAGGAGGAGTAAAGTGGTTCCTCATGGGTTACATTTAATATTCCGTGGTAAATTAGCGATACCATAGCATGACATATCTGAGAGCTACAGACACAATGCTAGCTTCTTCAGAAACCAAGTCATAATCATGGCTTGGACCCAGACTGCTTCCTGCAAACGCAGTTGGGGGAATAGGTTCTGGTCCAAGCTTGAGCTGTGCTTGTGGAAAAACACCTGTGCTTTCCCTCTCTCTAATGGGCTAGCTGGCACACATTTGAAGGACCTAGCCTCTTGTCAGCAATTAGACACCTGTGCGGCTGTGCATAGGCATGCAAAGGACGCACATAATTTGCAGACGTACCATTTAGATAGTTTCTCGTGGCATCCTTTGTACAGAACGTTCTGTTGCCTCCGAGCAAGAGGTCCCATATGCTTCACTCCTTGGGGATCGCTAGCCTAACTAGCCTTGTGTGATTTCCAATATGCCATTTCTATATAATGTCACATCTCTAATACAGCTGCCAAAATCCCAACCAGTCCCATATGCTGTAACTGGAGCAGTTACAGATTAACCTTGTTGCAGTTAATTTAAATGGTTTGCATTTTAAATTTGGAATTTGAGAAGCCCCTAAGTGCTTCTTCACGGCCCGCCAGCAGACCGCAGTGGAGCAGTTTCCTCTCGCCGTGCCGTGCATTCATTTAATCTAGAAGGCTGTGGGGAAAAAGTGGATAATACCTTAACTAAAAGCCCTTTAAATTGAAATCTGTAACTAAGTGCTTTTGTTTTGGCCTTGTTTGATGCTTTTATTGCTTCTTGTCATTGTTTGCCTGCTCTCTGTTTAGCCCAAGTAAAACCTTGCAGAATGTTCAGTCTGATAATTGAGCTCAAATAATGTTGAATTTTAGCGTTGCATTATAATGGCTGTTGGCATCTAGAATTGCTGGATAATTAGTTGCATTTTCTCTTACTTTACTCTTAGGGTTAGAGATGGAATAAATAAAATAAATATTTAAATCACATGTGGGGAAAAATAAAAACTACATTAAGGCTGGTAATATATATATACCACAAAACCAGTCTTAAGTCGCTGGAGTTTATTTGTAGCAATATCCAAAAATACATTGCATGGGTCAAAATTATAGATTTAGTTTTTTTATGCCAAAAATCATTAGGAAATTAAATAAAGGTCATGTTCTATAAAGATTTTTTTGGTAAAATTCCTACTGTAAACATATCAAAATGTCATATTTGATTAGCAAAATGCATTGATAAGATATTCTTTTGGACAACTTTAAAGGTGATTTGCTCAGTATTTAGATTTTTTTGGCACCCTCCGATTCCAGATTTTCAAATAGATGTATCTCAGCCAAATATTGTCCTATCCTAACAAACCATGTATCAATAGAAAGCTTATTTATTAAGCTTTCATATGATGTATTCATCTCAGTTTTGTAAAATTTTACCTTATGACTGGTTGTGTGGTCCAGGGTCACATATATATATAAATAAAATAAAATAAAATAAATGAAAAAAAAAAAAATCCTCAAAACCAGATGTGAAACAGCAATAAGACCTGTTTTCATAAATTTTATTTTGTAAATTGAGAACTGTATTACTTTTTCTAGAATTTATTTTATAATACAATTAGCATATAATACAATGTAATAAAATATAATGCATAACATATCAATATGTTAATATTTAAATCTAATTTAAGTTTATCTCTAAAATGATTATTGAATATTTTCATATAATTTGATATTTTGAAATGATCATTTGACAAAATGAAAACACAGTTCAAGTGTATTTGAAGAGATATGTTTTCGATTTACAATGTTATGTGGTTGTATTATATGTTATAAACATTTGGCAGGTGTGTGTAGATCATTTGATTGAGAGGTTGACCTTGATCTGGTCATTTTATATTACAAATAAAGAGAATGGAAATATGTTTTTAACGGGACTGCTTCTTACCATTTGCCATATGGTTCAAATGAATTAAATCAGTCCCTGGACATCATTGAAACCGAACACTGCAAAAAATTACTTGTTTTGTTTTTTAGTGAAATATTAAAACATTCTTACGCCACTGTGTATTTCTTGCACAAACTATCCCTTGAAGTTATAAATTTGTAATTCTGTCAGCTTTCTCTTGTCCCAGCTGTGGGCATCCCTTTCTAGATGCCATAAATTTGACGTGCATCAATCTGCAGGAGTGGCAGGTAAAATTATGTGTGAAAAATTCTCGTATTGATTTCGCAACGGTTAAAGTTGGAAGGTCACCAATCATCTTTGGCTTTGACAGGCAGTATCTGTCCACCTGTCTCCAGTGAATGAGTTAGGGACCTCAGGGCAGCTGAACTGCAGCAAAGAAATCAGAAAACAACTCTGGAGGGTTGACATTACCTCACATACACACAGCATTTATTCAGTACTGTGAGCTAAATCAATAGCTTTCAACTAGCCTTGTTCATACTCTTTGTCTAATAAAATTCAGGCAAAATGATGCTTCTACTCCATCTCTCTGGGCTATTTACCTACTTACCGAGGGAATACGTCTTGCCTAATTCCCGTCTTAACTCTCCTGTGGTATCAGGACCAGCAGACGGGCAAAACAAGCCCATCATTCTTTCAGGCAATCACATCCTATAAATAAATGGGTGGCAATTAGAATGAGAAATGTGTGTGTGCACAGCGTTCCCTCGGTTCCCTCTGCGATGGCTGTCACTTTGTGGTCTACTTTCACCATCATAGTCCCGCTCTCACATACGTGTGATAGCTAAAGCTTTGTGAAGCTGGCTGTCTGATGAAACTGTTTTCGGAAGACACCGTACGCTTACGAAAAAGGAAAGGTTCTCTAGGACGGCAAAGAAAATATAAAACGCAGCTTTAAGAAAGATAATTGCCTGTCAGTCATGTTTTACACAGAATGAGGCCATTTCAAATAAGGATTTGGCAACTGAGAGACAGTTGCGTGTGGATCTGTAGAGGATGTGAAGTGGTTCATCAGTGTCACGACTGGAAACAACGAGATCTGTCAGTCAAACAGTTTGGACAACATGTTATCCACATGCTGTAGTTTCACTCTCATTTATCCAACCTGGTCTCATGAAAATATGTACCTCTGTGCACTTTTTATATGTATTATAAAAAGTATGTTTTTGTATGTTTATATGCATATGTACTCTGTAACTGCAGTGATATGTACTTATTGATACATATTTCACATGTCACTAAAAAGTGTACCCAGGTACATTGCTGCCATGAAACCAGGTGATTTATTTATTGTTTTTTTTTTTAAGGAGGCAGTGCCTCCTTAAAAATTGGATGAGAAAAAAATCATACAAAAGACATGAAAAGCATATAAATCACTGTGTCTCCAAGAGTAAAACTGTCCAGCAGTGACTCCAGCAGGCAAAGTTACAGCAGCCAATTTAAACCCATTGAGTTTTTAACAGACTCGCTAAAGCATGCAGTGGTTTTGGTGGAGGGTAATTAGGAATTATTGGGTGGAAACCATGTGAGAGGAGGCAATGCCTCCATTGCGATATGATTGGATGTGACTTGTTATGATTGGCTGTGATTGGTTCATGTGATAAATCTCACCTGAATGAGCAATATAATTAATATATAATAATATAAAGGAAGGAAGAGGGGAAATGTGTTGGAGAACGTATAACATGTCAAGAACTAGAGCTAGAATAAGGCTAAAGGTGTTTTGGATGGTTGGATCTTCTGGCTAATTTTAGAATTTTTCTATGTGGTTGCCAAGGGGTTCTGGGAGGTTGCCTGGTGGTTTCTTTCTGTTCCAAGTGGAAGATCTTCAAGTGTTTATGATGTTTTGGTCTCTAAATATAGCTCAGTTATCTCCTACAATGTATTTGTGATGTTTTTTTTGGTTTGTTTGTTTTTTGAGGGAAAAGCCCAAAATGGTGCAAGTTACTTTCGTTCCAAAACATAAAAGTACACTATAAGACAGAAAAGTTTCGAATTTGTGCTTTTTTAACAAATTTAATAATGTTTGTACAAAATTGTCATAATTTTTAGTTTTAACATGTAAATAATCTTAACCTTGACAAGCTTTTTTCTCTAATTTTATATAGTAATATATCTAAAAAAAATCTTCTGTAATATAAAATGTATTTTAATTGTAAATTCATCTAACTTTTTGTGTAAATACAATCCCACTTACATTTTATTGGTTAAATAAATATTGCTTAATAATAATAAATATTACTAAAACATTATTGTATTTCTACAAAACGAGTGTTTTTAAGCTTTTAACATAAAAAAATAAAGAAATAACAACCAAGGCAGTAACACTTTCAGCTTAATGTTTTATTTAAACAATTATTTTTTCATGAACTGATGTTCAGCTGTTCTTTTTAATAATACAATTATTTTTGGATCATCAAAGCAAGTTTTTATTTTGACAAAGTGGTGAATATAAGTGCCTGAGTTTACTTGCTCTTTTTTTTTATTAGTCTTCCCATTAAAGCAAACCTTTCTCTTCATATCGATCTGGGTCATGTCAGTATTTTGTTTTGTTTCTCTTTACGTCTCCTGCTCTGCTAAGAACAGATCATTTCGATTTTAAATCAGTGAGCTTGATAATTGGCTTCAATTGTACAAGTCATTTACAAACTCAAGGAACCTTGATGAGCAAATGTTGCCAATTAGCTCGACATGCAAATGAGCCAAGACAAGTGCAGGAAGTACATCCATTGTGAAAGGAGGGAAATGCTCTCTGGTGGCTTTCTGAAGGACCTCATTTCCAAAAGAGTCCTCCTTGGTAAGAGAAAGAGACAAAGCCAAACGGGTGACACTGACTCTAGAGGACAGCCGTGGAGCAAATCTGATTAAGGCTCTATCTGTGGAACATCACGATACATCATCAAACCCAACTGTGAAATGAAAGCTGAAGATGTGGGTTGTATTCTTTCAAGAGCCGTGTTGTTTTTCTCTTAGCGCTTAATCAGTGTCTGAGACGAATTTAGGTTGTACATTTGAGGAGAAGGTATACATGTTACAGGCATGAAGAGGGTTATACTTTTGAAATTAATGCTTGTTGTGAGTGCATGACAAAAAAAGGTTTTGATTTTGATTTGAAACGGCGAGGAGGAAACTAGCATGATGCTAGTCTCTGTAGGAAGAGGCAGGTTAAAACAGGACGAGAACCCTGCGGTGGCACCTACATGTGTTGTTTTTATACACAGCGGTGCCATCTGGATAAACACGTCACAGACAGTCAGGCGGAAGAGGAGCGTTTCGGAGCGTGGAGAGGAGAATAAGAAAAAAGGAGGTGGTAATTAGCATTGAAACTGCCTTTTAGAGTGATGCAGATATCTCCTTTTTTCCGACCTATTGTATTTTCTTCCTGTATCGGGCCATATTTCACCTTTTATTCACCTCCTATTTTTAGGACCATTAGGATTAAGCCCATTTCTATTCCATTTCTCACTACTGAGATTTATCCAGACAATTTTTTTCTACTTTATTATTTATTTTTTCTACTTTATTTATTTCTTATTAATTGTGAATTAATTAATAATAATTAGATTATTATTTATTTATTGTGCTTTTGTTGTTTCGTTTTGCTTTAGTTTGTTTTGTTTTTCTGATTCTGATTAGCTCAACCAGAAGTGTTTATTGTATTTTATTTTATTTTTGTGTTTTTGTTTTGTTTTGTTTTGCTTTGCTTTGCTTTGCTTTATTTGTTTTTTTGTTTTTTTTTGGTCTTTCCCATTCTGGCACCACTATATTACGTCAGTTTGTTTCGCTATTTTTTTTTTTTTTTTTTTCATTTAATTTTAGATTTTTATTTAGCTTTTTTGTTTTTGCCTTGTTCCTTGTCCATTATTTATTTTATTTCAATTTATTTAACTTGCATTTATTCATGCAATCGGTGTGAATTGTGAAAAGTGGGAGTGCCTCTTTAAATCTATTTAAATGATTACTTCTGCATTTCCAAATGCTGAAGCTATTGCGCAGAAATTACACACTTTAGTTTTAAGCAAACCATTTTTCTTTCTTTTGATTTTGACAAGAAATATGACTCAAACCTGTTCTTGACAGGCCTTGTGAGATTCGCTCCTCAATTTATCTCAAGCTCTCTCTCTCTCTCTCTCTCTATCACTGTCAACATCTGTATCCTTCGTCTTTTACTTCCTTTATTTCTCGTGCTCAGAGAGGTCGGCAGGTGATGTGTGGTTGGAGTAATGAGCCTTGGGAGATCCAGCGTTAGAACACAGGCTTTCATTAGGACTTTGAAAAGGGCAGAGGAAATCTGTGAAAGGACCATCTCTGGTTTGAGGCAGCTGACAAATTCTTCTTGTGTAGAATTATACTGTATGAGGATATATATACACCATGCTGCGGCAGAAGATATCTAATGTATCTGTTTTATAATATTTGTTTTGTGTTACAAGCTGTTTTTGCACTCTTGACTATTATGAATAATCATAATATCGCCCACTCCACTCAAGGAATACCAGCTCTGAGTCAACGTCTCTGGCCTCTATTTTCCATGACAACCGTGAATTAGACTGACATCATACAGACTGGTCAACAAATCTTTCTTAATAAGCTCTTGTTGTTAATGTCATGTCGATGGTAACAACATTAATTCAGTCCAAGGCCGGTTCTCAACAGTGATTCATTTAAATCTAATTCTTACTATTAACGCAATCTAATTCCGTCATATTTTGATGGAATCTCGACCCGCGCATGCATCTCGCTGCATTTTGTGCATTCTGAATAGCTGCAAATCTGTCACGACGTGTGCGTGTGGGCAGGAGGAGAGCGTGGATCTGTGCTGTTGAATGGCTGGAGTTACAGTTGGTGAGTTACAGAGACACGATTGTGCGGGCGGTTGGATTTTATCACTTCCAGCTGAACAAAGACATAAATAAAGGACGAGCGAGAGAGTGAAAAGGATGTAGAGAGAGAGCGTTCTTCTAATCTCCATCTTATCTGTTGCAGGGATCAGACTCATTATTGGGAATATTTCAGGCAGGCTTCCCCTCGCTGTTGTTTTGCCCCCTGTAGTCATTTGCATTTATGCATTTGGCAAGCCATCCTTAATGTATTTGGCATGCGTTCAAGATATACATTTTATCAGTCAAACGTGGTTGTAGCTTTACTACTGCTCTACCAAAGTGTTTCGGATAGTGAATTTGCATTGCTTAAAAAGAGACCAGCTTTGGCTTTTGAAAATCAGAATGTGGAAGAGTTCAGATGCAAAAGCCTTTAAATTCATCTGACGTTCTTTCTTTAAAATGAGTATTTCTCAGTGGCTTGAGGCTGGCATTTAGCATATTTGAAGTGAAAGTACTTGATGAAAGCGTGCTACAGTATTTGTGAGGAGCATTCAGTCAGTGTCGTTTTCTCATTTTTGACCAAGATGGCTTTTAGAGGCTTTTGCATCTGAACTCAATGGGTGAAACTTTTCTGTCTCTGGTCTGGGTTTTTTTTTTTTTGTTTTTTTTTTTTTTTTGTTTAATCAACTTTCTCCACATCTAAAAAAATGTCTTTGAGCGTTTGAGATGGTCAAACTTATTCTAACTTTAAAAAATAAAAAATCAGTTTCAATCAATAGTTAATGTCTAGTTAATTATTTATTTAATGGGCGGCCGAATAATAAATATAACTAAACCTAAATTCATCAATTCGCTCTTGCCGCCCTGCCAAGCGGTGGACTTCTGCATTCTGACTGGTTGCCGCAGAACCGCGTTGTAACTCATTACCATAAAGTTAACCTGATTTCAACTCTCCTCGGCGCTCTTGCCGTCAATGACGCGCCACCTCTCGCTGTCAGCTTTTCATTTAAAATGAATGACTTCCGTCATCCGTCATGCAGTATTGCACTGACCGTTGTGGTTTATCCCTTCATAATTAACGCACATTATTTAACAGCCCCCATCTTGATTAACAATTGAGATTGATTTAACACTACATTGAATTTACCTGTTCTCGGGTGACAGTCCTCCTCCGGTCTCTGAGTTGGACATTTTTGTCATTTCGAGTTGCGCAGCTTGCACTATTCCGCGCTCGTGTCCTCAGATCAAAACACCGCCGTCTCCTTCTGTTTTGTGGGTGACGTAAGCCGAAATCATTGTGAAAAAACATGACATGAACTTTAAAATGAATTAATAGCGGCTTCGAGGCAGAGGATTTTGCCTCAATCATTTTTTGTAATCAATTTACTCGAGGATCCTGGTATTGACCAGGAGTGTAGCAGGCAATTTAAAAGTGGGGGGGGCGGTATGGAGATGTGGTCCAAAGGTGTTCATACAGTATAATAAACCCTAAACAGAAGAACAATGGGCATTTTACAGCATCAACGCATTGAACACGCACTGATATCTGCGCAATGTGC
Organism: Enteromius afrohamiltoni; assembly: GCA_034779775.1. Lineage (NCBI taxonomy): Eukaryota > Metazoa > Chordata > Actinopteri > Cypriniformes > Cyprinidae > Enteromius > Enteromius afrohamiltoni. The sequence goes on along the minus strand of JAUYWG010000066.1, from coordinate 5,770,044 downwards.
CGAGTTACACAGAACAGCTTCTGTTGTCTTTCGATGTCAAATCATAACACGGTAGCATGTGATTCGTGTCATCGCAACATCCTGTAACATACTCGCATTGTTTGTTTAAAAAAAAGGATGTAATAGTCCTCTGCTTTTTTCTAGGGTGCATTTTACCCCAGACAGCCAAGTGAGTGAACAATCGAAAATTGACAAGAGCAACAAGATTTGAAGCTCATGGCAGACGCCCAAGAGATTCACGCTGTGATTGGCTAAACGTTCGTTCACTCAAATCAGAGAATACGGGCGGGAATATTGGCGCTTGGTCAAAAAAAGTGCGGGGGACAGTATCACCTGTTTCTAAAAGTGCTACGCCCCTGGTATTGACACAAGTTTCGAATGATTTTCAGCGGTTGCTTGGTTGCCTCCAGTGTAGACAGACTTTAGTTGCTTCGAGTTAAAATGGGAAATGGAAAAAAACACCGACATGTATGACGCATAGGATCTCAACCAGGTTAGTTAAATATTTCAACTCAGATTAATGTTTTGTGTCTAATAATTTACATTTGTGACAAAAAAGACGTAGATAATGTAGATCCAGCAGGTTGTTTTCGGAGAACAAAGCCCTCCACTCTTGATGATAAGCCTGTTGGGCTTTTTTCTGCAATGACAACCTGCTGGATCTACGTTGTCCCTTACATAATCTATATGTCCAAAACATAAAACCTGTTACTATAACTTGAATTAAGATATGTCTATTTCTAGATATTTAAACAACCTGTAAATTCATCAATATGAAGTGTATTCAATAAGAAACAGAACTAAATGCGTAGTCAAGAAAGCAAATGCGATGCAACACCAGTAACAGTTGACAATGCCTCAGCTTACAGTCTCAAATCTCACTGTTTCGCTGGTGTATCTGTTAAATGCTGGAGAAATCAGAATTATGAAAGCAGAAGGATCAGGCCCAGTGCAGAGCATTGCTTCTGTCAATCTCTATAGGGCCTCAAGGCCTACAGATAGCAGCCCACACAGAGGGGAATTTATCAGCCTCATGCACTCGTTAGAAAATAAAAGTCAGGAGTTTTGCCTGCCTTTGATCTCAGCTGTTGGATAATAATTGTAATCTGTCAATTCCACAAAGCAGCACAACAAAAAAACGTCAAAGCTTTTTGCTGCAAAAACACTATCGATAAATGGCATCTCATCTTATATAAGTGGAATACAATATTATAGATCCTTGGTATATGACAATTTCTTCAATTTACGTTGTGGGTTGTTAATAATTGTAGTTCCTGGAAATGGTCTTGTGCCTTTTTTGTTGATGTCGCTTATTAGGTGTCCTCCCATTCATTTTTAAACCGTTTAATTGATTTTTCCAACACCTAGAATTGTGTGTAGAACATTACGGTTTTTGCTTTTGCTTGAAAGGTAAGTGTGAATCAATTACGATGCCCACGGACCACCGAGTGGAACCCGGCTCCCGCTCTGACAGTGGAAGTCCTTCTTGTTCTCATCATTAGCCTTTGTCCCGTCTGCAAGAGCCGTACTCTCACACCTGCACGGGCAAACACCCTCTCGAAAACAGCCCTCTCTGCGGGATATTGATCTAGTCGCTCTCCGTAATTGGCTCTTCGCTTTTCACTGCACTGTTAGCAAGTCACGCGCCAGATGTGAAGCATAAAACATCTGCTGAAAGGATTCTGGTTAAACAGAACTGAGGTAAAAATAAAAGCCTCTTTAATAGGCCATTGATTTCTGAGGAAACATTTCCTGGAAAATAAGAAAGATGGCACGATTCGGTCTTTTCACTTGAATTGTAACATGACTTTTCAATACCGTTTGACACCATTTACTTGATGTTCCTGGTCAACATCCACTTGGCCACAAGGTTTTTTTAAGGTCCAATTCTCACTGTTAACAAACCATTTACTATGACTTTTGCCTCTGTAAACGGCTTATTTTATTAATAGTTAGTAAGGTAGTTGTTAAGTTTAGGATTATGGATAAGGAATATGATCATGCTAAACATAATGGCAGGCTAATAAGCAACTAGTTAATGGTGTGAACTGGTCCCTAAAGTGTTACTAAATATTGTATATCTATAGAGAAATACCTATTTACTTGTTTGTTCACTCATTCTTTTGTTCGCTCATTAATGTAATTTATTCATAGTTAGAAGTTAGTGGTAGTAATCCTTATTTGGTTATTAATTTAAACTGTGTTTTTAATATGCTTTGTTATTATTATTGTAGTGTTATGTTATTATAGTGCTAATAGTATGCAGTTTTTAAAGTTATACAAGTTATATTAATTGCTGGTTCTATGCCAGTTCATTCACTTTTATTTTTAAATAAAAATATTTTATTTTATTTTATTTTATTTTATTTTATTTTATTTTATTTTATTTTATTTT
>JAUYWG010000066.1:5750592-5767549 GCA_034779775.1 Enteromius afrohamiltoni | reverse complement strand
ACTTTTATTTTTAAATAAAAATATTTTATTTTATTTTATTTTATTTTATTTTATTTTATTTTATTTTATTTTATTTTTATTTTGTAGTAGTTTTATAATAATAGCAATAATAAAATAATTCTTATTATTGTTATTTTACTTGTATCATTTATAGTCATGGCCGGTTTACAGTTTTTATTTTTAAAAATAGCTATACTTATTCTTAAGCCACCTAGAAATGTGTGTATATTTTAGCTATTACCTTCCATTTTATGATTCATATTGATATACAATTATTCTTCTTCGTAATGATTTAAAGATGGCCATGGAACTTCACCATTCATCGTGAAATATTGTCACGGTGACATCATACAAAATGGGTAAAACAGTGCTACAGAAGTGCCACCCAAGGGCAAGAGGAACATTGGCTGTGTTTTTCAGCGATTATGACAGCTAGAACACTATCTCTCAAAGTTAGCTTTATAATGTCATAACAGTAATACAGATGATGGCCACAGTCAGGAAAAGTAAGATAGTGAAACAACAGGAGATAGAGAGGGAGAAAAATCATTGTGATTCCTGGAGGTTCTATTTTTCAAAGCGTAACTTTCTCCTCCTGTGACTTAAGACGGACGGGTCTCAGTGGGTGGACAGGATACATAATGACCCCGTCTGTGTTGACTGGAAGCATTTATATCAGGAAGCTATCAGCACTAGCAAAAGTTCCTGCGGCATCTGGACAAACAACTGAAAGATCAGGCCTCCTAAACAGACAGGGAGACCGGGGCCGATGACCAGGGCATAAATTAAGTGGCTGTTGACTCCCCCTTGATGCTGGAAGCGTTGAGATGTTTGCATTTCCTCTCTCTCCTCGCTGTCAAGCCGAGGATGAAAGCCGAGAAAGCCCATTTTCTCTGGATTACAGGAGATCTGTTTCTTCATCTATTTTTCTTTTGTTCAAAACAGGAAAAGGCGAATGGTTTTATCTGTCCGATATTCTGGGGCTGTCTGATTCTGTAGGGGGCGATTGAAACCTGCGGGCTTCCCGGCTTCCCGCGTGGCCTGTTTCTACTACAGGGGTAACCTCAGAAAAACAAGGCATTAGGAGAGGACATGTATAATTTATTTCTAATGCCGGCAAAGGCTTTGAAATGGCCCCTTGCAGCAAAACCCCATGATTATAGGTTAAGGGGTTGCAGAGGAAATGTTGCTGCAATCACTTCAAAAGAAGGTCAGAATTTCGGATATTCTTCCATGAAATAGAAATGCCCTGCGTTTATCAGTAATGCCCTTTCGAGACACCATCGAGATTATTCAGAAACATTTGTACACAACTCCCAGCTTCTGTAGTAAAATCCCCCATGCATTACTTTTTGACAGGAGTGATGTGTAAAAAAAAAATAAGTATAAGTAAAGTATTTATTATTGTTAATAAGAATTCATAATAATACTAATTATTATTAATAGTAGTATTTGTAGTAGTATTTTGGTGCTTATTACAGATTAAAACAAAACAAATTATTTTATTTAAAAAATTCAATAATTAAAAAACATATTTAAATAGCCATGTTTATTATTAATACTGTGAGTTGAGTTTGTTTGTGCGCCATGCATAATTGTTTTTATCTTAACTGAACTGCAATGCATTTATCTTTAGTATTCATATTATCTGAATGGCCAGTCTGCTTCGGTCTGTACAAGTCCCTTGTCAGCGCAAACACATTGATCTACTAGCAAGTGAAACCTTACACCAAGGCATTACACACTGGCTGATAAAACACTACGGCAGGCAACAAATATGACAAAATGAGAGCGGTGAACCTGTCACAGTCAAGAGAAAGGACACAACACACATCGCCTTTCAATGAGCCCATGAGGCAGATGGCTGTGTGTACACAAGAGTACCACTTCTGATTCAGCCACCTCTGTGCCTCAGCAGTCCCCATTTTGATGCATTTCTGCCAGAGGTATCCATTACCATTCATTTAAGCAGTGCAGGGACGAACCGCGTAATACCATGAATATAGATTTGTCCATCTGTCTGCCCATAATATCTTGATTTTGGGATAATTGCAGTGCAGTAGGATCTGGTGTTTGGCAGGACAGTGGCGTCGTAGTCTTTCAAGAACACGCAAATGCATCAAAAGTCAAATTAATTTTTATTAGTATTTTTCATTGCATTTAAATGATGGTAACACATGTATCTCAATGAGTATTAGACTCATTTTATCTGGAAGCTGGACCGCGACTCATCTCATATCACTCGTGGGTTTCATTTCCACCAGCATCCTCAGGTGAGAGCGCAAACATCCAGCTCCTTCATTTCCTCCCGTCTCGCTGGAATACCTCGCAGGCAAATGACGGCGATGGAGAAGGAACCCGTCTGTGTGGTTGCTGCAGTGTCCGTCCCCGTGCTGCTTTTGGCTCTTAACAGAGAAGTCCTGGCAAAGAGGACTTCCTGTCTGGCTCTGACTGCCAGGTGGGCAGTTTGGCACATGGCCACTGGTTTGTCAACAAATGTACTGTCACCATTAGAAGCATTTCAGTCCAGTCCTTGCAGATTGTGTACAGAGACCCCAAAATAAGTTGAACATTGAAGTTAATTTTAAAACTTGCCTTTGTTTATTATTAAGTTATTTAATGCACAGACAAAATATAAATAAAATAGAAACACATTAAGCTTTTATTTACATATGGTATAACTTTGTACATGTTTATTTAACTGTGTTATTATTATGTATATTTCTGTTGTATAAATTGTATTAAATTGTAATCATAAACAGTAGTGATAGTAATAATAATAATAATAATAAAAATACACTTTCGAGGAATTCAATCTATGAATTGCTAAATGAAAGTGTATTTTATTATTTTTTCCTAAATATAATATTTTTAACAATAAATGGTTAAAATGAGTAAGTCTGCACAACTTTATTATTGTTATTATTATTATTGTTGTTTAAATATTTGTTATATAAATATAATTAATACAATATATAAGTATTTATAATTATTTGTATTACAATACTATTGTTTTGATAAATTGTTATAATGGCAAATAACAGCAACATAATAATAATAATAATAAACATTATTACATTAACATATGTAATCATAAATTTACATATTATACTGTAGTCTGAAATTTCTGAAGTGCACTGTAAAGAATTACATTGATTTTAATGGTGAAAAACTGTAAAAATGCTACGGTAAAAACCTGTTAAATAGTTAATGGTCCCTGGTTAATTTACAGGGAAACACCGTAAAATGACATTCCCAGAATTTCCCGAATTGCATTTTAAATTTAGTTTGAATTTGAGTTTTTTTTCTTTGAAATAACTGTTTCTTCTTAGTTTCTTTGTATCAGTTATGTTTGTTTGTTGGTGTTTAATGTCTGTGTATGACACTGAGCACCTATATATGTTACTGTTTAAAAGTTTCTTATGAAGAGATTTGGTTCTTGAGAGATTGTGTGACTTTCTCATGACCTCCTGCATTTGGTAGGTTTCAGTGTATTTCAAAGATACTTTAATAGGTTGGTATATTAACATTATATCAATATAGTATTATGGTTTATCATTTGGAATTACGGTATTTAACTGTAAATTCAATATAACCGTAAAACAAAAAAAAATACTGTTACCGTATTTTTCACGGTTTTATTCTTTATATCACAGCTGCCGTATTTTTACTGTATATTTTAAAGATTTTTTTTACAGTGTGTTACATAAGTATCCACAGTTCTTTACATACTTTTTGAGGCTGCTGTATTTTCCAGACTTCAAAATGGACATGAAGGCATGCCGAGGGAGAGAGAGGAAATAGAAGTACATCAGAATGTAAAAAAAATTGTTTGTCTGTTTGATGTCGTCTCAACGCCTTGCTCTATCATAGTACTGACATCACTCTCCAGCATGCTTCGAATAAACCAATTACGATGAGGGGAAAGACGAAAGGCACGGATAGGAGGGCCACGGCAAAGGTCATGTCAATCGCAATACCCTGATGGCTTTGAAATGAAAAACCTTGACCTGTCTGAACAGTTTAGTCTCAGCTTTTGATAGTTCTGTCTGGCCATTATGGCTCACTGAAACAGGACGCACCTAACACTAACACATGTATTACTGCATGTTTTTTTGATAATTACATGTTCTTGTAGTTTCAGAAGCAGCTTTAGGTGCAACGTCTCAGACACCAAAATAAAATGGCATCTGTTCTTTCCCAGCAGCCTGCGAGGACGCTCGCACACACGTCAATACACACAAATAAGTGCTAACACCTTATGAAGGTTGAAATTTGTTTCCTTTTTACTGCTGAAAGGGCATGTTATCACAGCTTTTCTTGGGATTAGCAGGCTTTATCTAACGATGCATAATGAATTGCATTTATCTGTCCTTGTTGCTTTAATCGACACTCAAAGCATTGTGGGAAGAAAAAGCAATCCGAAGGGAACAGGTTCATAGTGCCACCTTATCTTGAAATGAGCTAGTTTTGTGGCTCATTGTGAAAGCAGGCTATGAATTAACTATGCAGACATTGACCACATATTGGCCATGCACCATTTTATTGTTTAGTCAATGCTTATTTATTTAGGATTGTAATCATTGAGACATATACATTATTTTGCTAAAACGGGAGTACTATGCTCTAGATGAAACTGTCTGTCCTGATCGAGCCTTTCTAAAGGAACTTTAGTTTTGTCTTTACATTCTATAGTAGTACTTTATCTATTATTATTAGTAGTAGTATTATTATTTATTGTAGTTTGTTAGTGGTTTTTTTATATGCCATATTTATTATGTAAATATTAAGTGTTTATAAGTGATAATTACATTTATTATTATATTTTGCCATTCTTCTAAATTATTATTGTTATTATCACAATACAGTCATCCAATCTACTGTCTCAGTAATACAAATATATATTTTATGACTGATAAATGATAATACTAATTATTCTTATATTTTATTCTTATTATTAAATAATTTCTAAATATAATATTATTTATATAATATTTTCTATCTTATCTTACTATCTTATATAATATTTCATATATTTATTTATTATTTTAATCATTGTTTTTCTTATATATTTTATAACTACATTTATTATTATTTAGACTTATTTTATTTAGCTTTTTTAAGTCTGTTGAGAGGCTTATGGGAATACTTGTATAGAAAAGCTGGAAGGTACTTAACAAATGAATACAACTGGTAATATAGATGTGTGTGCGTGTGAACTTAAACATACAGCTATTTTTAATATTAAGTGTTTTATTTTTTTAATTACCTATAAGAAGTTCTTATTTGTCTCACAGTTCCAATGGGACAGTCTGTGTACTGTACTGTGTACTCTGTAAACTGCTGATTTCTTTCATTTCTAAATTACAATGGTGAGGTCAGCAATATACATACACAAAGAAACAAACTATTTTAAGTCTAAAGTGCAAAAATATGTCTTATGACTCTCCTGGCTGCCCCAAAAACGTTTATATTTTTGTTTAAACCGCATTAAGTTGGTGTATAAAATCCTTTATTGGATAAAACAACTACTGGTAGGGGATAATGAAAGCAGATTCTCTGACCCTTTGGGACGGTGTTTAGCCCAGCAGTAAAATTTAAACTATAAGTTAAATGTTCCATAATAATATCAGAGGCAACTTTCACTTTTTTTTTTTTAAGGTATGTTTGTTAAGGCACTCCAGATAAGCATTTTCAGAGCTGGAGAACAATCTAGTATCAGTGTTTCTCAGCAACAAAAAACACTGCACGTTTTCTTATCACTGGGCATTGTTACATTCAACATTATCCTCACGAGTCCAGGTCCATGGACCGGCTAGAACGAAGCGGCACAGCGTTCATATTTATCACGGGTCACCTCCTGTTTCCTGCATTCAGGAGGAAATGAGCCTATACCTGGCTTTTCTCGGCCTTGTTTCTTCTTTGATAGAGGGGATACATGCGCTTGGCATAAAGTGAGATGCTGAAGCTCGCGGCAGAGGATAGAGCTGATGGAGGGGGCATGGGGAGGGCAAGAGAAGGTGCATTTATGTGTGTTCATACTGGCTGTGAGCCGTCTGATTAGGCGCCGTCATGCTGAGACATCTAGAGAATCTGTATTCATTTGGTCATGCACCTGCCATCTAAAGCAAAGGGAGAGGGGCTTTTGAAAAGCTGAATGAAATGACACTGGAGAAATGGGGATGATAGGGAGAGAGGGAGGCTTACAGACAGGTAAGAGCAAGATGGTGACTTTTTCTAGGTTCATAATAGCTGACTGCTATGCTACTTGTACTATTCTGCAGTGCAGAGCATGTGTACTGTGCATGTTATGTATGCATTTTTATGTATTGAATAGCTTAATGACTATATTTGGACCATACTTTAATTATACTATACTGTCATAACAACAGTTTTTTTCTCATTACTGTTGCTCGTGTGGACATTTTAATTTTCTTTAATGACTTGCATTATTGTAATAGTCATTTTAATGAACAAATATTGTATCACAAGGATTCAAATTGTATAGCTAATTATTTTTTTACAATTAAATGATATAGATACTATCCAAATTATTCGTTCATTCATTGTAGTGGGGTGTAAGCTTATTTAACTATCAATACAAAAATGCACTGATGTTTGCTTTTTATGACTGTGCTTATACTATGATGTTATGAAATGCACCCAAACATGCACGACAACCATTAGTAGCATTAATTTATATATTGCATACGACTGCGCTTAAATGGAAGGCGGTGTGCATGTTAACAGTCAAGAACACAGAGGTTGGGCGGCACCAAAACAGGAAGTGGACTGCATAACACATAGTCAGAACAGGACTAGGTTAACGTCTCATCCTCCATTGTCTCCATCCCCTCTGCATGGGCAGTAGAGATCCATCTAGAATAGTAACTGTTGACTAAAAGCACACCAAGAGCCTGGTCTGCCTGGGTGAGTAACAAATAAGGGGGCTGGACCCTGTGGTCCCTCCTGGCTCTCAGCTTTCCTCTGTCTGATAGTTTATCTGCCTTCTGTCTGTCTCTCTGTCCCCGGGGCTCCCCCGTGGCCTCTCTTCCTGTTTGCCTATCTCTGCACCTGTCTGTATCCCAGCATGCTCTTTCTGTTGTCTCTGGCAGTTACCAGTCTACCTCTCAGAATGTTTATATGCGTGTATGTTGTAATATAGGTGTCTGTATACTCATCTCTTCTGAAACACTGTTAAATAGTATATAATAAGCAGAATAATGACAGGTTTCCATTGTGACAACTTACCCCATACAGAGTCACCTTTTGTACTTCACAGCTGCAGACAAGAAAAATTGGCTTGGCTACAGCCACCAATTGTTGTTAATAGCTAATGTTAATTATTCTGTACATTGTAAACAAATATTGCGATTTTGGATTATTTGGAAAACAAAATTTTTTCCCTTTCTTCCACATAGAAGTTGAGCATTTAACGATAACGCAACCTAATCAAGGCCAAGATGATTATTGGGTATTTTTTCATTCTTGTGCTTTACATGGGATGATGTAGTTTGAAGCCTTTCAGCTCATAAAGCAGTTATTTCTAGCAAGCTAAAAAAAACCCCACTATTTCCATAATCCACTTTAAACAATGTACTAACAGTAAATAACTGTCTGCTGAATATCCACCCAGGCTAACAGGAAATACATGCCTGTGGTGACATTTATGCAAAAAATCCTGCAAAATTCCAGTTATTAGTAGTAAAAGGAGCCTGCCCTTGAACAAAAATGACCTTGTACTGTAGGTCATTTGCGCAAGCGCTTTATCACAACCTATATTTACATTTATATAAGATAATGTGAGAAAAATTTGCTTAAGCAGTCATGCCATTCTAGATTGATCCTAAAAGTCCTTGCTTTAAGTTTCTAGAATCGTATTCAAGCACTTCACATCACGAGTGCAATGCTGTACCAGGTGGGCTACAGAGCAAATTTACTAAAAAAGCCAAACGTTTGGAGCTAGTGATGCAAATGTTGAAGCGAATATGTCAAGTGATTATTAGCTTTCAGTTCATGTGCTATGGTAAAAGTGTGTTTTGAGGTCACTGCGGCTCGAAAACAAGTCTTTTTTTAAACAATAATAGACTCAATTTTCCATATTCATAAATTGGATAAAAGAAATAAACATGTTTGACTGCATCTAGCGTTCATATCAGTTATAAAACTACTCTGAATGGTATGTAAAGGTACGTTTTTGGAGTTTTTCTTAATGTTGGGTACCTGAAAGAAACATTAAAAAGAATCCAACTGTTTTTAATTGAGCTTGCAGTCAAATTTAAGTTTATGCAGAATAGCAATTGGGTAAAATATGACAAATATGCATAGATGAATATCTCACAATACGATCAATAATAGATTGCAAGAATTTCCATTTCATGCTGAATTCAGATGTGTTAGCTGTTAAATAATATAATTCTGACATGACTTTAACATGTCATCAGGTTTTGTTGTCAGTTACAGTACATTAGTATGCCGTGTAGTCAGTTACTGTTTGTCTCTTAAGTCAGATCTCCCTTCAGCCCATCTCACGCTTTCTCTCCCTTCATTCCTGCATGGGAGATCAGGGTCATTAGCATTCAGCGGGAATCAAACACCTGCCAGCCACGTGAAGCCTCACTGCAGCGAGCACAATCAGCCAAATGTTTTCCTTGTGCGATGAATGTGTGTGGCTGTCACCATTCCAGTTGATGTATGTGTTCTCTGCTCTCTCTCTCTCTCTCGCTTGCTTCTGCACCATCCCTCCCTCAGATTCCTCCATTCTTCTATCTAAGATTCACCAGAAGGGGTCTGTGAAGGTAAAATACTGCATAGAGGCTTCAGGTGCGCCTGAACGACGCCATACTGTGATTTACCGGCACGGATCTTGCGCCACTTTACAAAATGGCTGATCGCTCTGAGAATTGTAGAAATATCGGCAGCCCAGACGTATGGCCATACTTCATTTTTCCATTTAGGACGCAAGCTGGTCAGTTGCCACTGGCGATGTGCTAAAGGCTTCACAGGGTCACCGCAAGGTTACACGCAAAACGGACCTCCAGTCCCCTAGGGGCACCATTACACACTGCCACCGACATAATGAACGAGAATGAAACCGTGATGCCCGTGGGCAGCGTTTTAAAGCAATGCTGTGATGTGACTCACATGATGGAGAGATGTGCGATCACGCTAGCAGCCAGTCACTTGGAAAAGCAATTCTTTTCTTTCTTTTCTATTTTTAATTTCACTGCAGCAGAGTGTTGTTGTTTCATTAGCACAAATATTAATGTTAGCACAATTGCACAGTATTTAAATATATTTATATGCATGATGTGTGTTTAACACATTTATTTAAAGCCTCCAAAAAACGAATCTTTAAGTTTGTTTGTAAATTTATCAAATTTCTTTTTTTTATTTTTATTTTATGAACAGTGATGGAGGTAAGGTTGATACATATTTACAATGTATAAAAATTAAGACAATTTGATTGAAAATTCAAATTTTTTCTTGTTGACTAAACTGACTAAATTCAAAGTATGTTTTCGCCAAAATACAAAAAGACAACAACAACAAAATTGCAACCGTACATCCTCATAAATTTAATTGTGTAATTGATTAGTCTGCTCCGGGATAATCAAGAAAGCACTCTGTCTTAACTAGAGGTGTCTGAGATTCTGCTGAGCGTGGAACATTTCAGCAGTGCAGGTGTGTGAGTCTTCACACGTTGTTGTGATTCACATCTACGAAATATTCCACAGTTCGTAATGAATGCATATGCGAGCGTCACGCATACATGTGCCACCAGTGTGGTAACATGAGCGGTTCTCAGTAAACTGATTTGATTCGATACAGTCTTCTGTGTGCTCTGCACATTGCATACTGTATGGTAGACCTTGAGAGAAGGAAACGGAGCATGCCAGTGACAGTATTGTAAAAGTAGCATATTTGTTTGACATGAACAACAACAAGAAATACTGACCATATGGCGCAATTTATTTATAGAGCTATTAGATGTATAAATATGAGATACATTGCAATTACATGCAACTTGGTTCCTCGCAATCTTACATTAGTTTACATGAAATAAACAGCCTGCAGTCTGGCCAAAGTCTATAATACAGCATCAAAGTCATTGGTGCAAAGAATCTTTGCCCTTCTTTCTGTATGTGAACAGCTAAAGGTTGATTAATATTTTGAAATGGTTTCAGTCTTGTGCTAGTCTCCTTTATCGTGCTAATGTGTGCGTGTATGTGAGTGAGTGTCTGATTGATTTATGCCTGCAGAGATTTGGTCACTGTGTTGCATTTGCTTCTTCAGGTGTCCCTTCAGGCGAAGCGGCTGTACTGTCCTTCCCCTCCGGCTCCATGGGCGTTTATACAGCTATAAACAAAATGCACATTGAATGTTGTGCCTATGGCCTACTTTGTTAAGGACCATAAAGATGACTGACTGCCGTTATGTTCCTGCCGGTTTTTCATTGTTTGGCCCAACTGTAGAGGTGCTGGCACTGGATATTAATGCTTCCTGTCCAGGGACTTTGTTTTGTTGACTAGCGCGGCTGCTAACTTTGTTTATGACACAGGGAGCTAATCATGCCGCCTTTGATTTGTGCTACAAGAATATACAGTGACATGCTGTAAAGGAAAAAATGGCTGAAACAGAAATAGCGAACGAATAAAATAGCTTCAGAACTGCGTGCTAGCGGTTAGCATGTGGCACTTGAGTTTAGCTTGTAAGCCTAAAATCTTGAGTCTGATTGCTTAAGTAATAACAGATGTTTCTTCAACAAATGGCACAGATTGGGGTGTCGTTTGTGTTCGTAGCACTCTTTAAAATCTCGGAATCTTGAGTTAAAGCAGTAATAAATGTACTGTAGCTAATGTTAGCGGATGGTGTGAAGTGTATTGAGTGTAAGCAGCGCTAATGCTTATTAGAAGGCACGATGGGTTCTTAGTACACCTGAGGCTCCAGGGGATGTTGTACTATTAATCTGTTTCACAGAGATGAAATTGTGATAACCGGTAAGCTGCTGTTTTCAAGTATTTGCACATTTCCATGTCTCCTACCGAGCGAACAAGCTGTTTATTACTTAAGGAGGCACTTTATGAAAAATTCCTCATAAATGCTTCATTTTTCCTAAGCGCTTGTCGCTGGAGTGGAGCGTCCTTACTGAAGAGGAAATAAGCAGCAAATGAGGTCTATTAGGCAGTTTTTGTGAATATGGTATGCCTTAGTGTTATATTACTTAAGAACTAAATGAAAACAAAAAAAAAAAAATAGAGCCATAATTCCATGTTTTTTATTTGTTGGTTTAGTTTTTTCATAAAAATATTTATGTTAGAAAACATGGAATGAATGGTGTCTATTATTATTATTAATATTATAATACAAGGTCTTATTTTATTCTATATTAACAACAACACCACTAATAATAATAATAATAATAATAATAATTAGGAAAATAAGAGCTTATATTATTGTTGTTGTTAACTAATAATACAATAATAATTATCATTATTATTATTATTATTATTATTATTATTATTAGGTCTTATTTTCCTCTGTTGTAATAATAATAACAATAATAGTATTATTATTGTTTATTGTTGTTGTTAACACAGAGGAAAATGAGACCTTATTTATTATTGTTGTTAATAATAAGACATTATTCCTAATAATACGACAGCATATTTCCAGCAAAACATCCTATGAATTAAAAACTATAGATATAGATACATTTATCTATATCTAGTTTTTAATTCATAGGATGTTTTGCGATTTATCTATATCTAGTTTTTAATTCATAGGATGTTTTGCTGGAAATATGCTTTATTATTATTCTAGGTTTATATCCAAACCTCATAGAAAAAAGGAAAAAAATACAGTATCTTTTGTAATATTTATAATGAACATTAAGCACCTTTGTTAACTGGCTTCTTGCTGAAGAACGCCGAATGCTGTTACTTATTCATGGAAACCAAAATTAGCCGTCTAAATAAAAGTCCTTTGAGTTTAGAGGTCCTGCATGTTTATGGCTCTTTGAGACATAGCACATTTTTCACTCCCAAGGTCTTATTTTCCTCTGGATGTTTGAGGATATTTTGTGCAAATAACATTTGAGTTCAGACATGCCTACCGAGGCGCAATTGAAGAGGGTTTTCGAAGAGAAAAGTGGCAAGATGAAGACCGCATTGTTGTTGTCTGCCTTGCAGGCAATCAGAACACCGGGGAGCCGATTCACTGTGTTCATATTCTCTGTTTACCCAACAAAAGAGTTTTGTCATTGCCGCTGACACCGAGGGGCACCACAGATATATCTGGCCAATTCGCAAATCAAGAAAAGAAGAAAAGCAACCGACTTTAGGCCATTACAGCGGTTTGCAAAGGAATGAGCAGAAGAGACAGTACAATTACGCCTATAGGAAGTGGCTGGAGTGTTTTTATATGGCTGATTTTCCAGCTCTACCACTTCCAATCAGTCTCATATGCTAAGGAAAGTATGAAACATCCCCTTTGCTCGTGTCTGTACCTCTCGCTCTCTCGCTCTTGGACGAGGTGGTTTGATGTCAAGGAGACACTTCAATGCACATTGGTGAGATCAGAGGAAGTAATGTGAGTAATTTATTCGTGCAGGTCTTCCATGGCTGCTTTGCATTGCAATCAGGGCACAATTGCCATAAGAGAGAAGTGGGCATGGATAGTGCCTGTTTTATCTTTTATAGCTACCTGAGATACAGAAAAGTGCTCGGTGCACTTTCAACATCAAAGGAAGCCAACTCCAGGCAAATGGCATTCATACGGGGTTCAGATGCCTTTATAAACAGGATCAATCGTCCCTGTCACCTTTCACGCACATTCGGCCCCAGCAGGTGTGTGTGTTTAAAGTGTGTGTAAGGGAAAATGGAAGCAGAGAGATGGAGTAATGAAGATCGCTTTTGAATGTGATTCCCTGTCCCGATAAGATGTGTTTTCCGTCTGGGTTGGTCATGAATATTTTGCTAATGATGCTTTTTACGTGCTCCCAAAATATAGTTTTGATCGTATCTGTGAGGTTATACGTTTGATTTGTATTGCTTTTCCTGATTATTGCATTAGCTTTTTTTCCACTTGGTTTGTAAACTACGCTTTACGCTTCACTTTAAATAAATTACATGTGTAAAGAAGTTAATGTATTAGTGGCGATATTATATATATATATATATATATATATATATATATACACACACATGCATATGTATATGTATATTAGTAACCTTTTTTTTTCATAATGTGTACTGTCTATATTTTAGATATTTTTGTTTAAATACACACACATAGCCTGTATATATTTAAGAAAAATATATTATATTTATATATTAAATATATATATATATATATATATATTACAAGAATATAAATGGATAAATGTAAATGCATGTACAAATATAATTTGTTATATATTTATTTGTTATTATATATTTGTTTTGCATGAGATTAATTAATATTAATATTATATACACACACACACACACATATATATTTATTATTATTATTATTATTATTGTAAATCATTTATTAGAACGATAGAGACACAAGGTGTAGCAGTGTTGTAAGGCAACAATAAGTAAATATAATCAGCACATATCCATCTGTGTTGCACATATACGTCAAGGTCGCTATAGATAATATGTAATAATAATTGGCAAAACATGTATGCATTTAAGGGAGAAATTTTATTTATCCTTTATCCTTTAATTTCTATATATTTTAATGTATAATTATTAAAGGAAAAAATAGAATGTTACAATTAAAATAAATAATCAAAACAATAATAATATAATAAAAACAAAATAAAATATTAATACATTTGATCTGAAACTGAAGCATATATGGAAAGATAAGCATGCAATCCCACTACAGTTCTGTCTGACACACATGCATCATGCAGCACTTTCACACACATTGCACAAATTGTGTGACATCGCTGTGCTATATGCAGCAAGGTGATAATTTATGTTAGAGTCTGCATGTGTAATGCATGTCTTCATGCAGGATTACCGTAGTTATTTTCAGTGCTAATTAACAGCGGTGTGAGAACTTCCTGTAAGCTCTATGATAATCAGCCCAGAAAGGAGAGGTACATCATCTGTGTTTAAACAACAAGGCAAGCCAAGCTCATTTTTAATGTTTTTACACTTGGCTCCAGGTATTTGCAATGATTTAAAGTGTTTTACAAGAGTAGTTCACCCATAAATGAAAAGTCTGTCTGTATTTGCACATTTCATTTACTCGATCCAAACCTAGAGTTTTATTTATTTTTTATTTTTTTCTCCTTTAAGTTAAACAAAAAAGAAATGTCTAGCAGAATGTTCAGCAATGGGGACTTTCATCTAAGGTCATTCACAATAGGTTTGAGCATTGCGCTGAATTGTAGCATTATTTGTTTGAAAGTTACTGTGATTATTTCCAATCGTATTGTTAGCGTTCTGAATTCTGGCACGTAGCAACTGTCTCTGTGGAGATTTTGCTGGTTCTCTTCCGCACATCTCACAATCTTATTAAACTGACTTTGTTCTTCAGATGCAGAAGAAAAGATGAAATAATGTTTCCGTGTAGGCAATAAATAATATTGGACTTGAGCCTTTCATTGTTCGGGAAGGTGGAAGAAAAACATAATTCAACACTGAAATGTGCTTTTTAAAGTGTTTTATGTAGTGCTCAGTCCCAGCGGAGAACTCAAAGTACACTTAAAGCATTCTGACAATACCGATGTTTGTTTGATTTATATATTTATGCTCTTTTCATAGTTTCTTAAATGTATTATTTGGAATATAGTTGTGCCAATGATTCCAATTTATTTGTACATTTTATGTATTCATTTATTTGGAATACCATTGTTATAATCTGGTATTTTATTCATTAATTAATTAATTTGGTATATCATTGTGATAATCCAGATTTTTATTTATTTATTTAGAATACTGTTGTTGTAATGTAGATGTATTTATTTTTATTTAATCCTTTATTATTATTATTATTATTATTTATTATGATTTATGGTCCTCTTAAGGGATGGTCCTTCAACATAAATGGAATCCTCTGGGCCAAACACAGTTGTCTTGGTTCAAAAAAAAAAAAAAGATGACAAGAGGAGGAAGTCGTGTAGAAAAGGGATGACTCTCTACTCATTTTCTTTTTTGGCCGCTTATACAAATTGTTTCCTGCATTTTATTGATAGAGTTCCTAACTCAAAATGCCAAAAGGCAACAGCGAGTGAATGCGATCTTCAATTCACCATGCCAGCTGTATAATAGGATTTTGAAAGTGCCATTTGATATGCTTTATGTATTTATTTTCAAGCGCATTAGCAGCGGCGTCTGACCTTGCGCATCTCTAAGTATAACCTGAAGATATTAAGGAGGAATTTTAAAGAGCGCAGTTACTCTCAAGCTTAAAACGTAACATTGTGAATGCAACTTTAAACAGAGCTAATTAGAAACAATTTCTCGGATGAAATGAAGAAATGATTGGATGGCTTGAACATGCTTCTTAAAATTTGTATTTATATTATTAATGCACCTTCAAGTTTTTGAATTATATATAATATAAATTATTATCATATAAATATTATGTATTTATTATTTTTAAATAACAGGTAATTGTGTTAATACTTTTTCACCTTGCTGAGTCTACTTTTAGTATTTAAAACATCATTTTAATGGTCCTTTTGGGATTTTTAGACGTTCCAATTAAGGAAATGAAAAGTATTTTAATGACCCAATTAGCTGCAGGGGTCATTTGACACTTAGCTGAAACGTCTCCTGCTGTCTTAAAGGCTAAAGCTGATTAAGACTTTTTCCCAAGATTTCCCCTTAAATATGTCACAGCGGACCATTGTTATTGTCTCAAAATAATCTCAATTTATAGCCATGAAAGTGATTGCGGCTGCTCATTACATTTGGATTTCAGATTGAAGTTCATAAAGAGCAGCACAAAATCTGATAAAGGCCTTTTCATTTGGCAGTTCAACTAAATTCCAAATGAAACCTTGATGACGACTTTTATGCTTCATAATGAAAGAATCTTTCAAATTAGTGATGCAGTTAGTACATTTCAAAATATTCAGCTAATTTTTTTATGTATTAGCCTATTTGTTTACTTGTTTATCTTTCAATATGACTTATTTACCCACAGTCTTCCTGTCATGATACCTGCCAAAAGAGATACACATATATTTGTGTGTCTGAGGGAATAAACAATCACAATACATATTTTCATTTGAAAGTCCTTGTATCTCTCAAACTGGAGTGGCTATGCAAATCTACAATGTAAAGCTGTCTTTATGTACTTTGACCTGTTTAAATGTAATAAATAAATAAATAGAAGAATAACTGGGACAGTTTGTCCACATTCATTTCAAACCACTCCAAGAGAATTCCAAGGTAAAACCGACTGTCAGGATCAAGACCTTGAATGACAGAATGACTGTTCCTGCATGTTCTCAGCATATGTTATGTTGTTGAACATTCAATACAGTCAAATGCTAGCTCGCTCATTTAAGGCACTCTTTTTTTCCCCCCTACTACCCAGTCAGGCCAAGAGGTCAAACCTTTACTTGCTCAAGTGACATTTTCATTGGCCTTGAGGCACAAATGTGACGAATACTGTTTTCATAGAAGAACTTTGAATGTATGTATGTGTATGAACATGAGGACAACAACTTACAATGGTCATTTACAAAATATTTTGAACATATATATATATATATATATATATATATAAAATATTTAATCAATATTAATACTAATAATTATTATTAATATTAATACATTAAAAATATTTTTTTATTTTCGAGGCTTGACAGTAAGTTTTGTTTTCCCTTGCTGTTTCCAAGAGAGAAAGAAAGAGAGAGCAGTACAGATGATAGATAGATAGATAGATAGATAGATAGATAGATAGATAGATAGACAGACAGACAGACAGACAGACAGACAGATAG